>PKRV01000340.1:348848-408380 GCA_003709505.1 Hyphantria cunea
ATATATATATATATATATATATATATACTAACTATTAAGCTTTCACGTTTCATGACTTAATAATTATTTTCACGGGAATTAACGCGATTACTTATTTAAAGGTATTACAAACCTATGATTTGCCTGACGTTTCGACCAGGTTGCACTGCAAAATATTTGTTAAGTTTCCTTGTTTTAGAACCCGTAATACCTAAAAATTTTGCTTAGTTCAGCTCTAGGTAGTGATGTATTTAATAATTAATTTGTGAAATCGGTATGTTAACATCTACATTCCAAGATAAAATAATCAAACCATCGATGGTCAAGTCCGTGTATGGAGTGCTCCGGGGTTTTCATTTAACATTGTTACACCAAACACATCATATTGTCTTCGATCCACAAATTTACCTTTCCATTCGCAATGAGTATGGTTCACAACACTCTTGGATGGATGGGTGACAGATGCCGAAACAAGACCAGGTAGGGTGAGCGCGCGCTTCATAGGACTCGCGCCCCACCTTTTGGGGACAGCAACGGAAACATCAGGGCTTCCATACAGGAGGGGGCCATCTACAAACCGTAGGTAGCCGAGTTATGTCGGGGTTCTAGGGTATTCTTTTCTAGATTGCACCTGGTTGCCTGGCTCCTAGTACCCGACACTGCGTGCGATTTTAGTCAGTTCGAATCCGATATGCCACCAGGATGTGGTATCCGAGGGGATTTATAAAAAGAGGCTCTTGATGAACCCGCTCGTTCATTCGTTCGGGCGATGTGATTACACAAGGCACTGAGACTCTAGTGTATGTTTGTCAACACAAAGGGAGAAAGAATCCTCCTGGAAATTTGTGTATGCACATCTTATAGTTAGAACTCTGCATGGGTCAAACGGGATCTTTAAACAAACAGAACTCTTAAATGGTCAAAAATGTTTCCAACCGGCAAATAATTTAATGCAGGGTAGGCGCGGATTTAATTCCTTTAGTATTTTTTACCAAACTTCGGAAAGTGTAGAGGAAACAGTAAGTGCATTAGAGATATAAAAAATTTTTCACAGGCAACAACTTTTACAAGTATATCAAGGGCAATCGCCACTTTAAAAATGTATTTATAATAAATAAACACCAACTTTAGTAAGACGTTGAATGCCATAAGATTACCTTGAAATTGTCCAATCAATATACATGGAAAACAAATAACTAATTGAACCATACAAGTTATTTCAAGGTTGTGCCGATATTGGGTCAATCAAGTCAATCACATTGCTTGGTTTCCACTTTCAGTTATCGGCAAAAGATACTGTGATTTATGCCTGGTAAACACTATGAGATTTTTCTCAATCCGTCAGATACTCAAGTATTCGAGACAGCAGTTGGTTATATCGGACTTGAGGCGGTATAACCCATAAGGGAAATCCGTGGCACATTAAAGAAGAGCTCTGCGATATCCGCAGTTTGGAAATAGCTATCTTATGTGACATTCCTTACCTGCTCTTAAAAAGCGCGCCCTGACCCTTTTCTGCTGCTGGATGACATAGGACCTCACCTCTTATTCCTATCCTGAATGGAAGTAGGAGATCGATTAGTGACTCCCAGCAACGTCACTGGTCCTTTTCCGGGTCTTAGTTATATGTAAGTCCGTATGTTGGTGAGAGTTTTAAATCTCTCTAAAGATGTCACTCCTACTACTTTTGAACACTCGAGCCCAAAGTTATTCTTTGTTCTAAGAATTATAAGACATGAAAGGATAATTAGCAGTTACCAATATCTTGATTCTAAATAGGATCGCACTTGCTACAGGACAATCTGTGTACAATAGTGTATCTAGGAGACTGTAACCAGAAATTGTAAGGAAACTTATTCTGATCTAACACATACTAAGAGATGGAAATATATTGTATTTACAGAGTTACCTGCGGATTTTTCTGACTACAGAGGACATTGACCAGTTCCATATGGAATCCATGATAGTAAGCGAGTCTTCAAGTTCAATTAATATTCATTTTATTTAATGATATCCATCATATACCGTTTTACGGAGGTACAACATCCATGGTCCTGTCATGACTAACAAAAACATATGTAAAACCGGTTATTGACATATAGTAATGATCATATTTATTTAACTTTTTATGCTATGAATTTTATTTACTTTAATTAAATCACATATTAAATGTGTGATGTATTTGTGATAAATATATATATATATATATATAAATATAATTGTGTTTGTATTGCTGAATCTACGGAAGCGATTTTGAAATTCGTTTACCAATAAAAACTCTTCGATCGATCGATCCAATTATTCCAGAGATTAACCGGAACAAATTGACAGACAAAGTTTTTAAGAAATGTTATATTGGTATATGTACCATATACTTATGCATTTAGTAAAAAACGATTATTGTAATATTAAAAACAGTCACTTCAATTTTATTTATTTCTATACCTCACCTACACTTTTTTAACACCTATAGGAATGAGGAATGAGCTCTTTATGAGCACTAGTGAGTTGAAGAACGAACAAAAAATGACAGTAGAAAAACAAAGTAATCAAACCAAACATTAAAACATAGGTATTTATTGGTATATTTTATATATTTGACTGCTTTGATGACTTGTAGTTGTTCATTAATACCATTCATAGACTGTACTTCTATTCATCAGCCAGACAGCTGCAATTCTTTGCAAAACGTAAGATTAAAAAAAATAAAGAGGGGAAATAGATAAATAATTATTTTCCTTATCTTTTTCAGTTAACTCCCGTATTAGGAGTACATTACCCTGTGTCTCGGGGACTTTACAAAGAATACCCAGATTCAAAACACCATCATCAGCCTATCGCAGTCCACTGCTGGACTTAGGTCTCTCGAAATTGCACGCTACTTAGATCAATCCTAGACTTCTCACATACAACACCTACCAGCCGTCTTGCTCAAGTCATAATTCCACCTAGCCTATGGACGTTTTATTCTTATGTTCACCTCGTCTTCAAAGTTGTTTCTACCTTAACATGATCTTAGTCTTGTTAAAGTTCGTCCATAGGTCGATGCGTACAGAGGAATCACCAGGTCGTTCAGCATCTGTTGTACGTCCTGCAGCGTCTCTGCCATGGTGACGATATCGTCCGCAATGGGCAAGTGAGAGATGTATTCGCCATTGATTATGATAACGCGCTCTTTCCAAGGCAGCGTCTTGTCCTCCATTGCATTAGTGCATAATTTCGGGGATATAACGTCCCCTTATCACTTCTTTCCTCGACTCAGAACAACAATTTGTGAATCACACAAAGCAATTTCTTATTACGGATGTGAACCCTCTACACTCTAGCGCAGTAGAAAGGGTATAGCCATTGCTAAACCTATACCTTTTGACTATAAAGCACGTGTAGTCGAAACTCAAAAGTTCAAATGTAATTTACACTCTCGTTTGTCGGCACTTGTTGGAACTTGTTGCAATACATTCTAGAATTAAAAGCACTTGCATTTATTTAGGTTTAGGTTTTAGAAGTGAAAATTTTATATAGCCATTAACCTTTGATGATGCCATAAGGCGAGACTAGTCAAGTGTAAACATAAATAAAACAGAGACAGAGGAGTAAGTACAAGTGATTTTAATTCTAGAAAAGTTCAGAAGCAATTTTCGTAGGAGGTAGGTTTCGTTTAGGTGGAAATATTTCAGAAACTCAGCATTTATATATAATTATGAATATGTGAATTGACAATAGGTGATAACAAGATACGTTTGAATTGTTTTAAATTTTTTCGTACCCTCGATTAAGGAAACAGAGGGTTTTTGGCGGTACTCCTGAAAAACCGGTCTGTTTTAGCGAGTGGACTGGTTAGATCCCCGCGGCAAACCTCGGCAGTCGAAAGGAGCCCCTGGAACTTCTGGAAATGTATGTATTTAGAATAACATGAGTATGTTTATAAGTAGTCTGGATACCATATACATACTGATTAATATGGCATCGGCCATGGGACGTGTGTAAGGGCGTCAACTTGAAAAAATAATCACAACTTTGAACAAAAAACTGACTTCAAGAACTGGACCAACTTGAAGTGAGACCACACTGATCAAACAAAAAAGAATCATCAAAACCGGTTCACACAGCTAAAAGTTATGAGGTAAAAAACAAAAAAAATATAGTTGCATTAAGTTTTTTTCAAATTGGCACCTTTACTTACACTACACACACGACTCACGGTTTTCATTATTTTTTCTTGAACATTTGACAACCTTTGATGACGCCATAAGGCGAAACTGATCAGGTGTATACAGAAATAAATAAAATAGTGGAATTACTTATTCCATTCCTAGTTAGTGTGTGTTTTAGTGTAGTGGAATTACGTATTCCACTATTTTATTTCCAATAAAATAGTGGAAGAAGTACAAGTGAATTTGATTCTAGAGTGTATTTTCTTAAACCTTTTTTATTTTTTTACCGTGGGAGGGCCGGCTCGACCTGAGTGCAACCACCGCCTCACAGAAAACCGGTGTGAAACAGCGCCTACGCTGTGTTTTACCGAATGAGTAAGGATGCCGGAGGTCCATAATCCAACCCTTCCCCTCATCCCCCTCTCCATTCCCCAAGGCTGGCAACGCACTTGTGACGCCTCTGGTGTTATGGGTGTCCATGGGCGGCGCTTACCATTAGGCAATACGTCTGCTCGTTTGCCCACTATTCCATAACAAAAAGACTAAGGTATCAAATTTTAATTTAAAAAAGGAGGAGGTTATCAATTGATAAGCCCCACATAATACCTTAGTCTACATATTTAATGTAAAAAAAATGATAAAAGATAACGAAAGCATAAGTACAAATTAATTACGAGTTTGTACCCGTAAATGACGTAAAGAGCTCCAAGTAGTCCATAGGTCAGGGTTCAGTGCCTTCACCTTGAGTATTCTGTAAGATGTAATTGAGTTCGAATAACACATTAAATTTTCGTTTACAACTTCTTAAGTAATTGCTTGATTCCTAGATGAGCAATTTAAGATTGGTACCCATCAATCGTATAAGACCAATCGAATCACACACAGCCGTGTTTTTACGACTTAAGTGACAAAAAAATTATCATTTTTTATCCAGCGCTTCTATGAAATAAAGAGTCTATAGCAATATTATAAAATCGGAAATAACTCTGTCTATAAGTTCGTTTCCTTTTCATAGGTTTAATTCTTGAAGAAAGACCGTACCTAAGACAACTCATTACCGCGATAACCAACATACACGCAAACCACAGGTTTTGGTACTTAATATTCATAGATAGACTACTTCACCCCGCGGCGTGGCACGCGGTTATAACAACAAAGGCGGGTGACACCGCGGGGCTCAACCAGTATACAATACCATGCCATAAGTTTACTACACGTCTACTTGTTTGACTCTAAGGCCATAAAAAGGATCAATTTTGAGTCACAAACTCACATTTGTTCATATCGCCTCTACAGTGCAGGGTGTGCGGTGCGCACGGCTGCAGCAGGATTAGGGGCACCGGCCGGGGCACTTTGAATGAATCTGCGCACCTACTGAAGGGCGCTACGCTTATAGACGCCGGCGTGTAACTTGGCTGGATTTCAGCGTAGTGGAAGTTAATTCTCGCATAGTACACTCAGTGCAACAAATCAAAACAAACAAGATCGAAGTGTAGTCGACTGACGCTCCAATTGCTAGCTCGGAACGGTGCTACTACAATCCCCACGTACCTTTATCAACCAAAGGGACCTAAAAACATCCTTCTGCGCATCTAACGAATCTGGCCAAGTTACGGTCTCTATACACAATATACATATATATAACAAATAAGTTTCTTCGAGGCAAATTTGGCCTTACCCTCCAAATGGCCACGAAACTGGAGTTTACTCGATATGTCGACACCAAGTATTCTAATATTGGCGGAGGCAGATAGGGGAGTGTCTTCAAAACGAGGACATACGACCCACGACAGTTTTCAATATTGAAAACAGACACACCCATTATATTTATTTGTGTGTATTATGTATGTATGTACATTGCTTATTTATATATTTATGTATCTTAGATTCGAAGTTGAATAACCCATGTGCGCCTACCTCACAAGATTTCTACACCTTTTTTTTACGTGGGGAAACCCCCTCGGCCCTTCACCCCACCGGGGTTTGCAGCGGGGCGGTGTGTCAGAATCGAACCGACTAAAACCACACGGTGTGCTACTCTGCGCTTGAGACGGGAGAGATCCGGGAACCGCTTTCTTACGCCATCCGGACCCAAGATTTCTACACCACCCTAAGGTTGACTGGTAAAGAATGCCCTGGGCTCTAAGTCCGCCGATGTATAAAAGTGCATAGAGTTATAAATAAACAAATTTTATTTAGAATTATAGTAAAATAATATATATAATATATAAATATATATTTACAACGAATGTAGAAGACTTACTAACGTGGGTAAGTTTCTTTAAGTTGAATCTAGTTAGTCAAATTAATTCGTTGGTTTTTTTTTATTTGATACCTGAGTTTTTCCTGTAATATCAGAATATTTTAATTAAAAACATTTAAATGATAAAATCTTTTTGATTTACATCTGACNTATTTGACGGTAATATTAATGACACGACAGAATTATGAATTAATTTCGATGAAGATATAATCCGAATGTCGGTAAATTATTAGCTGACCTATAAACTATTTTTTTGTAAACTAATCGAAATATAGAAAATCTTAAAAATACCCCAAGAAATCTCAGAAATATTTTGAAATACTTTGACATATCAAACAACCATCAAAAAACAAATCAAGTCACCCTAAAATGTCACCAACGTACCGTGTCTAAGCCATGTCAATTCCTGTCGTCAGCCTTTCAAAGCACTATATTCTACTTTTATGTAATATTTGAAGAGAATACAAGACGTCTAGGTGCACAAGTTATAATTGGGCTTCAGGAAATTGTCGATCGACTCGATACGAAAAAACAAGTGAATGAGTCAAGTTTTCGGAGTTCCAGCACTCCCCTTCGCCACTTATAAAGGAAACCATAAAAAGGATGCTGCTAGGTTTTCTCTTCTGCGATCTCCGGCGCCTGAGACGCCCGTGCTACCTGGCTTATTCCCAGACCTGACGAACCGAGAGAGTTCTAAACGTCTAAACGTGTCGTCTGTCATTTTTCGTTGGTCATGGTTATCACTAGGTGGCCATGGTGTGGGTCACCATGCTGTATTCAAACCTTCAAAGGTATCACTGAGTGTTTGTAGTACGTTAATTTTTGGAGCATTTTAATAAACCTTTCACGTAATCTATTGTATTTTATTATCTGACTTTCAAAAAAAGTGGCCATGAGTTTCCTTGCCAGTGTTTCTCTCATAAGGCTGTACGCATTTTGAAAACTAAAAGTTATGGATCGACACAGGGAGGCAGTGGATTGAGGTGTTTTCACATTATTCATTTTGACAATACAGTAAATCTGTGACCCGTATTTGTGTCGATCTATTATTTTTAACTGTAGCTGCAATTTAACGTTCATAAATGTCACTTAGTGTCTTAATTGATTAAATGATTTTGATTTTTGATTTTGCGTTGTGGTATTGTCTATATTCGCAATGAGTATGGTGACCACTAATCTTGGATTCTGCTTACGCGTTCCATAGGGCTAAGTAGAGTCATTTCGGCAGGGCCATACATGTACATAAGAAAACTCTCAAGGTCCCGGAGAAAGACTCAGTATCAATATATATTTCTATCTACGAATATCCACATCAATATTACTTAACCTCTCAAATTAACCTGTACTGAATACGTTGAAGTTAGTATAATAAATCATCACTAAAATAACGGTCTATCAAATCAACGAGTACAACATTACGTTCTGTGCGTGATTCTAATAAATAACTAAATTTATTTATTTTATAGTGTCAAGGCTTTTTCGATATCGTAATAATGTGATATATTGTAATAACTAGGGTCTTATGTTTACTTATATGAAACGTATTCAATTTGCATGCCGATTTCATATAAGATGTATTTTATTGCTCCTTTTTGGATTAAAAACATTTTGCGTTCGTATAATTAACTTCATTATTACATTTAAATGATGAGTGATTTATTATCTTCATATTTGTTTTCGCGTTTTTTTGATATTGATTTTTGGTTATAATTGCGGTGCTAGGTCATAATTATGTTGATTAAAAATGATCGTTTTCATTGCAATTTTTAAACACTAATATCAATGACTTTTCGTTATGTCCAATGGCCTAGTTAGGTTCACACATAAATAGATAATCGATTCCTAATCTATTAAGTACAATATTTGTAGAGAACTACAAAACTAAAAAGAATTATTGAAAAAATACGTTGTACAGAAGTACAACCTATTTTTTCAATAATTTTTTTTGTTCGTAATAAATATCGACCATTGTTTTAGAAAAAGGTTTCATGTTCATTCATAGGTCACCTCAACTTCTCTTTATTGCAGGTAAGCCTGCAAGTGGGTCCTAACCCAGCTTAAATAAAAAAGGGTTTTCCTGATTTTGAACTATCTTAGCCCCGTGGTATTCTGTGGTTATTTTTGTAGCTTAACAACAACTGCGGGTCTGTCGGTCTGTCTGCTCGTTAAGGCTCTGAAACGGCTGGTTCGATTTTGAAGGGACTTTACCTAACATATAGCTGAAGATAGTAGGAGTTACATAGGATACTTTTTTTAGACTAGCTTCGCACTGCAGCGTTACAAGCGGTTGTGGTTGAAAAGGTACAACATCCGCGAGTAACACCGCTGGGCTCATCATCAATCAATAATGCTCTTAGGAGAGGATTAAGGCCATACGTTCCCACACTAGTCCAAAGTGCGGGCTAAGGACTGGCAAGACTACGTTGTGGCTACGTAAACTTACCGTTGGATGTTTTTAAGTCGCTTAAAGGCCTCCAACTAAACTTCACGATTGTTAGCCAGTGATAACAACCAGGACCGACTGCTTAACGTGACCTCCGAATTATGGAAATGCTCATGCTAACATGCTCCCAGTGGTCACTCATTCAAGAACTGACCGTGGTACTCACCTGTAGTACTTACACTCTAATAACCGAGTGCAACTGGACTATGAGCGCCAATGAACCCGTGGGGCTCCGCTGGTGTAAAATGTAATTACATATAATGAACTTTTAATGCAAATTGTATTATTATTAAATGTAGTAATAATTATAGATTGTAATATGAAAGAAGAAACAGAATCATTGAAATAACTTCATTAGATTAAACGATGTACCGCAGCCCTTCAGAAAGTTTTAGTTTCCAAATTGATACTACTAAATTCTGCATCTACAAAACTGTGATCTAGTGAAGTTTTCTTCTTCGCACAACAAAACTGTGAAATGAACTGTTGCCTGCGGTATTTCCGGACCAATGCGACCTTCAATCCATCAAGAAAAGAACATACTCCTTCTTAAGAGGCCGGTAACGCACTTGTAACGCCTCTGGTGTTGCGGGTGTCCATGGGCGGCGATACGTCAGCTATTTGCCCTATATACAATAAAAAAAAACAGACCGATTTTGAATACTACCGATCAAGGAAGAAGATAAACTCTCAGTCGCAAAACGCAAGATGTGTAAGATCCGACGGCAGGATGAATAGATGAGGCAGCGACACAACCGACTTCGCTGGCTTGGCCGCATCGAAAGAACGGGTAAGGATCGAGCCGCCAAACCCAGGATGTCCCAGATACCGCTTTAAAGACGAGGTTGCTGAACATATGGAAAAGATGAGAGTGTCTGATTGATCTGAGTTGGCATCAAAAAGGAAAGAATGGCGCAATCTACTCTTGGAGGCCAAGACACACTTAGGGTCGCTGAGCCAGCGAAGTAAGTACGAGTATTAGATCCGAAGGACCCCATGCCACAGATTAACCAATAGACTACCCATTCTTTGATTCATATTAGGTATTTTGAGCCGGCTAGTTCCATGTGATATCACGTCCTCGGTACATATCTTAAGTACGTGTCGCCACAACTTCCGTTTTGGTATAAGTAATTGAATATGAAAATAGTTAAAATATTAATATTTGAAAAGAAAACAATGTTTGTTTTGGTTTTATTTTATTTGAAATCAAGGCAACTTCAGTCCTACCACAACATACATGATGCGAACTTGTATGTAGATAAATTACCTACTTACCGAAATGGTTTACTGTGTAAATACAACTATTTGCTCTTACTGTATGATTTTAAAACATAAAGATTCTGTTCCTATGTAGTATATAAATAAATCAATTATAAATATTTAGGACATCTAACACATAATACCATCTAGCCCCAAGCTAAGCAGAGCTTGTACTAAGGGTGACAACTGATATGAATACCTACATATATTATATATACTTTTTGTAAATACATAAAATACATATTTATACATAGAAAACACGCAAACCCCGAAACAGTCCTACCGACTGCGCCATGTATTGCTATATTTTGTTATTAAAGCAACGCTGGAAACTAGATTTAATCATTTTACTTGTTTTATTAGCTTTTACAATATTTTCACTTGAACTTGCTCGTGCTAACTTCATTCCAATCCGCCGTTACAGTCTTCCGGCGAAAACCTCCCACGCTCATCCTGTCACTTTACCATAAATTATTAACTAATACTACTACACAAATATTTGTCGATCAGACAAACATTTGGTCTGACCAGGGAATCGAACCTGAGACCAGATCTGCAGTCGCATACGCTAACCGTTAGACCAGGCAGGCATAATAAACTTATTCCTCACAAACTATATTCAAAAATTGATTGGGTAAAAGTGAATCCAACTAAATATAATGTTTGTAAATGCTAAATATAATGTTTTTATTTTCTGCTTTTCAGCTGACAGTGATTGGCGTAAGGATTACAAATAATACCCAAATATAACATTACAAGGTTGTTTATTTTCAGCTCTCACTCAATTTAACCATAATTACTAAACGGACCTAATTAAAGAGCTGTCAGTTCGATATATTTTTAACTGCATTATCTTCTTCAGAAGTAACTGTCATTCATATTATATATATATATTATATTTTGACTGCCTCAGTGGCGCAGTCGTAGTGCTAGGTGTTACCGATATCACAACATTACTAAGATTTTCAAAGTTGTTTTCATAAAAAAAATAATCACCCTTTCTTTCTCATATTGTGCCTCTTCTCTTAGTTTTTCCTCTTTCGCCTGCTGACTCTTCTTACTGTCTAAAGACATTGGACCAACGTCTGCCATGTCTGCGTCCTCACAAGCTCTGTCCTGGAAATGTAAAAGCACTGAAAACCTATGCACAATACATTGTTCTAAAGTTCTAATTTCATTTAGTGAACATAGCTCATAGAACTGTTGAGAATCAAGAAACAATGCCTCGGTGGCGCAGTGGTAGCGTACGCGACTGCTGTCCATGAGGGCTCGGGTTCGATTCCTGGGTTGGACCAAATGTTTGTATGAACTGTAAATATTTGTTTAGGGGTTTGGGTGTTTTCTATGTATAATATGTATGTATTTACAAAAAAAAGTATATATGTACTTATATCAGTTGTCTAGTACCCATAATACAATCGCCGCTTAGTTTGGGATGCAGTCAAAGATGGCGTTATGTGATAAAATGTCCGAAAATATTTATTTATTACATTTATATTAAATTCACTAGTCATTTAAATAATTAAAAAGATTATGATAATACTTAGCAATGTTTTAGTCACTCCAATAATATTTTAAATAAGATAAAAAAAATGATAAAGTTACTTTGATTAAAAATAGTTCGAGAAATGAATTTCAATTTGAAATTAAAGTTTAATTTTTAACAATACGAAAGCATAGTTTTTAAATGCAAACTCTCGCAGCCCTCATCTAATTCTGATAATTATATTCCAATAAAACCTGGAACTGCAGAGGAAAGAGTTCGCGAAATTCTTCGGAAGTGAATTGGCAGTACAGTCTTAACGCTAATGCCCGTCTATGTAATATATAAAATTCTTGTGTCACAGTTTTAGTGTTTATACTCCTCCGAAACAGATTTTGATGTAATGTAATATGCGTTATGGTGTGGATTTAAAAATAACATTTGGCCCTAAATTTTTACCCTCCTACCACCTTTCGGTACTTTAGAAAATATTCACGGAAATAAATACGACGGTACGAAGTTCACCGGGTTAGCTAGTATATATATATGCAAGGCGAGACTACGTTGTAGTTACGTAATCTTGCCGTTGGATGTTTTTAAGCCACTCAAAGGCCTTCAATCAAGCCTAACAACTGTTATCCTATGATAACAACCGGGACCGACTGCTCAACGTGACCTCCGAACCACGGAGACGCTCATGGTAACATGCCACCAGCGGTCACCTATCTAGCTACTGATCGCGCCGTCATTGCTTACCCTCGGCGATTGTTTCTAATCACCGAATGCAACTAGGCTATTTGCTTTATATGCATTAAGTTAATAAATAAAAAACCTCAGACTTAACAACATTCTCCTCTTCCTCCGCTTGACTATATAAGCCTAATGCTATGTTTACACACCTGCGAGAACTTGGCACAAACAACAATCCTTCACAAACGTTCATTCTGTACGTTTATACGCTTGCGAGGTCTATGCAGTCGCTCACAAACTACAAAAGCTCGCAGACGCGTCCTTTGGTCTGTGTTTAAAAACCGACACCGACTAAAGTCGGCAACAACCTCGCGCAACCCAGGCCAAACTGTCTGTTTACACGCTTGCGTTTGTGAAGGATTGTCGAGGGGTGGCACGAGTCTGAACGCACCATAAGTCGTCTTCACCAAATAGACCTTGCCACATGTAATATAAACGGGAATTGGGTGTTCAAATCCCAAAAATACATCAAAAAGAAATAATAACATTAAGAAAATGATCTTAAAGTGACGATTACGGGTGTCTAAGATCAATTCGTAAAAATAGTGAAATAGTTTTCGAATGACTTCTTGTTTAGGTAAATGAGCAGAACACCCTGCGGTGTTACAATATTTTTGATTTACGCCTAGTGTTTTTATATTACAAATACACACTTCAGTTTTATTTATTTATTTATATGAATGTATATCCACGAAAATTAAGTAGGTAGGTAGTCCGTCACTTTTTATTACAATTTCTCTTATTTTCATAACAGGTATTCTAGTTTTTTGCCTGTTGAAGACGATTTTATTGACTTGATACTAATTACCGAGTCTAAAAATGTTAATTTTATTTAGCGAAATGAAATTGAATACTAAATTTTTAATAAAATATGTATACATCCCTTCAGTTTTGTTTTAGTTTATCTTTTTTACTAAATAAGAAAATATTTTATGTGACAGAAATCTTTATTACGACTTTTACATTTCTTCTGTTAAGTGGCGAAGACGATATCATTAAGTCCGCCTCTGTAATACATATATAAATATTTGTCATGTGCCAATGTTATTACTATCCTAATTTCCGGTGATAAATGTTTGCATTCCTGTAGAATATTCTTTTTATGGACTGCGATTTTCTGTGGCTTCTTGGCATAAGCCCGCGACTTCAAGCCATAAACAAAAAAGAATGCTGGATGGATAAGTCGGGCTATCTCGATGGCCAAATCGCTAAAAGGGGCAATTACGCAACTACGAAACGCTTCCTTCGTATTATCTTTAGTGAGAGAAACGTTTCTTCCTTAGCGTTTCATTGTTTCTTACTTTGTATTCTTCTGCTGTATATTGTTTCACTTATTAAGCCAAATATGATTATAGTAGGTACGATGCCATTTTTAATAATTGTATTATCTTGCGATAGAGGGATTAATTTTACGCCACCTGGTATCTATTTAAAGTTCACATAAAAAATATTAAGGAACGTCAGAAACAAATAACCAAATTAAAATAAATTATTTTTTTTAGGATTGCATTATTCTACCAATTTTTAACTACTACAACACTGCCCGCGTTTCTGGAAACTGAAATTCCAATTGCCATGACATTCAAATTTGTTTGACAATTTTCAAGTTTACCATAATTAGCAACCAAAAGTACTGATATTGATTAAACAGGTAAAGATTCTAATGTGTGATCTGGTTTACGAGCTTACTGAATTATGGAAAAAGCTATAGAAATACAGAGACAAGCACGAGAGAACGTTAAATTGATTCAAAGTTACATGACAGATTTGCAGAATTGGGAAACCGAAATGAAAAGAAAAGAGGCAGCTTTGAACGGTGTTTGCGAACAGGTTTAGACCTATTTCCAGTATCTATGTAGTTCCCGAAACACTTTTTTTATTTATATGTATTGTGTCGTTGTATAAACTAAACAAATAGAAAAAAAAACATGTAGTGGTATTGTAAGGTTATATTCGTTCTTTGTTTATATTTTGCTTTCAATGTCAGCAATTTCGTGTAATTAGATGTCTTTGTGTTCAAAAGTTGTCTTCTAGAAAATAATACGTGTACTTTTTTGAGGGTAGGATCTGCCACCGATTCGTAGTAAGGCAAAGAAAGATCGTCCTGTTCGGGAGGTTAAGAAAGTTCCAGAAAAACGGATTAAAAGTTATGATTATACAGCATGGGAGAAGTTTGATGTTGTAAGTATATTAAGTAGAAAGACAACTATCCAAAACAACTATCTTTATTTACAAAATTCCCTCACAAAACACTTGTTTCCGTAGTAATTCTTATAAATATTTTAGAAAACCTAGAAAAAAAAAGAAATTTAATTTTCTTCTTCATGTAGTATAAAATGAAGTTGTTTCTGCAATTTGTTCTCTTAGGTCCTTGAAACTATTCAATTGATTTCAACGCAGTTTTCAGCAATAGATGAAATGATTTCAGAGGAGGGATTCTAAGCCCTTATAATCTATAACTGAGCTAAATTTCTTACTACACCGTTTGTATAATTTTCATGAAAAGGTTACTTCGGACATTTTAACACACAAAGCCATCTAGACCTAAACTAAGCAGAGCTTGGGTTCTATGGGTACTAGACAACTAATATTATTGTATATATGCTTTTATTTGTAAATACATACATACATATACATAGAAAACACCGAAACTCCAAAAAAAATATTAGCAGATCATACAAACAATTGGTCAGACCCAGGATTTGAACTGGAGACCTCATGGACAGCAGTTGCGTATGCTACCACTGCACCACTGAGGGATTATTTCTTAATTTCCCAACATTTCTATGAGCAGTAGTAAACGAAATCAGAACCTTAAAACAATTTATTGTGCATAGGTTTTTAGTGCTTTTACATTTCCAGGACAGGGCTTGTGAGGACGTAGACATGGCAGACGTTGGTCCAATGTCTTTAGACAGTAAGAAGAGTCAGCAGGCGAAAGAGGAAAAACTAAGAGAAGAGGCACAATATGAGAAAGAAAAGGTGATTATTTCTTTTATGAAAACAACTTTGAAAATCTTAGTAATGTTGTGATGTCAGTAACACCTGTAGGTAGTTACGTTGAACTTATTAGGGATGTTTGTTGAAGGTTCCTGGCTAGGCAGATCTGATTTATGAGGTTAGTAAAGTTTTCTCCACGAACAAGACCTTGGGGTTCAACACCAAAAGGGTAAAAAGAAGCCCGTATTCCTAATTCTAACACTTGACTGGCTGTATTTGTGTCTGTCACCAGGCTGTGCCATGAACCATGATAGCTAGATGTTTGAAATTATCTCTAATAATCTACCACACAACAAACATTTTATTTTGCCAGTTTTGTACTCAGTATTAATGAAGGCAACAGTAGACTCATGAAATGGATAGATATTAGTACCCCTCCGAGTCTGACTGACCTAGTCTACTCTTACCTGACTCCAAAAGAAGGAGGGTTATATTTTTCGAGTGTATTTAAGTGTGTTCGGGTGAGGGGTGCGCATGTTTCGCAGCTCTCGAGCCCCACCTTTTGGGGCAGCAATGCAAACATCGGGGTTTCATCTAGAAACCCTAGGTGGCCCCAGGTACGTCAGGGTTCCAGTGTTTTCCTTCCTAGGGTGTACCTGGTTCCCTGACTCCTAGTCCCCGCGAGGCGTGCGGTTTTGGTCGGTTCGAGTCCGACATGCCACCATGAGGTGGTGTCGGAGGAGATATCTTGATGAGAAAAAAAAGGGTGTATTTAAGTATGTATGTATATTTCTTTATCACGCTCTAGGTCCCAAAGGGCTTCTCCTATTTTCATGTAAGTGGTGTCAATTGTTTTGTAGAGATGGCAGGTATTGATGCAGTTTATTTTTTTAATTTCATTACTTATTTGCTATGGGCTTAATAATTGTAATTGCTCTGTAATATTTTATTTACTCAATGATGAAACTTAAAATTCAGTGTTGCCATGACTATGTTAACTTTGTTTGACTTGTATTCTTTTTCTATTTCCAGGGCAACACATTTGTAAAAAGTGGCAAGTGGGATGAGGCTATATCATGCTACAATAGAGCTATTGAATTGGTGAAAGACGATGCTATATATTATGCTAACAGAGGGCTATGTCACTTGAAGAAAAACAGGTATGTAGATACCAACTGACCAATGCATCTCAGTCACTGCCCATAGTGTTAAATTATAAAAGTGTTAACAAATTTTTCATAAAAAAGGTTCTAGTGACCTTCTTTTTGTATAACTTCCGAATATAATCCAATTTAGAAATAACATATATTGTCTTTAACACCCAACACTAAAAAGGTGTTGTAAGTTTGATATTGATGTCTGTGTGTGTGGATGTTTGTAGCATCCTAAGTTTGATATTGATGTCTGTGTATGTGGCTGTTTGTAGCATCATAAGTTTGATATTGATGTCTGTGTATGTGGCTGTTTGTAGCATCCTAAGTTTGATATTGATGTCTGTGTATGTGGCTGTTTGTAGCATCCTAAGTTTGATATTGATGTCTGTGTATGTGGCTGTTTGTAGCATCCTAAGTTTGATATTGATGTCTGTGTATGTGGCTGTTTGTAGCATCCTAACTCTCAAACAACTCGGTTCTTGATGCCGTTTTCAGCAATCTCTAGAGTGATTCAAGAGGAAGGATTTTGAGCACTCCTCCTCAGAATCTATAACTGAGCCAAGTTTCACACTTGATCACCTTTTCGATGTGTTTTTTTTTCATTTGAAAGCCAGTTTCCCTGCGGTATTTCTTAACTATGTTTGGTTAATATCGGTCCAGCAGTGTAAGAGTATCGACTCATTTTCAAAATGATGTAAGGCATTTTGTAAAGACTTTAGGTACCTTTGTTTCTAAGCTAAGCATGCTCTTTAGAGTGGTATTGTAAATTAACAGTAACAGTTTTAAGTTATCATTTAAGTTAATAATGTATGTATGTATTCTTTTGAGATATATATGTTCTTAAACCGTAATATCTTAGTTATCACATATCAGGGTGCATGTAATTTGGATTTATTATTATTATATATATATATTTATCATATAGACAGGGTATAGAAGAAACAAGTGTTAAAAGTACTTATACTGTTTAGTTTTGCATGTAACATTTAGCACGTTTTATTGAGTGTGTAGAGTTCAAAGGGATTAACTTATAAACTGATTTTTGCTCAAAATATAGTTACAGTCTTTGCAGTAAACACAAAATAGTAAGTATTATTGTATCTAATACCTTCAAACGATCAATCCTTGTATATATTTTTTGGATATCTAACACACAATGCCATCTAGTCCCAGGCTAAGCAGGGCTTGTGTCATGGGTACTAGACAACTGTTATAAATACATAGAAAACACCCGAACTCCAAAAATAATATTTGCAGGTCATACAAACATTTGGTCCAATTCGGGCATCGAACCTGAGACCAGCAATCAGTCAGCAGTACGCCGCTACCGCCGCTACCGCTACGCCAACGAGGCAATTGTATATAGATATATATATAATCTCAATCTTGGAAAATTTTCATGAAATTTGATATTTAGGGGCTTTCGTAGGCTATCTATCAATCTAGATAGGATTCATTATTAGGTTTTAAAAAAAAATTCCAGCAAAGTTCGATTATCCAGGTACTAATACATTATTATATTATTATATATGCCAGTCACAAATTTGGCTATGGTTTTCTACCAATATTATTTTTTCACTAATTTCCAGTCTACACCAGGCAGAGTCAGATTGTACAGAAGCCCTACGTTTGGACCCTACATATGTCAAAGCATATCATCGCAGGGCTATGGCCAGGGAACGTCTCGGTTCATTACGGTCAGCATCTCAAGATCTCGGTGAACTTTTAAAGCTTGAACCAAACAATAATGCAGCTAAGAAACAGCTGGAGCAACTTAAAGCAAGAATGGGCACCAAAGGGGTAAGTACAAGAATATATTTTAGTTTTAACATTAGTTTTAATTGTAATAATTGTTTGTAAAACTATTTGGCAACTTTTTGGCAGTTTTTATTTTCAGTCTTGACTGAATGGTTGGAGTGGCTGCCACGCCAAGAGTTATGGGTTCAAATCCCAAATTTTTTTTAAGCATGGGTTAACACTTTTCATCCTCAAATTGTTCTGAGTCTAGATGTTCTTTGTGTCTGTTTTATGTATGTTGTTCACAGCGACACAGCATGTATATTTTATTATGTTTGTCTTAGTTATTTATCTGGTTGTTTGATATTAATTTTAGGCTAAATCAAAATCTTCACCAGCAACAACACCTACAGTAGAAAGTACACCATTGTTCAAACCAAAAATGGAGCCCAAGATAACAGAGTTGCCTCCAGAACCGGTACCACAGCTAACAGCTGAAGAGAAATGGAAAGACGGTGTTGGAGAGAATATTACAGTTATTAAACCAGTGAAAAAACCACCACACTTGAGATCTAAGGTGAGTTGATTGTTGAGAAGATTTTAATTGAAGTGGCTACTTCTTAGTACTCTATTATGGCATCATAATGAGCTAAGAGGATGCTCCTAAAATTGACTTTATGCAGTTCTTATAAAGCTTTTTTTTTAATTACCGAGGGAATAACCTGTATATCTACAGACACACACACACACACATAAATAAAATTTCAGTGCCTGTTGGTAATACTAAAATACTGAAAAAGTTTGTATTACTAAATGTATTTGTATGTATGCCAAGGTACATATAGCAGACTTAACATTTTTTTTCCACCTGTCCATCTGTATTTGTCTGTTAGTTCAGGCTAATATCTGTAACGTCCGGACTGGTTTTGACGGGATTAGCTTCGTCCCGCGGCCTTAACCGCGATAACATCAGAAGCTGCGAAGCTGGTATTAAATAAATTTTATAATCCATATCAGACGATATTAGAAGGAAGATAAAAAAGAGGTTTAAGCCGCTGGTACTTCTGAAGATGATGATAATTGCTTTAAAATAATGATGATTATACTAGCACCCGCCCCGTCTTTGCACGGGTTCATTAAGAATAATATATATAGCCTATATTTTTCTGAGATAAGCAAGTGTGAGGTCTTCAATAACCATCGTTATATTTAAGCCAAAAATTTAACAAATTATATACGAAATCCTTCCTCAAGAATCATTATGTATAAGTAAAAACCTCATAAAAATGTTCAAGAACTTAGAGTTCATCACAGACAGACAGACGCGGTGGAAGACTTTGTTTTAGAATATATATTGATATAGTTGAAATTGGAAATAGGCTAATAATAGCTTTACAATTCAAACCTCCATTGTACAGGACCTTTTATTTCTTTTTTTACAAGTTTGAGTTGTCAAAAATGAATAAATAGTGTTTTTAAAGTAAATTGAAAACCTTTTTACCCGACTGCGAAAGAAAGAGCGTTACGTTTTCGAGTGTACGTGTGTATATTTATTTGGCACGCACTAGAGCCTAAACAGATTGTCGTATTTTTATGCGAGTGGTGTCAATAGATTCGTTTTAGCCGTGAAATTGACATTGAGTACATGAAAATTTAAAAAGCAAAATACAATATATGCAGTCGGGTTTTCTTTAATAATTCGTTGCTTGTGCAGTAACCTATTTCTAGTAAAAATTGGAGATCATTTAATAAACAAAGGACATTAGTTGCGCTTTACTAGTAGTTGCAATTAGTGAAATAAAAAAATCCTGTGTTTTAATAACTGTTTGGAAGTCAGGTGTAATAATTTTACCAGTACATTAATGAGGACTGCTATTTTGTGATATCACTTTTATATCCATCCTGATCTTTAAACACTAATTCACCACTTCTTGTTTACAGAGACCACTAAAATCAATACCAATTCAAGAAATAGAACTAGGCAAAACCACCCCAGAGAAACCATCAACCCGACTCAAAATCATCGAAATTGAGGACAACTTGGCTCATGGAGATACTAACAACAATGACTCTAACAAAATTGATGAGACACCTGCCAAAGCTAAAGATAATATCAAAGAGAAAGGAGAGGGTGATAAACATGCTAGTCCGGAATCTGTGAAACTCATCACAGAGTGTATAGTGTCGGAGAAAGACATTCAGAATTTAGTTCCACCAGTCAATAGTGTTCAGTTTATGGCAGAATGGAAGTATTTGAAAGGAAAAGATGTGGCAAGATGTCATTATTTGAGTGTAAGTATAATAGAATACAAACACATGCTAGTGACATTCTTATTTGCTAAAGTTTTCTTCTATCTCGCTCCCCTTTCTCCCTCTCTCAACCTCTTTCTCCCACCTCATCTTTCTCCCTCTCTCTCTCTATCTTCCTCTCTCTCAACTCTTATAGGATGCTGTTCTTTTGTAAGCCTTCTCTCTGGGAATGTACATTGGGGTTAAAAAAATGGGTAAAACGTGAGAGCTAGGGCAAGGGAACTGCTGCAGTTCGGAAAAGCATTAAGTAATTTCTTTGGCTGGGGTCGTAGTAGAACTACGCAGTGGGACCACAGGCAATGAATGTTGCAAATATATAGCCTAGCTTTTATAGCCTAGCTTTTACTCATTGGAGTGTTAAAAACAAAGAAATACTTTCGTTTAGTTTAATTATTACCTACAATACTGCTAAAGGTTGCCTGGAAGATATTGCTTTTGGAAATAAGGCCGCCCTTTGTACACTCCGTCACACATTTTATGTACTCTCTTCTAAATGTAACATTATAGTGTGCAAATAAAGAGTTTTCTATCTCTGTATCTCTCTCTATCTATCTGCTGCCTAAAAATACGCGTAAATAAACGCTTATGCTCTGGTAACTTTGGCGCATGTAGAGATTGACCATAAGTAAACCCTCATTTAATCAAATACCGTAATCGATTAGTTTCATTTGGAAGGTATTGATTTTTATTGATATAAAAAAAAATAGTGAATTTTGTATTTAAAAAACGAAATTTCGACTTTAATAAAAAAACTAATAAAATTTTATATTGTACGTTGAAAGATATGATTTACTTAAATATCAGTTATCTAATAACGTCTATTTGATTAACGACTATTTAAGAAAGTTTAAAACCTTAAAAAATTTAAAATAATCGTTTTGATTCGATTACTATCGATATAACAACACCCTCAAGCACGCGTATCAGGAACTTTAGCGCATGGAGACAGAAGTAACTAAAATGGGTTTAGTTACTTCTGTCTCCATGCGCTAAAGTTCCCTGAGCCTATGTTCAGACTTGCCAAGATACGGCGGCCGTATTGTAAAATCTTGATAATCGTGCTCCAACTTAAAATATATAAATTTTACAGATAATAGATCCTCTAAAAATCCCGTCCATTTTCGAGAACGCCCTTGAAAGCGACGTTCTGTCCGACGTGATTCATATCCTCCACGACAACACCAAGGTGTTTAGCGAGAAGACGATCACCGCATACCTGGTGGGGCTAAGCAAAGTTAAGCGGTTCTCTGCACTAGCTATGTTCTTGTCCACTGCTGATAAAACAAGTAAGTCAATATTGTTTGTTAAATAAAAAGAAACACTACACGCAACCCAAGTGAAAATTTGTTTATTCAGATTTTTCTTAAGATGTTCTAAATTCAAAAAAAAATTTTGGCATTCATATTTCATTATAAGCCAGTATTTAATGGAATATTTATATAATTTAGCACTTATAAAGACAGTTTTCGGTCGAACATGATTTTTAACCGACTTCATAAGGAAGTTCTTTAGATTTTTACGTTTATTATGAATATATATATATCACAAGAGAATCACAAATTCTAAAAATAAAATAGCTAAAAGAACTTCAAACGTTTGAATATACCTACTCTGTTTTCTTGAATAAAAATATTCGATATATTGTATTTTTTTGTTCTAGTGCTAACAACATTGCTTAACTACTGCAAGACGGCCGAAAACTGCAGTGAAAACGTCATAGCTGATCTGAAGAACAAATATGAACTCTAAACACGTTATCTTAAGTTATATTTTAGTTTGTCATAATAGTCTTGGATAATGACAGGGGATGAGCTTACGAAATTCTTTGATGTTATGCTTCATATACACTACTAGTTCATAGGATTGCTATTCAGACATAGTAAATTTCAATATATGTTATTATTAATCCGTGTGGTGTCAGTCAGTCAAGTCAGTCAGCAACCCATAATGTCCCTGGGCTCGGGTCTCCTCTTAGTAGAGGGTTAAGGCCATACGTCACCACGCTGGCCAAGTGCGGGTTGTGAACTCGCAATACAACGTTGTGGCCACGTAATCTTACCGTTGGATGTTTTAAGCCGCTCAAAGGCCTCTAACTAAGCTTCACGACTGTTATCCTATGATAACAACCGGGACCGACTGCTTAACTTGACCTTCGAAACATGGTCCGGTCAATCCGTGTGGTGACACCAACCTTGTTCATCCCTTGGGTGTCGTAAGAGTTATATAGTATCGCAGATCTACGGATTGAAGTCGTCTCAGCGTCTTTGCCCGATACAAAACAGTCATGTCATTTTTTTGCGGAGGAAAATCTCCACTCACACGCATCTTAGTATCACATACATAGACTATTACCTGTCACTACGAACTAGCACATAACAATTGAAACAAAACATTCACAATGCTATACACACACATATAAACACATTCTGTGTCATAATTGTGTAATCCGTAGGCCCATTTGGGCTTATGCTTTGACAGAGGGAGACGCCTGAGTATGGCTACTATCTACCGTGTTAGGAGACGACTGCGCATTACAATATTGCTATTTACTTGATGTCAAGAAAAACTCAAAACAAATAAAGCGTGCCCAAATCCTTCTTCTAAGAATGTGCTATTAAAGTTTATTATATTGATAAATTAAAGTGTACCATATTAAATTTATTAAGAATTTCTTAAGGTCATCTGTCTTTGTATATGGTCACATTATAATACTGTAAAATAATAATATTAGACAGAACCTAGGTACATATTTGTCTCAAATGAAATAATTTCACAAGCATTCATCACAGGTCCTAGTATACAACATATTTCTTTGATAATAGAATTAACACAGTAGGCTAGTATTTGGGGACTGGACCTAATTCCCCGATGCCTCATGTATCTATACAACACTTCATCTTTCCATGTGTTCGTAATCACCCATTAAGTTAATGTAAAAAAGATTAACCATTGGGCATTTATATTATTAAAGTTATATGTTAAGAATTATAAAGTAAATACTTAAAAAAATAAAGGAATCGCGAAATGAGATCTGTCAGATGTGAAACACGGTTAATTTAATAAAAAATAAACACTTTAAATACAGCTTTACACGTTATCACAGTGTGGTGACGCACCCGTAGCGACGCGTCGCCACACTGACAGCTGGTTTACTCGCCGCATTTGATGTTTTACAACTTTTTCACAAATCTTATGCATTTTAGACGATATCTTAGCAGATGAGACCATATACTTAACTGGTGCTAGAAATATGTGGATTAAATCTATACCGTATATACTTACACATATACTCACAAACTTTGGCTTTTAATATTGTTGTGATTATATTTACCCAAAGTTTCACGCTTGATCACTGCTTCTCGACTTGTTGTTCGTAATGTGATGAATGATGAATAAAATTCCTTTCAAACCCGCGCAACAAATTTATCTATTAGTTTATACTGCCATTTTGTATTTATTTATATATTTTACATTCCGTATGCAAAAAAACACGATTGCTTGCACAGTTTAGCCACGAAACGTAATAAATAGACAAACTCATATTATTGTTTACAGTATCAACTAATCCTTCCGGGCCTAAAATTTATTCAGGATTCGAGTTTTCAAGGAAATTAGTTATTTTTTAGGCCTAGAACTTTGTCACAATAAGTCATCACTGTGATTATTGCACATATCAAATATATTATTATTATATTAAAGTTATGTTATCCTAAAACGAAAGGGTTGTATATAGGCCAATTAATAAGAATTGTTTTAATCGTTTAGTAGTAAAATGAGTTTTATGGGCCATATGAAGTAACGAAGCATTGAACTTGATTTTAATTCGATTCGACTTTTTCGATGAACGAGTTTTTTTAGTTACAAGTGGTTAGTACACGATTTAATGAATAAGTAGAATAGAATCGAGTCTATTATTTGTGTTTGAGTTTATTAACCAACTACATTCTCCGGTTGGCGTGGCCTTCAATAAATTTGCTTCTAGTTCGCGGGTGAATGCATTAATTTAGCGAAGTACATAATAAACTCCAGATTTACATCGTCCATTGTAACCAAACTAAAAAGAATTTAAGTTGAACACGTGTAACTTTTCGGCTACTTTAGAAAATGTAGTTAAGGTGGCGCAGTTTACGCCTTGATAAATAAATAAAAAATATACTTAATGATTAATTTTTTCCTTATAATAATATGCCTTTCTAAAAATGGTAAACGATAGTAAGCCCGCTACCACAAAATTCCTTTAAAACGTAAGCCTTATACAATTATCGTTTTTATATCAGGTGCCATAAAATATATTTTACTTACTTTTAGAGGTTCTCATTATTTTTGAAGTGAAACTTCTTTAGGCGCATGAGGGTAAAATTTTACAAATGTAACGTCACGCAAGAATACAACGGAAGTGAAAAAGAGAGAGAGAGCGTAAATATTGAAGAAATAAATTTAAAAATCCTAAATTTATAATTTATATTAATTTTCAACACTTTTAATATTTTAATGACAATTAAATTCCTAACATATCTTCCTTTTTTCCTTCCTTTAAGTCTCGGAAATCTAAAGTTTTAGATTTGTATAAATATAGACAAGACTGATAAATTAGTTCGCCAAAGAAGTTTCACTTCTGACATGTGCACTTTGTACGCACGCACTTTTTTTTTTAATCCAGTTTTTATACCAACTTCATGAAAACATATATCTTATTTTTTTTAACTAAATTTGACATTCAGTATTTTGAGAAACTCGAATTGTTCTTGACCTTTCTCAATTCGACTCTATTTTTTATATTAACTAACACACCCAATCGAAAATTCTAAGGTAACAACCACAAATCTTTCGACTGGCTGAACCGATTTTGATGACACTTTTTGTATTTGAAAACTTCTGCTTCATGTGTAGATTTCAATGTGGTCCAGTTCTTGAAGTAGGTTTTGTTAAAATTTTTGAACCAGTAACAATGCGTTTCATGAATGTTGGGTCGGAATTGATTCGTTCTAGTATGTCTTCAGCGACTCATGCAATTGAGTTTTTTGTAGAAAATTCAGGTTTTTTGGGACTAGCCGATCGGCAACATGTTTCATATCCAAGTGATTTAGAAACTTCAGCAGCTATCTCTCTCAAAGTTGAATGAGAATTTTTAGTCACTATTTCCTTCACTTTTGCTATATTAAGTTCAGTTGCAGACGTTGATGGCCTATCAGCGCGGAAAATCTTCCATCACATCTCGGGAAGTTTGTCACTCACACTCTTTGTCCATCGCTTTTTTGTTCATTGTGCAATTAGCATTAATTTAACTGAAAACAGCGCTGTATATAATATAAATAACAGATGCAACTNTATATTTTACTTACTTTTAGAGGTTCTCATTATTTTTGAAGTGAAACTTCTTTAGGCGCATGAGGGTAAAATTTTACAAATGTAACGTCACGCAAGAATACAACGGAAGTGAAAAAGAGAGAGAGAGCGTAAATATTGAAGAAATAAATTTAAAAATCCTAAATTTATAATTTATATTAATTTTCAACACTTTTAATATTTTAATGACAATTAAATTCCTAACATATCTTCCTTTTTTCCTTCCTTTAAGTCTCGGAAATCTAAAGTTTTAGATTTGTATAAATATAGACAAGACTGATAAATTAGTTCGCCAAAGAAGTTTCACTTCTGACATGTGCACTTTGTACGCACGCACTTTTTTTTTTAATCCAGTTTTTATACCAACTTCATGAAAACATATATCTTATTTTTTTTAACTAAATTTGACATTCAGTATTTTGAGAAACTCGAATTGTTCTTGACCTTTCTCAATTCGACTCTATTTTTTATATTAACTAACACACCCAATCGAAAATTCTAAGGTAACAACCACAAATCTTTCGACTGGCTGAACCGATTTTGATGACACTTTTTGTATTTGAAAACTTCTGCTTCATGTGTAGATTTCAATGTGGTCCAGTTCTTGAAGTAGGTTTTGTTAAAATTTTTGAACCAGTAACAATGCGTTTCATGAATGTTGGGTCGGAATTGATTCGTTCTAGTATGTCTTCAGCGACTCATGCAATTGAGTTTTTTGTAGAAAATTCAGGTTTTTTGGGACTAGCCGATCGGCAACATGTTTCATATCCAAGTGATTATTTAAAACTCGTGAGATTTAGAAACTTCAGCAGCTATCTCTCTCAAAGTTGAATGAGAATTTTTAGTCACTATTTCCTTCACTTTTGCTATATTAAGTTCAGTTGCAGACGTTGATGGCCTATCAGCGCGGAAAATCTTCCATCACATCTCGGGAAGTTTGTCACTCACACTCTTTGTCCATCGCTTTTTTGTTCATTGTGCAATTAGCATTAATTTAACTGAAAACAGCGCTGTATATAATATAAATAACAGATGCAACTCAAAATCTGCTCCTAAATGGAAAACAGTTGTGTCAATCTAAAAACAACAAAATAAAAATTAAATTTGGAACCATAAACAAATTGTCCATTCCCGATACTTTTTTGTCTGAATGTATGTGCAAAGCACTACTACCTGGATTACTGACTAAGCTTTATTCGGCTTATTACTCTGAAAACCCCCTGGGTTTTCGGGCGATAAGCCGAATGCAACAGCATGCTATACATTTCATTAAAATCGTTGGAGCCGTTACTGAAATTCCTATTATAAATATCCAAGAATTTGTTACGTTTATAGGTATCAGATCAAGTCTACATATTTCTTGCACCTTTAAATCACTATGTAACTTCAGAGTCAATAAGAGTTAATAAGAATGTACGAATTAATTAGGGGCTAATGTTTAAAATAATATTTTATTAGTTAATCTTTTAATATATTTTATAACGTAGTCTCCTCAAGATAAAACTCATTGAAAACTATTGAAGACTTGGACAGTGTTGACATGTATAAAAATGTTACTTTAAAAATCTATGCTTTTATGTCAAGCTTTAAAGATAGTAAAGTAAAAATAATAATAAAGGAATTAAGATAAAAGAGACATATTTTTCCATTAAAATATTATAAATAAATTTTAATATTTGTCACAAATGCTAAATAAGTCTGTCGATGTTTTCAATGAGTCAGTCTGTCCGTCTTTTTGTTCTTATTACTGTGAAGTAAATTAGATTAATTATTCTCTTTGTCGTTGTAGTGGCGAAGTTATTTTTTACTATTGTAATTGTGGTGCGAAGTAATTGACTTTTAAGTTCTGTGATTAATTTTTAGCCTCAATAAAATTATAATGGTTTTTATATTGTGTTTGTTTTTATATATACTCAATAAAATTATAATGATTTACTAACATATGGTTTACAATTGGGTTGTATAATGTACTCTTGTATTTACATATGTGTTTCCTTCTTCCTGGCTCGCCCACACACTTTTCCCGCCTTCCCACTGAGAAGCTAAAGACTCCTCTATAGTTTCTACGCGCTTTATGTGCTCGTAGTATGGAACGTTCATATGCCAGTTGGAGTGATGATCTGCGCAAAAGGATTGGGAGGAGCTGGATGCGAGAAGCCGAAAATCAAACCAAGTAGTGTGCGATTGAGGAGGCTTATGTCCAGCTGTGGACTGCTATAGACTGATGATGATGATGATATGTGCCCGAGACAGGTATGGAACCTTCATGTTTGAAATACCGACTTATGCAGGTCGGCAACCATTACTCACCGACCTGCATACATACACTAAAGGTAGCTAATATAAATTCAAGAGAAATACTTAGATAAAAGTAAATGAGTGTGCCGTGTTATGACACGGCACACTCATTTATTTTTAATCATGTGTTTTTGATATACTGTGGTGTATAAAAAACGCATGATTAAAAAAGGACCGAAGGAAAGTATTGAATTGTCTTGACAATATTAAGGAATTTTAATTATTTTTTTAATTCTGACAGGTATTTATTTATTTTATTTATTTTAAAACTTCATGCACACATGTACAATGGCGGTATTATGGGCACTTTTGCACCGGAGCGAAGCAGAGCGGGTATTATAATGGTTCAAGATCCTNTTGAACCATTATAATACCCGCTCTGCTTCGGATCTTGATCCTAGGGCCACCGGACATAACGTATTTACCTACTGACGAACGTCCGCAGGCCAGGTGGAGTGATGATTTGCGCAAGACAGCTGGCAGGGGCTGGATGCGAGAAGCCGAGGATCGAACAAGTGGCGTGCAATTGGAAAGGCCTTTGTCCAGTAGTGCACTGCGATAGGCTGATGATGATGATCGAGATGTAGTCATTGAGTAGAGTTGGTAGGTACTACGGTCCCAGCAATTAATTTGGGAGGTTTAGAGATCTGCAAAGCAATACGACCCACGTAAAGTGTCTGAGAGTAAGTAAAGTATCTAAAGTATACGTAAAAATCAGCTTGGAGAATAGGGCATTGTCTACATTACCTGGAAATTGCTGTCTGAGCAAGCGATCGCATGCCAGCATAACAGTGCGGAGTCTGAATCCCCGTGCTCCGGAGAGCACGTAAAGCTGTCGGTTCTGCGCCTGATCTCTCCACGATCGTGTCGGTAAATCGTCCCATCGGATTAAGAGAAAGGGAACAGAGAGTGCATCTGTCTGTGTCACTTGTGCGCCATATTTTTCAATGAATCGTTCACGGTTTTAATTGAACACATCACTCATATTTGAAGTAATACTTCCTATTATACACAATAGACGGCAATGCTATTATTATTATGTTAAATTTGTACATTCGTTATAATAGTTCCTATCATACACAATAGAGAGCAGTGTTCCAAATAGAAATTATATTATATAATAGAAATCCTGTATTTTTGCTTTTTTGTTCTTAATAGGTGAAATGTTTTTGAACTTGCTTAAAGAAATGGTCCTGGTCCCATGCATACTTCATCTGGCCATAAATACTGGTACAATTAAAAATAAACAAAATAATATGTATTACTTTTGAATTTAGAATCTTAAAGTAAGTTAGGACACAAACACAATTTTTAAAGTCCTCCATACGCTTGGTATTAGTCAAATGTTTGTGTACCGGGCAACTGATAGGCACAATGAAACATCTTCTGTTTCGTACGAATAAGGAGAATATTCGAAGAAATTCTATCCGAATGCAAAATATTTTATTATTTATATATACCTAGAACCATGTCGCGTACCTATTTTAAAAGATGACTTAGTACTTGAAGCCTATAAGAGCAGCATTTCTTAACTGATAATTAAAAAAGAACAAGGTGGTAAAATCAAAACAACTACTTAAGTGCTACACAAAGGGGTTTTTTTTTTTCAATTGAGTAATATTTTGACAAACAAAATGACCGTATTTATACTGAAAACTCTAAAGATGCTTCCCAATTAGTCAGCAGAGTACACCGTAGGCATTATCCGACATCAGTGATGTTTTGAAGGGAGTTATGAAGCAGTGATTGAGCCATATTTTTGTAAAAAAGGTCAAGAATTTTCCCATAGAAAGAGTGCGTGCTGCTATAGCTTACTGGCTCGCAACGTTTCAAGGACTGAATTGCAGACAACGGAGACCACTTCGAAGAAGTTTTATATATTTTTATTGATTTAAATTAATATATTAAGCTAACACACTGTAATAGTAATTTATGTTTTTTTTTTTGTTATGTAGGTACAATAAAAAAAAACCGATCGTTTCGCGCATTCATACATCCATTCAAACTTTCACTTTTATAATTTTAGTAAGATATTAAGTATAATAGTTCCACTATATATAGTACCTAATACTCTTGTGATTGAAGGTTCACTTAAATAGAATAGTTACTAAAAATAGCTATAGGCCAGTTTTAGGTAAGCTTCTATAAATACAGCCTTAGACTTTGACGTAGGTCTTGAGGGTATGCGGATGCCTTTTGAGTTCCCGTGATCCCTGGCGTAGGTGAGAGACGGAACACCGGAGGGTTTTAGTCAGTCTGACAGACCCCTTCGCTCTCTCCCCAGAGACATCCATGATGATTTCCCCCCGTTAAAAAAAAAAGGTCTTGAGGGTAAGCCGGTATGTAATTGTTTGTGGTATCAGGACTAACCAGGAGCATTATTATTGACGTATACCTATAAAGCAAATGGGTCGGTATTTAGATTATTCCCTATTAATTTAACTCAGTGAGCACATTGCTGCTCGAAAAAATGTTTTATCTATGCAATGACGAGCGGATAAATTGGGTGAAAATGACTGGTATTTTATATGGTTTGCTTGTAATAAAATATTTATATCTATCTTTCTATTTTGAGGTCTGATCATATAATTAGTAATTCTCACTGCTGAGCCTGAAATCCGACTCAACATTGATGCTAATGTGGGGATTTCCACATACAGCGCAACAACATAATGTATGACAGCGATAGCTACCAAAGATACTTCGAACTACGCAGTAACGAAGGGAACGAAGAAACTATAAATCTTGCATGGCGCAATAGAAATTCTCCCACCGATTAACACATATACAACCTCCCAACATCAACCGTTGGGCAGTGGCCCACCAGGCATGTTCACCTCGCCTGGCCGCAGGATCCTCCCTTTGTGTTGGAGGGACATGTGACCCGTTCCTCCACACTAATGAGTTTAAAAGGGCAAAACCACTCGTGTCTACTCTCTACGTGTGGGTGTGATTTACTTGCAACAATAGACTTTAGAATAGAAATGATGATGATGATCTTCTAGTCGATTTCGGACAGTCAGTAGTTCAGGAGGGGGCCACCTACAAAATGTAGGTGGCCCGAGGTACGTCTGGGTTCTATGGCGTACCTAGTTCCTTGGCTCCTACCCGGTACCCAAGACGGCGTGCGGTTTTAGTCGATTCCAGTCCTACGTGCCACCAGGAGGTTGTATCGAAGGGAAGAACACTCGAGAAAAAAAAGGAGTATCAGCAACTACCTTACCCATTTTTATCAAAACTAGTCTATCCGTTTGAGCGGGAATATGTTAAATATATAAATTCACACATTCACAAAATTTCGTCCGAGTAATGTAATTTAATATTTAATTTGTCGGCACTTGATGAAACATATAATCAAACTCATTTGTACTTATTACAATTGTGGTTTCGCTGTATGGAATTTTTAAATGTTAACCTTTGAAAATGCAATAAGTACAAGTAAGTTTGATTTCAGAATGTAATTTATTTTTATCAGCCTCTAAAAGTCAATTGCTTAAATTTATAATTAAATACAAGACAAGTAAGCACGCTACGTAAATTAAGAGACTTATTACTAAAATGCTACATTTCCCAATGAATTTAATTAACAATATTACTGTTACGAAAACATATTTTGTTAACTTTAAAACTTTTTCATTACATTATCATGATGAGGCAATTACTGTGTATTGGATTATATTCAAATCAAAATAAACAAAGTATTTAAAAAGATTAGATTTAAGGATAAGGTTAAGAATAATCCGATTTTGATTGTAGGTTGTTTACCATTGGGTTCAAATTCAAATCCCACATGGGACAACACTTTGTGTGATCCATAAATTGTTGTTCTAAATCTGGGTGTTCTTTGTCCCCCGCGACACAGGATGTATATTACTAATGCGGGAGTTGTCTGTTCTTAAAAGAAGAAGTATCTACGTTCCAAAAACAGTCAAAACTGTAGCCATATAAACAGAAGGGCCATAAAATCATATCAGAAATAAAAACATTTGTAAGAAACGATATATATGGAAATATGAAGGTAACCTTATTCTCTATCAAAACAATCATAAATATCGTGACGTCATGTGGGCAGGAAATTAATATCAGGAGCGACCCTACGAGACAATAGAATTCGTTATTATAAGACGAATTGCTGATACAACTCAAATCAATTAGTAACGGTCTGTGATAAGACGAGCCCGGGAGAATTGTAGGCCGGGAGTGGGTATATTGAATATTGAAACGAATATTTTTTTAAATGAATGAGTTGAATTAAACAACGTACTATATCGCTAAACATTTCACACAAGGCGTCCCAACTTCAAACTGGATAGAGCCTGTATTATAGTAAATAGGTTACTAAGACAAATATGTACTTACCTAATTATTTCTCATAACATGAAAAAATGGTAAATTATTCCCAGACGGAGAAATACAAATTTTTGTCAACTTATTTTTTTTCACCACAACCAAGTTTCTGATAATCGTAAGATGTTTCTTATTAATAGAAAATTAAAGCTGTGTTCACAACTAATTACATATCAAAAGCAGTTTTCACTCCACGTAGGTTCACCTATGTTTCAACATCAACCGACCAGTAAATTCTAGTTCAGAATAACAAGTTGCAGCATATTATTTAACAACCACAGCTAACATTATTCAAGACCTCAAACTGAAACAATTAACTTAAACGCTATAAAAGAGCTTTGTTTGCCTCACAAAGCAACATTATGAATGTAATTTTAAAATGCAATTTCGTATAAAAACTGAAAGGATATTAAATTAATGAGAATTTCATTCGGCTCCCAGACTACAAAGCAACGAGCGAAAGGAAAGCCTGAAATAATAGGAAAAACTTGTGGTTTTATTCGAAACAGGATTACAAAGATTGCTTGCATATATCACTTTATGCTATAAGAGGGTAAAAAATCTAAACTATTCACGCGATGGAAAGTGATTTGTTTCTATCACAAGTAAATCAAGAGTCACAATTCCTCTCCCTTTTCCGTGCGGAAACCCCGTTGGATAAGTAGCGGTTTCTGTGGTTGTATCGGATTCGGACCGACCAATAGCTACACACCTTCATAAGAAACATGTGTGCAAGTGAGAACAAACTTATGGTACTGGATTCCTCTTCAAACAGCGAGGGGAGATAATCTAGTAACCTTACCCACATACCTCAACCACATTCATATAGGTGAATAGCTATCAAACCATTAATGAACATAGGTTTTCTGTAAGCCTATGGTTTCACTCCAAACCAATTTACCCATGTGTATTAAAAGAAAATTAGCCCCATTGTGCTGTTATTGTTACAGCTCAATGGTTGTCCAACTATGAACCACGGTTTCTATAAAGTAGGTAGTTTTATTTAAGGAGTTACTTCTAAGAAAGCCTGTGTAATGGCAAAACGTTCAGCGTTATAACCACGATAATATGGTTCTGTACAATACGCTGCCAAAGTACCTCGATACTTACATTTTATTAGCGTTATCTAGGCTTTAACATTTAAGATAATGCGAAGAGTTTTTCTAACGTAATAAGAAGGTGCTTTGTGAATGAAATGATAGGTCTACTAAGATGTTATAAATGGTATAAAACGTATGCTAAAATTTTAATTTCATCGTTAAGAGACAGTTGAACTATAATTACACAGCGCTAGCCAGGAGGGTTGGTATACGGTTTGTTTCAAATTTTCCTTTTCAGAATAGTTTTCTTGTGTAGTTATCTCCTTAATAGCCTCTTACATTACCTGTGGGTTGAATAAGAGCGATGACACTCGGTTTTCTTATTTCGTCACTACAAGTGTAATATTTTAGTAATAGGATTTTAGTAATATTTGATTTAAAGATATTGTTTTAAAAAATTGATAGTCGTTAGTTTAAAATCATTTTTTACAGACTTCAAAAAAAGAGGAGTTTCTCAATTCGATTGTATTTTGTTATGTTTGTTACCTCAGAATTTTCGACTGGTTGAATCAATTTTGGCGATTATTTTATTTATCTGAAAGCTGGTACTTCTCTTATGGTTTTATTTCAATTTGATCCAGTTCTTGAAGGGGATTAATTTTTGATACATTTTTCGTTAGGTATTTACTGTACACACACTTACGTATGGAGTATGCCTGTTTTGTCTCTTCAGAACGATTGAAGAGCCTGACAGATTGTGTACAGACGATGGCTTTGCTAATTTATACTCTCGATTGGCGGAGCTTCATGAAAATTGTTGAAATACATTCTAGAATCAAACTTGTACTAATTTCACTATTTTATAATGCCATAGGGTGTTACCGTAACCTTTGATAATGTCAAAGATCGAAACCTGTCAGAATTAAAGTTAATAAAAATAGAGGAATAAGTTCAAGCGAGTGTAATTCTAGTATGGATTGCTTGGTCGTTGGAAAATTGTATGTATGCTAACTGGTGCCATAATTTTCATATCGTGATATGGGATTAGTGGTTACCTACTCTGTAGTTTAGTGTCAAGTCGTTAGATGAGACATGTTTTTGTTTTCATTGTATGTAAAAGTAGCCACGCATAAGTTTAACGATGTTTAAGGCTGTCTAAAGACGAACAGTAAGCGATAAATAATGGAATGCATATTAATTCAGAAAATGTTAAATGATTCGAAACAAAACTGTGTAGTGTTTCTACTAGGACAATAAGTGGCGTGAAATATCCATAATGGTTGAAGAAAGTTTCTAATCTTACGTGTTGTGGAAAATCCCTTATCATTTAAACCTGCCAAAAACAAGATATTCACATCATCGAATTAGACTGAACAAACTTAGCTATCTTCACAAAAGTCTTAAAAACAAATTCCGAACAACTTGAACTTAATAAACTCAAGTTAGTAACTTTAAAAACCACACAAATGAATTTCAGAATTAGATAAGATAGTTGAAGCGTGAAATTTTTCATAGCGAACAACGGTGGTACTAATTAAAGTGCCATTAGCAATACCATAAAACATAATTAATTTGCGAAGTTCATATCACCGCGGAGAGCTCAGTAGAAGTATTAAGTGAATAAATAAATAGGTACTTCTTGTAGGGTGAACATGTTATTTTGAGTTCTCATTATTGTCTTTATGATTCGTTGAGCCTTCTTTTCCTTAAAGCATCGAGTGTCTTAGAAGACTTAAACTACGCTTACATATATAGATCTATAGATGTAGTTTGTACCTCCCTGTAAGCTTCAAAACAAACCAATGATTTTGATTCTTCTTCTTTTGATGAGATGGCCACCAGTCGTATCAGTTATTTCTGCCAATGTCAAGTATTTAAAGTCTTCGAGTCTTCAAGTCTTCGTCGAGATGAAATTAATGATAAAAAATATAAAAAATGTGGACGACATGAAATGGGGACAGTCTTTCGCAAAAACAAAAAACGATCTCCCCAATGATTTCAATTTTAAAGTTTGAAAATCACAGGACATTTCAAATGTCAAAATTGAAATATCACCTGATACGTAGTCTTTTTATATTTTTTTGGCGTTTAAAGTGAGCTTATCCTTTCACCTTTTCCAAATCATTAAACGTTAAATTTACGGAACAAGATATTGCTGCGACATTTTTTATAACATTTCAGGGTTAATAGATTTCAGAGCTTAAAGTTACATTTACCTTAAAATACCCAAGTTTGACCTGTATATTTATTACAGCCGTTTCGTACGGGTTAGGTACCCGTAATATTATTAGGAATTTGCCTTTATAAGTCTTTATATTCACTATCTGGTTTAGTGAGTTCATTTTTATGGCAAAATGTTGAATTCGGGAAAAAAATAAATAAATGTATATGTAGAATTTATTATATTAGTTCTACATTTGTGAGCTACATAATATATACATACATAATAGCTTGCTTTGTTAAGTGTTTAACTTAACAAAGCAAGCTCAATCTATCTAATGTATTTAAAAGAGTAAGAAGAATAATTCTTGTATATTTGTAATCTGATTTTGTAACTGCAATTTGTTAAGAAGTCTTTTATTAACTTAATATATTAATTTCAACGTGTTATAACATGGTCACCCTAATACTCTTCGTTCTAGTTCTCTTTAAGACAAACAAAAGAATGAATTATTATACAATTTGTTTTGATTTACCTATTGTTCAGTGGCTTTGGTTGGTTTGTACAAAAGATATTGGTCCTTATTAATCAAGACCTCAAGTGAACAAACTTTTATTTGTACGATAATAAATTATCTAGATATTTTTCTTTTTAGAGAATGGAAAACTAATTAGAAGAGCTGCTCACTAATTTATTCAGATTTTTTAAATTTATTTAGTACCTTTTTTATTCAAACTGTAATAAAGTAAGTTTACATGTACAAATACCGCTGTGGTAGCATGTGTGGCTACAGTGCTTGAGGTCTCCGGTTCGATTCTCGGGTCGGACCAGATGTTTGTATGATCTGCAAATATTTTTTCGGAGTTTGGGTATATTCCATGTACGTGCTTACAAAAAAATAAATAAATGAATTTATATCAGTTGTCAAATACCCATAATACAAACTCTGCTTAGCTTGGGCCTAAATGGCGTTGTGTGTTATAAACTGAAATATTTTAAATATTTATACCTAAATCTGCGGTTCTTTGAGGCAGTAAAAATCAAATTTTGAAATTACTGTAATCCAAGGTGATGGTACAACAAAAACGTTTGTAGTGCTTCTAATGGGTAAATAGATACCATTATGGGCCGTGCTTGCTATTGACAGAATCATGACTATTTTTGACTATCATAAAATCGTCTTAGGGCACAAGATAAGTAAAAATACTGAAAACAAGCGCTAAGGGAATCTTGCAACAGATTAATTTCATGCAAAAATCTAGTAGGAATGGAGGGAAGATAGCAGTATTTACATGAAGCATATTACAGGAACTCTCTAACTGATGTAACATTATTAATACGATTTTATCAGACTTGTTTGATATAATTTTATTAAAAGCGATTTAACAGTTGAAATTGATTACTATATAATCATTTTTTGTTGTTTTTTTTTTGTTTCTAACATAATAAATAAATAAAATAAATAAATAAATATTACGGACATCTAACACACAACGCCATCTAGTCACAAGCTAAGCAGAGCTTGTATTATAAGTGACATAAATATTATATATTCAAAAATATATAACCTCGGGCAGACTTTGCAGTTAGGTAGAAACAACTTTGAGGACGAGGTGAACAGAAGAGTCCAGCTAGGTTTAGGCGTTTGGGAAACTTCGTCGGGTCTTCTCATCGTCGATCCCACAGTGCCTAAATGTCAGTGTCTTCAATGCGTGCTCCTCCTACCCGTAATGAAATACGAAGTCGTCACAAGTGCAGGCCGTTAGGAGATGGTGCGGGGTATGGGCCTCCGGTATCTTCACACAAGCACATGAAACACAACGCAAGCGCTATCTCACACCCGTTTTATGTGGCCCATTCATGCCAAAGAGTGGCTCTCCGACGGTTTGGTCGGTTAGCCAGTAAGGCACATAAAAGTTTGTTTTGAAAAAAAATTCAGGAATTTCCATCTGAGACCCCGACAATAGTTCTGGATGTCTAATATTTATTTGATTTAAATTCAACAGCTCAAAGCCCATCTGATTATTAACCCTGGTGTGTTCCGGATCTGTACGGGTTTCTCCTTTTGAAAAAGCGAGAAGTTATTTTACTATCTCTTTAAATATGTTTAAGTATTTCTCAGTACTTTTTTGTGAGTGTTTTATACTGACCTATTTAAGTTACAGAACACGAATGATGAGTCACAATCAGAAAAACACAATAGTTAAAATCAAAGAAGACACGACAATAAGTTTTACAAGGTTCATGTTTAGTTCTTTCATTTATATATAAAGTTCCATTTGAAGATATAAACGATACATTTTATTTTGTATGTGATTTGTTGAGTAATGCTCTAATGTAATATTAATGAAAAATGCAATCAAAAGCATTTTGTATTATAACGATGCTACGTCACAAATGTTAAAAGCAAAAGTTAGCAAAAGATGATTTTCCATTGGGAACCTGTCCCAAATATTTTCCGATCGACAGCCGGTGGGATTTCGGCCCCCACTTCCGGCAGCTAGCGCCCAAGTTGTTGGGCGCGGCTGGGGCGCTTTCAACGCTGCTTCCCAACGGGTTGGACCCAAACGCTGCCTGCAGGCGGTTGTATGAGGGAATGATGCGGTCGATGGCCTTGTATGGGGCCCCGATTTGGGCGGCTGACCTGACGGCCGGTTCAATCACCGTAGCAGCAACCGCAGCCGCAGAGGGTGATGGCCGTCAGAATCGTTAGGGGTTATCGCACGATCTATGAGGCGGCTTGCGTGCTGGCCGGATCTCCGCCCTGGGACCTGGAGGCAAAAGTCGTCGCGTCGTTACATTGGTGGCGTGAGGACGCGCAGGCCCGCGCTGAAGGACTGACGCAGCGAGTCATCGAGCGGCGTCGGTCACAGCTACGCGAGGACCTGGTGGCGGAATGGCGGGACAGGCTTTCAAGACCTTCCGCCGGCCTAATCACTGTCGAGGCCATTTGGCCAGTGCTCGACCTGTGGCTCGGGGGAAGGCACGCCTCCCGTTCCGTCTGACGCAGATCCTCTCGGAGCATGGCTGCTTCGGGAGGTTCCTGTGTCGCATAGGCAGGGAGCCGGACGCTCGGTGTCACCACTGCGTCGACTGTCGGGAGGATACGGCGTGGCATACGCTGGCAGAGTGTGCCGCTTGGGACGAGCCACGCCGTGCCCTCATCTCTGTAGTAGGCAGTGACCTCTCGCTGCCGGCCGCAGAAGGCGCACCGGGCGTCGGAGGAGCGCATACACTGACTTCCACCGGCCTCCATAACTGGGTCCAGGGGCGGTGGACTTGGGGATGTTCGTCGCCCCCAACCAACCGGACCTGAGGTGACAGCGCTTAGTGTTCCTGTCCTGTGCGCCCCTCTTTGAAGTCTCGAGGGCAGTCAAATACCTCACTCTTCTCGCTCACGAGATGTGGTCCGCAGCAGCGGGCCGGCACCAGTCGGGGATTGCGGATGCCTTTTAAGTTCCTGTGATCCCTGGCGTAGGTGAGAGACGGAACACCGGGGGGTTTTAGTCAGTAAAAGTCTGACAGACCCCTACGCTCTCTCCCCAGAGCGGAGGACATCCATAAGATCCATAAGGATTTACATCAGTTAAAAAAAAAGGGTGACCTGTATTACAAATTGCCAGCACTCCATGTTCTGGATGGCGAATGTATGGTGGGAGGAGCAACGAGATTTATGTTCGCATGGGCAAGAGAGTGTGCGCATGAGTGTGTGAGTGTGCGTTCGTTCGTACGAGCGTATTTTTTGTGTGTATGTGTGTTCGTGTAGAGGTGTATGAGTGTGTGTGCACATAAAAATGAAACCACTCAAGTACTAAAGTAGGAAAAAAAAAACTGTAAGGGAAGTTAAGAGGGCACAAAGAGAAGGTTTTCAGTTTCCTCGTAATTGAGGGACCTTAGCCACGAAGTAATAGCTGTTTTACACTTGTATTTGGTAAGTTGGTAAATTGAATTTGTTTTGTTAATTTTGTTGTACAAATATCCACCCAGAAACCCATAGAACCTTTGAGAGAAAGCAGTAGACCTTTTGCTTGTATACGAAGGATCGTATTTTAGTGATGAATAATGCTTTAGAGTAACTTTTAGGATATGTAGTTGGCGAACTGTTAGGACATCAGCTTTAAGATAAAGTTCTTTAGTATGAAAAGGAAAGGTAGGCAGTGACCAACCTTTAGGACAGCGCTCTGAGATCTTTCCAGCTTCAACATAGCCGTTCTGCATGTACTACCCCAAACAGTTATACAATATGATAGGATAGGCTCACATAGTGTTTGGTAAACCAACTTTATTAAATTCCTGTCAGCAATATGTCTCAGGTTTTTAAAAACAAAAATCAACTTTTGGGCTCTTGATGACAGCAGATCTATGTGGCAATGAAAACTCAAACTACTATCAACCATAACACCAAGATACTCGATAACTGAGGCATATGTTAGGTGTTTACACGAGCAAGGAGAGCAATCAAAAGAGCCAATTGGCCAAAATTGAATAATTGCTCAGGTCTGCAGTAGCTGTATTTCTCATCATAAATCGTAAGAATTTCGTCTTCTCGACATNGACTACACGGTTGGCCTAGTGGTTGGAGTGGTCGCCACACCGCTTCCTACTGTGACAAGTGTTGTGGGTTCAAATCCTACATGGGACAACACTTTGTGTGATCCATAAATTGTTGTTCTAAGTCTGGGTGTACTTTGTGTCCGTTTCATGTATGTTTGTAAAAATCCCCGCGACACAGGAATGTATATTCCTGATGCGGGAGTTGTTTTTTTTAAAAAAAATATTGAGTTGACTAAGCTAAAAAATATAGTAAAAGTGTAGAAAATTTTCTACTCGCAGATCTTATCACTAAATTTAAAAAGTTATTCATATTGAATAACATATTCAAGAAATGCAACAAACTTGTCGAATAAATTTAAGGCTTAACAAACTTCCTAATGTTACCAAATGAGTTATTGATAATTAAAAAAAATATTCAATAAGTATTTTCAAATGATGTATACTTATTAAGAGGACGACGAATGCATAAATAACACTGACATAAAATACATTTTAAAAATACCATGCCCGGAATTCATAAGTACTGTTTCAAAATTTAACTTGGTGAAGCATTAGTAAGTAAAATTTGATAAATGTTACAATATCCAAATTTCCAGTAAAACTCATTTTTTTTATANCGTCTTCTCGACATTTACTGTAAGTCCATTGGCATTTAGCCATGATAACACCTGATTGAAGTCCAACTGTGCTATGTGAAAAGTGATTGAGAGGCACTGTTCTTCGGACAAGGGAATGGTCTGAGGAGCCATGCGGGCCGTTTACAGATACGTGGTATCCGTCCTGATGAAAAGTCAGCAGAAGGTCCAACAATGAGGAATTCTGGCCCTCCACATCTGGAACTCGCGTGGGCGTGGCAACCAGTTGAGTGAAGCCATATGCTAGGGCGAAGTCATGAGCAGATCTCCCGGCGTGATTCGTTTTATTGGCGCTAACCAAGCCGGCGCGGTGAGCATTAAAATCGCAAAGTACGATGATCTCTGCGGAGGGGATTTGCTGCTGCACGAGGTCTATAGCCATCTGGATGTGCTCGATGAGTCAGTCAGTTTCGGCATCACCACTATGGGACCTAAAAAGGCACGCATAGACGCGAGGATGGTTGACGCTGTCTATATATATATACACGGAGCCATAAGATGGAGAACTCCCCGCCTTCAAAGTTACTGAGGCAACGAGAGCTGATATCGTTTATTATGGACGAGGCACACTCCGGCTTTAGACATAATGAGTGTTCTAATCCATACCTAGGGTAGCTGAGGTAGGATGTGTCCCCTGGAGACGATATCTGCGTCTCAGTCAAAAAGAGCAGTGCTGGCTTTGCTGTCTCGAGGTAGTGATGGACAGCATCAAAGTTACTGTGTAATTCCCTAACGTTGCAGAAGTTCACCTTAACCTGTTATTATTTTGGTAGGTGTTCTGAAGGATTTGAAGTGCCACCACTCCTATTCATCCCATACGTGTTGGAAGGGCGACTAAAGGAGCTAACTACGCAGGAAAACATCTCTGCAAAGAGAAGAAAAACTTAAAACAAACACTTTACTAATCCACTTTACTAATCAAAACACTTTACTAATCTCTGACCAGCGTGGCGTATAGCAGGGCAATGCCTTTTTTCTAAGGATAGACTTGTGCCCAACAGAAAGTAATTACGGCCGTTGATGATGATTGGTGAGGTAATTTAGGTTGCTTAGTAACAAGAACAAAACAATAAAAATACTTTTTCAGGAGCCTATGTACAAAGCCGTGTGTATACCTTATCTAATTAAATAACACACACGCTATGGAAAATTTCAATAAGTACGTCACACAACTCCTTTTTCTAGAATATTCTTCGATGAATTCTCAATAATGCCACGTGGAATAGTAATAGTACTAATAGCTAAGCTAGAGTTATTGTGATTATGAAATTCCTGTATTCTGATTATGATAGGCCATTTATTCTTTTTTCCTTTTCAAAAACAACTTCCGCATTAGGAATATTCTTGTNACCCACACTATGGCGGCCTGGGGGGAAGGGGGATGGTGAGGGGTATAGGGGGCGTTGGATTGGGGTATGGGCCTCCGGTATCCTCACTCACTCGATGAAACACAGCGTAAGCGCTGTTTCACACCGGTTTTCTGTGAGGCCGTGGTATCACTCCGGTCGAGCCGGCACATTCATGCCGAAGCGTGGCTCTCCCACGGTTAAAGCCATTTGAATATCTTCATGTGTTATATACGTTATATACGTCTGTCAGCTTGCTCCCTATACCATAAAAGAAATTCCCTTAATCGTGGGTACTTATTAGCGACCAATAACATCATTGCATCAATTCATAGCTTATGGCTCATCGCAACTTTCTACTGGACGTACACCTGGGCGATAAAAGTCACTTACCATGAAATAATGATTCTGATATTCAATGCAATTTATAATTTGGACAGAAATTCAAACCAATAAAACATATCATAAAGGATGCATGTTAATATATTTATGAAAATATAATTTACATTCTAAAACAATAATATTTATTTTTTAAGCAACTCAAAACCTACAGGGTACTTCCCGTGATCTCGGAATCTTGAAATTCGGTAAGATGCAACGTCCTATAGCACAAATAAAGGAAAAAATAGCGAAAAACTTAAATTTTAGTAACATTATAATATGATTATGATAACATTGTAATATAATAAACTAATTATACTGATAATTTGGTGTGATGTGACGTCCTATAGCACAGAAAAAGGAAATATTGCGAGAAGCCTTAATTTTTAGTTACATCGTATAATATCTCAGGCATCCATACCGGTTTGTACGGAACCCTCGGTGCGCAAGTCTTTTTTCAACTATTGAATGATTTTTGTGACAATCATAGGACCGTGTTTAAAAACATAATAATATTAATAATAGCCTGCTATTAATTTTGGTAAGTGTTCAGACGGATTAAGAATACAAAGGGCTAACACTTCTATTCATTTCATGCGTGTCGGAAGGGACGATTAAGGGAGCAAACTATCCTGGAAAACATCTCTGCAAAGAGAAGGAAAACTTAAAATAAACACTATACTAATTCTTCTGACTAGCGTGGTAAAGCAGGACAATACCTTTTTTCTAAGGATAAGCCTGTGCGCAACAGAAACTATTTACGGTCGTTGATGATGATTGACGAGGGGATTTAAATTGCTTAGTAATACACTTAGGCACAAAACAATAAAAAACTTTTCCAGAAGCCTAGGTACAAAGCTACTTTACGTTATTAACTAACACACACGCTATGGAAAATTTAATGAGTGCGTCACACAAGTCCTTTTTCTACAATATTCTTCAATGAATTCTCAATAGTGCCACGTGGAATAGTAATAGCACTAATAGCTAGAGTTATTGTGATTATGAAATTCCTGTATTCTGATTATGATAGGCCATTTATTCTTTTTTCCTTTTCAAAAACAACTTCCGCATTAGGAATATTCTTGTGTCAAAGAGGCTTTGCAAACATATATGAAACGGACACAAAAAAATTTGATCACACCTTTGGAGTAGAAATCGGTAAAATGTCCGCTAAAACAAGTGCGTCATATGTGCATACACTCGGCCTATACAAAATAGTTATAGTGATTCCATTTTATTTTAAACTTTGTAGCATAATAATAGTGTAGGTGACTACCACAGAGTTCATTGAAAGAAGTAACTTGTAATCCACACTGAAGAAATTAGCAGCATGGAATTCAATCGGCCTAGTGACGAGGAGGCAGCGAAGCTGTGTGAGATTAGGTTTCAATGTATCATCTGGAAAAGGTTAATAAGAGATGATAATAAATCTTAGTCATAAGTCCCCATAAGGGAATACNTCCCCTTACTAATAGAAGAAAAAAGGAAAAACTTATGATGATTGGTTCTTTGACCATTATTTGAATATATGCAAAGATTTGGCGCACGCTTTCGGTATCAGCATTGGCATAACCATAGCAAATTATTTCCCAGTCGGGCAGCTTGTACATTAATGACTTATCATAAAACCTAGTGCAGGAGTTGGTCCTGTCAGTTCTAGAGATTCAGATGACCTCTGGGAGCTCGATGTGTGGATCGCCATGCTGCATTGTTGAATTGACTGCAATCTCAGAGAATATGGTGACCACCAGTTTTGGATTCTGCTCATCCTTTTCATCAGGCAGAGTGTAATGACTTTGGTAGGCTAGTACATAAAAAATATGAAAATACGTACCGGTGTTTGTACTAACAATCAATAAATCGATGATCTCCAAAATTCTTTTGTTCTGCTCGTACGTCTTTTCGCAGCGGTGGGTTGCCAATAAACCCATGAACAGATAATTTAGTGATCTTGTCAAAGAAGACGCGCTGGTAAGATAGATTAACTCTGTATGATCACCTTGAAACTTCTGTTAGAAAAGAATTTAGTACTTTTAGGTTCGAGGTTAGTTATCGTGACTTTTATATGGTGAATTAAAAGTTCCATTTCCATTTAGAAAGAATCATTGTCGGATGGGTACAATCATTTAGTCAATCATCACATGCCTCTCTTTAATAAGGAGAGGCAGGTGTCCTAATGCCATTTACAGTTTGACTGGTTGTAATTCAAACATCGATTGCTTTACCCTATCAAGCTTTGTGATGGTAGATATAATGGTAGAATAATTGAAATAGGAGGAACAATTCTGTTACATAAATTTATAAAAAACATTGCAATTGTGTTGTATATTCTGCCAAAACTTGATGACAATCGACAAACCTTTTTAGTTTTACCGCAAACCAATAATATAATACGTGCAGAAAATCGTTTAAACTCTTTTATAAATAAGCATGGAGAATTCACAACTTACCATAGATCCGTTAAAAATTCGAATAGCTAAGTTCAGTAAATTAATACAATTGAAAAGCGAGTTTACGCAGTACATGAGTACCTGCAATATGAAAACAGAGAACGTAAGAATAGAAACTTATTGTGATAGCCAGTTAATCAATAGGATGATGATGATGATGTCCTCCCAGACGTCCGAAGCTGGTGTTTAGCGTCAAGGCTTTTAAGACGGACTTGTTTACACTTTTCTTTTTTTTATGGAATAGGGGGCAAACGAGCAGACGTATCGCCTGATGGTAAGTGATTACCGCCTCCCAGGGNGGGAATACAAATGGTTAATAGTATCCGATTATATCGCCTTACTAATAGAAGTATTATTTTCATCATGTTCTTTCCTCTTCTGCTATGGTGTAAAAATGATATTTTAGGATAGAATAAACTCTATTGTGGACCAGTCAATATAATTCACATTTAGGAGCATAAAAACTTAACTACCGTGTACAAATGGCGGCCTTATTTGCCACAAAGCGATTTCCTACAGGAAAGTTTTATATGGAAAAATTAACTGTAGGAAATCGTATTCATGGGTAGCTTTGGTGAGAAAAAATGAATAAAAGAAATTGATTTAACTGAGGTTAAACTCAAACAAAGGATTAGGGTAATAATAAAATAGTTAAAATAAGCAATATCTTACATTTCGCTATGCATTAACACAAAAATATTACGTATATTTTAAGATAAAAAAGGAAACAAATTATGATGATAGATAATGTTCTTTGACCATTTTTTGAATATATGCAAAGATTTGGCACACCCTATATCCATTAGCATTGGCATAATCATAGCAAATTATTTCACAGTCGGGCAGCCAGTAAATGACTTATCATAAAACCTGGTGCAGTGAGTTGGTCCTGTCAGTTCTAGAGATTCAGATGACCTCTGGGAGCTTGATGTGTGGATCGCCATGCTGCATTATTGAATTGACTGCAATCTCAGAGAGTATGGTGACCACCAGTTTTGGATTCTGCTCATCCTTTTCATCAGGCAGAGTGTAATGACTTTGGTAGGCTAGTACATAAAAAAATATGAAAATACGTACCGGTGTTTGTACTAACAATCAATAAATCGATGATCTCCAAAATTCTTTTGTTCTGCTCGTACGTCTTTTCGCAGCGGTGGGTTGCCAATAAACCCATGAACAGATAATTTAGTGATCTTGTCAAAGAAGACGCGCTGGTAAGATAGGTTAACTCTGTATGATCACCTCGAAACTTCTGTTAGAAAAGAATTTAGTATTTTTAGAGATTAGTTAGAAGTTAGAATTAGAAGTTCCATTTCCATTTAGAAAGAATCATTGTCGGATGGGTACAATAATTTAGTCTATCATCACATGCCTCTCTTTAGTAAGGAGAGGCCTGCCTCTACACCTGTGTCCTAATGCCATTTTCAGTTTTGACTGGTTGTAATTCATACATCGATTGCTTTACCCTATCAAGCTTTGCGATGGTAGATATTATGGTAGAATAGTTGAGATAGGAGGAACCATTCTGTTACATAAATTAATAAAAAAAATTGATGACAATCGACAAACCTTTTAGTTTTACCGCAAAAATAATATAATACGTGCAGAAAATCGTTTAATCTGTTTTATAAATAAGCATGGAGAATTCACAACTTACCATAGATCCGTTAAAAATTCGAATAGCTAAGTTCAGTAAATTAATACAATTGAAAAGCGAGTTTGCGCAGTACATGAGTACCTGCAATGTGAAAACAGAGAACGTAAGAATAGAAACTTATTGTGATAGCCAGTTAATCAATTGGATGATGATGATGATGTCCTCCCAGACGTCCGAAGCTGGTGTTTAGCGTCAAGGCTCTTAAGACGGACTTGTTTACACTTTTCAATTTTTTTTTATAGAATATGGGCAAACGAGCATACGTATCGCCTGATGGTAAGTGATTACCGCCTTCCATGGACACCCGTAACACCACAGGCATCACAAGGGCGTAGCCTGCCTTGGTGGATGAGGAGGGGGATGAGGGGAAGGATTCTATTATGGGCCTCCGGTATCCTCACTCACTCGATGAAACACAGCGCATGTGCTATTTCACACCGGTTTTCTGTGAGGCCGTGTTATCACTCCGGTCGATCCGGCCCATGCATGCTGAAGCATGGCTCTTCCACAATGCTCTGCCAGCGTATATGGATGTAGTTCGGAGGCATTTTAAATGAAAAGTATCGAGGCATCGGATATCACTCTTGTGGAGGCGTGTAGAAGCAGCGGTAATACAACAGCATTGTAACGACCAGTTTGGTATGCAACTGAAGATTGTGCGATTTCCAAACATGGCGGTCGAGTCCACTAAATGCTACTGCAGCCCTGGTGATTCTTGCGGATACCTCAGATTCAACACGATTGTCGCCACGAACGACACTCACAAGGTAGCGGAAAGCTTCTACCTCCTCTAAAGCATCGCCGTTTAGGTAAACGGGTGCGCTGTGTGCAGAATGTCTCCTTGCAGGCTGCTTTAAAACCTGACTCTTCGATACACTTTAGTCTGGTGATTAGATCAAATATGCGGCACGATTCGATCAGGCTGTTCAGGCATTCCTGGAGATCAGCAAGGCTACCAACCATAAGACAGACATCGTAAGCCTACTAGATCTCGACAACAGCGATCCTGCGTTCTTTGAAGCGTGATATATCGAGGACGCCTCTGTCCATGTGAACACTGAGGGTAAGTCGGTTTCTCCATTTTTTAATGGCGTCGGCAATTACCGCAGAGAAGTAAATGGCAAAGAGTGTCGGTGCCAAGACGCATCCCTGTTTAACGCCACTCATTACTGGAAACGGTTCTGTAAAGCAGTCTTCGTGTCGTACACGGGCAAATATGCCATCATGGAACTGACGTATTAGGTTGATAAGCTTTAAAGGACAACCACACTTCTCCAGAACAACCCGAAGGGCACATCTTGGGACGCGGTCGAAAGCCTTTTCGCCAGTTAATCAATATAAACCTAGTATAATGAATAACTGCTAAATATCAAAATTAAAAATAATGATTGTGTGTACAGGCGCTCATAGCCCAGTTGCACTCGCTGATTAGAAACAATCACCGAGGGTAATCAACGACGGCGCGGTTAGTACCTGGATGGGTGACCGCTGGTGGCATGTTACCATGAGCGTCTCCGTGATTTGGAGGTCACATTAAGCAGTCGGTCTTGGTTTTAATCATACGATAACAGTCGTGAAGCTTAGTTGGAGGCCTTCGGGCGGCTTAAAAACATCCAACGGCAAGATACGTAGCCACAACGTATTCTTGCCAGTCTCCAATCCACACTTGGCCAGCGTGGAGACGTAGGGCCTTAACCCTCTCGTGAGAGGAGACCTGAGCCCAGCAGAGGGACATTATGGGTTGTTGATGATTGTGTATACAGAGAGTGTGTATACTTCATGCAAATATTGTTAATTCGAAAGTAACTCTGTTTCTTTGCCTATCTGTCTGTAATACTTTCAGCGCCAAACGAAAAACAAAATTTGGCTTGGATTTACTTTGTTTCTTGAGGAAAGGACCTAGGTTACTCTTTACCGCGGTAACTATAAACTACTACAAATATTGTATCTGTACTAACTTCAATGATTATTGTACAATGAGTTCTTTGTGGTGGAAATAAACGTTTTTTATTTATTATATATTTAACTATTGATTATTAATAGTATAATCTATGAATTCCAGTATATTCTGTATCTAGTTAAAATTGTGTGTTGTTTTCATATGTATATTTTAGTTCTACCTTTGCTAAATCTATAAAATTTTCTATTATACTTAGTAAGCAGCTTGCAAAAATGTAACTTAGTAACACAATTTTTATTTAGATCGTTTGTCCTTCNAAGTATTAAGTTTAGAGCCCCGAAGCTGATGATATAAATTGCAGTTTTTACTATGGATCCCGACACATTAATTCGTTTTCCATCTCGATAAGTATTTGATAAGCCAACAATTCTCAACAGCCAATTTATAGAAATTATGGAATAAAAAGTATCCACAGTTTTTGTCTTCCTGAATTTGAGTCTCATGTTCTTGAGTTAGAATCAAGATACAAGTGACTTTATGAGTTGGGGTACTCGGCGAAGTACTAGGCTTTTTAATTGTGTAAATAGGTGAGCCATTAAATAATCAAAAGTTTTTTGATTTGACCATTTCAAATTAGGCACAGTACATTGTATTAACAACTACAACAATCGAAATATAAGTACTGGAACCTGAAGGTAAAATAATTTACTTGATATTTGTTTAGAAATGGATTAAATGTTACTAGCCATTCCTCACAGTTACACCTTATCTGCTGGACCCGTCACTAAGAATATACAGTCAATTTCAATATCTATTTTATATTTCAGGTAGTTTATCATGGATAACATTCATAACGTATTCTTTGATTACTTTGCAGCAAACAAAGGAGGCTATGAGTATGGCTACCGGAATCTAAATTGATCCACTTACCGTTTCAAATTTGGGTAACCCAAAATACGGTAACACACTAATGATTCTAGAGTTGCAGACGTCCATTTACCGTCGCTCATATATTTGCTGTGCCCTTCATACCATAACAAAACAAATATATTTTTTCTAATAAAGTTTATAGTCAAAAGTAATTTGATACAAAATGGAAACTTTAATATACCTATGACACTATTCTATTCTTTCCTAGTGATATTATAGATCTGGATAATTATTCTGAGTGATGGTAGCAATGGCATTAGTGATATTTTTCTTTCATTGGCCAATTGTCATCCAAATAATTGGTGATAAAACAAACAAAGACAAAAAAATGTCATTTTTAAACCCATAAAACTATCATCTTGTTAAAGTTTAAAGACATAGGAAAGATAAGAATAAAAGATAAAGAAGAAAAAGAATAAAATAAGAATAACAATAAGAATATTATCAACCGCATAGTCGGTACCAAACTCAAACTGAAATCCATAATAATTTTACATTATTGACGTTATTGTTCCATCACAACTCTTTATAGATTACCTTATTATTAATTTATTAGAATTACCTTTTTATAGAAATAAACGTATGTTAATGCAAAGATAAACCATGTTATGTTCTTTCACGTATGGGTGATTCCTGACATATTATAAACCATTTGTTGGATTTAAGACTTATTCTCAATTTAAGTAAAAAATAAGGATGAATGAGAAAAACCGTGCAATGATTTATCAGCACTAAATTGGAAACCTCAGCTCGAAGCGCATCAAATAGACGTCAAGGTTCATATTTTTAATACGCTGGTAATATATCGCATCATGAGCATGTAACAATATAAATACTGAGTTGACTATGCAAAAAGACATAGTAANATCAGTTTCTAAAATAATTACCTGTAGGAGATCTCCCAACATTTTAAGACGATATTCAACTTGTAGCACGTGTGAAATAATATCAAGTATCGTAAGACAGTTTAAAAAGAAATATATGTAATCAATTGAATAGATTAAAACTGATTCCTGTCCATTAACAAAGAACCAATTTATAAAGTCAAAAAGAGTATTAAAAACATAAACCGTTATTGCGATAGTGATAATTTTGTGATTAGTGATACGAATTTTTTTGTAATGAGAAAAACCTAACATCTGATCAATTCTATCAAAATTCTTAAAGTATTGTAAAAGAAAATGTCGGTTGTATTTATAGACACAACATAAGTCAACGACATACTCAAAATAAGAAGTCCAGTAAGTTATCTGGATAGCGTCTGAGAATGTGATGAGGCCAGTAAAGATGTTTCCTTCAAGTGTTTTTGTTTTATAGTACATAATAAGTATTAAGTTTAGAGCCCCGAAGCTGATGATATAAATTGCAGTTTTTACTATGGATCCCGACACATTAATTCGTTTTCCATCTCGATAAGTATTTGATAAGCCAACAATTCTCAACAGCCAATTTATAGAAATTATGGAATAAAAAGTATCCACAGTTTTTGTCTTCCTGAATTTGAGTCTCATGTTCTTGAGTTAGAATCAAGATACAAGTGACTTTATGAGTTGGGGTACTCGGCGAAGTACTAGGCTTTTTAATTGTGTAAATAGGTGAGCCATTAAATAATCAAAAGTTTTTTGATTTGACCATTTCAAATTAGGCACAGTACATTGTATTAACAACTACAACAATCGAAATATAAGTACTGGAACCTGAAGGTAAAATAATTTACTTGATATTTGTTTAGAAATGGATTAAATGTTACTAGCCATTCCTCACAGTTACACCTTATCTGCTGGACCCGTCACTAAGAATATACAGTCAATTTCAATATCTATTTTATATTTCAGGTAGTTTATCATGGATAACATTCATAACGTATTCTTTGATTACTTTGCAGCAAACAAAGGAGGCTATGAGTATGGCTACCGGAATCTAAATTGATCCACTTACCGTTTCAAATTTGGGTAACCCAAAATACGGTAACACACTAATGATTCTAGAGTTGCAGACGTCCATTTACCGTCGCTCATATATTTGCTGTGCCCTTCATACCATAACAAAACAAATATATTTTTTCTAATAAAGTTTATAGTCAAAAGTAATTTGATACAAAATGGAAACTTTAATATACCTATGACACTATTCTATTCTTTCCTAGTGATATTATAGATCTGGATAATTATTCTGAGTGATGGTAGCAATGGCATTAGTGATATTTTTCTTTCATTGGCCAATTGTCATCCAAATAATTGGTGATAAAACAAACAAAGACAAAAAAATGACATTTTTAAACCCATAAAATTATCATCTTGTTAAAGTTTAAAGACATAGGAAAGATAAGAATAAAAGATAAAGAAGAAAAAGAATAAAATAAGAATAAGAATAAGAATATTATCAACCGCATAGTCGGTACCAAACTCAAACTGAAATCCATAATAATTTTACATTATTGACGTTATTGTTCCATCACAACTCTTTATAGATTACCTTATTATTAATTTATTAGAATTACCTTTTTATAGAAATAAACGTATGTTAATGCAAAGACAAACCATGTTATGTTCTTTCACGTATGGGTGATTCCTGTCATATTATAAACCATTTGTTGGATTTAAGACTTATTCTCAATTTAAGTAAAAAATAAGGATAAATGAGAAAAACCGTGCAATGATTTATCAGCACTAAATGGGAAACCTCAGCTCGAAGCGCATCAAATAGACGTCAAGGTTCATATTTTTAATACGCTGGTAATATATCGCATCATGAGCATGTAACAATATAAATACTGAGTTGACTATGCAAAAAGACATAGTAACATGTAGAGACTTTTATACTAAATTTAAAAAAATATTCATGTTGAACAATATATTCAAGAAAAGCAACAAGACCTGAAAATTATTGTTTTTTATTTCATAGTGGCAAATGAGCTGAATCATGATGGCAAGCGATTTCCGCCACCTATGAACACCTGCAATACCAGAGGCGTCACAAGTGCATTGCAGGCCTTTAGGAAGGAGTGCGCTCTTTTCTTGAAGATTTGAGGGTTGTATCGGTCCGGCGGTACTGCAGACGACAGTTCATTCCACGGTTTTGTTGTGCGAGGTAGAAAGTTCCTAGAAAACCTTACCGTTATGGACTGCCAGCCATCAAAGTGATGGGGGATGGAACTGCCGTCGGGTAGGACAATGATGGAAAGAGGCGGCAGCAAACAGTCCAAATAATTGGTATAAAATTCAAATTCAAAATCATTTATTCAGTTAAGACACTAAGTGACATTTATGAAAATTAAATTAAAGCTACACTCGTATGTGACAATTTTGTTTATATTGGTCATAACAGATACTCCAACTTCTGCCTAAAAAGAGAAAACCAGTTTAACGAGGAAAGGATAAAATAATAATAGTAATGGAACAGTATTCCAGTTAATTGGAATCGCCAACTCTGGTAACACAGAAACTTTTCTATTCTGCTTGAAACCAAAAGTAATGAACAAACTAAAATAATGTTGTACTTTTTTATCTATACAAAAATTATACTTATCTCTCGCAATGTGCGAATTATTTTCAGTCGAAATTCCCTTTGGAGAATATGAGCAATGCCATCAATAATTGCTTGAATAAATTGTCATAGAATTATTCCATCCAGCAATGAAATCAACACTAAGGTAATCAAATGAGGTAGCAAGCTAAAAGATGCTGATGGTCCATGCTGTACTGATGACAATCGTTCGACGCATTCCATCGTAATCGGCTCTTCCTTAAGATTCATTTATAGCATCAAACACTTTAATGAAACTCACTAAGGTGTTCCCACAGTATTTCACAATAAAGTATATATCCATAATATAAACAAAATACTGAAATCAATAAGCCATTTGAATATCGGCATGTATTAAGTCCGTTACATACGTCTGTCAGCTTGCTCCCAATACTATAAAAGAAATCTCTTGAATCGTGGAAACTTATTAGCGTCAAATAACATCGTTGCATCAATTCATCGCTCATGGCTCATGGCATCGCAACTTTCTACTGGGCGTACACCTGGCCGATAAAAGTCACTTACCATGGAATAATGATTCTGATTTTCTATGCGATTTAAATTGGATAGGAATTATTAGCTGAGACAGAAATTGAAACCAATAAAACATATCATAAATGATGCATGTCAATATATTTATGAAAAATATGATTTACATTCTAGAACAATGAACTTCAAAAAGCCGTACAGCCGTTTATACTGCAAATTTTCAACACTCGCAGAAAATCAAAACCTACAGGGTACTTCCCGTGATCTCAGAATCGGGTGCTAAGGGAGCAAACTACGCAGGAAAACATCCCTGCAAAGAAAAGGAAAACTTAAAACAGACGCTTTACTAACCCCTCTGACCAGCGTGTTATAGCAGGACAATACCTTTTTTCCAAGGATAGGCCTGTGCCCAATAGAAAGTAATTACGGCCGTTGATGATGATTGGTGAGGTTATTTAAATTGCTTAGTAATAAGAACAAAATAATAAAAAAATCTTATCCAGGAGTCTACGTACAAAGCCACGAGTGCACACTATCTAATTATATATCACACACGCTATGGAAAATTTCAATGTGCGTCAAAAAACTCCTCTTTCTTGAATATTCTTCAATGAATTCTCAACAATGATCACGTGGCATAATAATAGTACTAATAGCTATAGTTATTGTGATTATAAAATTCCTCTATACTGATCATGATAGGTGTCAACCATTTATTATTTTCTTTCCTTTTAAAAAACAACTTTTGAACTAGGAATATGTTTGTGTCGCAGAGGTTTTGCAAACATATATGAAAAAAACACAAAAACACTAAGACTTAGAACAAATAAAAAAAATCACACCTTTGAAGTAGAAAGCGGCAAAATGTCCGCTTAAACCACTGAAACATATGTGCATACATTGAGCAAATACAAAATAGTTGTAGTAATTCCATGTCATTTTAAACTTTGTAGCATAATAATGGTGTAGGTTACTACCACAGAGCTCATTGAAAGAAGTAACTTGTGATCCATAGTGAAGAACTTAGCAGCGTGGAATTTGATTGGTCTAGTGATAAGGAGGCCGCGAAGCTCTGTGAGATTAGCTTTCAGTACAACATCTGGAAATGATCAATAAGAGATCTTGATAAATTATTTGGTCTATATTTATAGAAATTAAAAATAGTAAGGGCATAAAATCGGATACAGTATATCATCATGCTCTTTNATATGTGCATACATTGAGCAAATACAAAATAGTTGTAGTAATTCCATGTCATTTTAAACTTTGTAGCATAATAATGGTGTAGGTTACTACCACAGAGCTCATTGAAAGAAGTAACTTGTGATCCATAGTGAAGAACTTAGCAGCGTGGAATTTGATTGGTCTAGTGATAAGGAGGCCGCGAAGCTCTGTGAGATTAGCTTTCAGTACAACATCTGGAAATGATCAATAAGAGATCTTGATAAATTATTTGGTCTATATTTATAGAAATTAAAAATAGTAAGGGCATAAAATCGGATACAGTATATCATCATGCTCTTTCCTCCTCTGCCATGGTGAACAGTAGATATTCAAAATACAACAAAATACAATACTTTCGTGACTTTTGCATAAAGCAGTTTTTGGACGAGTGTACCCATTTACCCTCGAGTGTAGATGTTTTCGAATGCGCTTAAGGAAAAACTGTTAATATGAAATAAGAATCAAGGACTAAAAGGACTACCTTTCTGATGCCACAAGAGAGGCGGTACTATCCTCTCAGAAGACCAACCTAAAGTGACAGCATTCATACTCTTTTACTTCGTTTGTGAGTATGAGATTAGAGGCTCAATGATGCATAAGCATTTTAATAGTCCGCCATGGTGTGGATCGTCAAGCTGCGTTATTGTATTGACTACATTCATAGTAAGTAAGGTGACCACCGCTCTAGGATTCTGCTCATGCTATCCATCAGGCAGAGTAGAGTCACTTGGCAAGCAAAATACAAAAATACTTACCAGTGTTTGTACTTATAATCAACAAATCGATGATCTCCAAAATTCTCTCGTTCTGTTTGTACGTTTTTTCGCAGCGGTGGGTTACCAATAAACCCATAAACGGATAATTTAGTGCTCTTGTTAAAGATGATGCGCTGGTAAGATAGATCAACTTTGTATGATCACCTCGAGGCTTCTGTAAGAAAATAATTTACTGTTTTTAGTCTCTAGGTTAGTTTTCATGGCTTATAAGTTCGATTCCCATACAGAAAAAATGCCTTGGTGGTGTAGGCGTAGCGTGTGCGACTGCTGTGCTTGAGGTCTCGGCTTGATTCTTGGGATGAGCCAAATGTTTTCTGTTTATAATATGTATGTAGTTACAAAAAAGTATCTATGCATTTATATCAGTTGTTTAGTAACCATAACACAAACTCTGCTTAGCTTGAGACTAGACGGCATTGTGTGTTAGATAGCTGAAATATTTATTATTGTTCTCTTTATTACATATAATTGTCACATATTATTTAAATATTTATATTTACACATAAAAAAATACATTCAGAAAAATAAAATAGTAGACTACTTTGCGTACAAGGACCAAGAAAGTAGTAGTTAGGATTCCAAAGATCAAGAAGGACTGTCATCTGTATAAGAATCTTGATCCAGCCTTCTAAAGTGAGCCTCTTAAGGTGTTTCTCGTGGCTCTTAGCTAGTAATCCATCAGCAGATATGACTATCGGAATAATGCCCACAAAATCTTCATTCCACATATCGACAATCTCGTGAGATAACCATGGGAGGGCCACCAGTGGGCTGGCTCGAATGGAGTGATACCACTGCATCACAGAAACCGATGTGAAACAGCCCTTAAACTGTGTTTCATCGAGTGGGTGAGGATACCGGAGGCCCATCTCCCATCACATCGCTAAAGGTCGGCAACCCAGTTGTGCGTCTCTACTGTTTCGGGTGTGCATGGGCGGCAGTAATCACTGACCATCGGGCCATACGTCTACTTGTTTGCCTTCTATTCATAAAAAACGGATATTTCATTTGTTATTCTTTTTCAACTTTCACGAGATTCTCGTTATGATGAACGACAATGTTAACAATCATTACGCGGCGCTGTAATCGATCTATAACCACAATATCAAGTTTATTTCCAATATTAGTCCATTATGTGGAAAATAAATTGATCTTACTATAATGAAGCACCACCATTCTCCAGAACTGAGCACGTACCTGAAGTGTGGCACTTCTTAGTTCACAAGATGGTATTTAAGAGCAAGCAACCTGTGTAAATACTCGCCGCTAAGAAGACGAGAACAACCAGAAATAATATGCTTGATAGATTCTCCGGGACGGTGACCCGACAGATACCCACCGTATCATCTTTCAGGATATACTTTCGATAGTTAATCATCATGATAATTTCGCCCTAATCTCATAAAATAGGCATTGGTTTCTATAAAGAGATCACCGTATCGTAAGCCAGGACGTTGATGATATATATGAAGTCTATATCGAGTCCATTAACGGCCCAAATATCAATTAATTATTATTATTTAATTATTCCTTAAGTACACTTACATAACTAGGTTTACCCCAGCACGCTTTGCTATGGTAAATATTATAGTTTCATTGATGAAACAGGAGACACATTTATGTAAAATAAAAATTATCAACTTTTTAAATCGTATTGTATAATAGTATTCTGTCTAAGCTTGAGCTCAATCGATGTACGACCTTTTGAGTTTTACACAAAACAAATAATCTAATACGTGCTGAAAATTGTTTATCCTCTTTTATAAACAAACATGGAGAATTTACAACTTACCATAGATCCATTGAAAATTCGAATAGCTAAGTTCAATAAACTAATACTATTGAAAAGTGCATTTGCGGAGTGCACGAGTGTCTGCAATATTAAAACACAGAAATTAAGAAAATAAATTTATTACGATAGACAGTTAATATAAAGATAATGACAAAAGATTTAAATTAAAACTGTAAAAATAAAAATAAAATATAAATTCGAATGCAACTTCCCAATCCGCGCTTGGCCAGCGTGGGGACGTATGGCCTTAACCCTCTCCCGAGAGGAGACCCGAGCCTAGCAGTGGGACATTATAGGTTGCTGATTGATCTGTTTATCTACTTGTCTGTCTATTATGATTTCACAATCAAACCGTCGCAATAATTTCAATTAAATTTGGCATAAATATACTTGGATTCGTGAGGAAGGACCTGGGCTACTCTCTACCGCGGCATCTATTGAGTATTAATTGTATATTCTGTATTTAGTTAAAAATTGTGTGTGGTTTTCATTACAAATTTTAGTTTTACCTTTGCTAAATCTGTAAAATTTCCTGTTGTATTTCGTAAGCGGTTTGCAATATATGTATCTTATTTCTGTTTGGGTCATTGTCCTCCGATTCTCTTCAAATTAAGCTTAGTTTTTGTTTGTATGAAGGAATAAGAAGGAAAGTATTAGAAATATAAAAGTTTTATAAGCTTAAGAAGAATATTTTTCAAAGTTATACAAATTTCTACTAAGAACTAAGAAACTAAAACACAAAACTAACATAAAAATGCTTTTGCTTACAAACCATACACGTCATACTTAATGTGAAAATGAATTCATTAGTCTTTTTATTCCTAAAATATCATCATGAAAAAAGCAAAAAGCCTATGGAATAAAATGAAGTAAATAAGTACACTTACCCGAAATCCATAAGTAGTGTTTAAATAATTTACTTGTTCATGTAGCAGTATATAACACTTATAAAACCACATCGTATCATAGGATCTATTAGAAGACAGCACTTTTAGAGAACGCAAGGATTCCTTATCATTATTCCTAAACGTATATGTATTTTTTACCTTTATACTATTAACTGAACTTTTGAAATCCTACAAAAATATACGAAAATTAATATAAAAAGACTAACAAATATTTAAAATAACTTGAATAAACAGTGAAAAAGTGTCAAATATATTAACCTGTAAGAGATCTCCTAACATTTTCAGACGATATTCAACTTGAAGCACGTGCGAAATAATGTCAAATATCGTAAGACTGTTTAAAAAGAAGTACATGTAATCAATTGAATAGGTTAAAATTGATTCTGGTCCATCAACAAGGATCCAACTTATAAAGTCAAAAAGAGTATTAAATATATAAACAGTTATTGCGATAGTTATAGTTTTAAATATAGTGACACGAATTTTCTTGTAATGAGAAAAACCTAACATCTGATCAATTCTATCAAAATTATTGAAGTACTGTAGAAGGAAATGGCGGTTGTATTTATATACAAAACATAAGTCAATGATATACTCAAAATAAGAGGTCCAATAGCTTATCTTGATAGCGTCTGAGAATGTGATGAGGCCAGTAGAGATATCCCCTTCAAGTGTTCCGATTTTATAGTACATAAAAAGAAAGTTTAGGGTCCCGAAACTGATGATATAAATTGCAGTTTTCATTATTGATCCCGACACATTAATTCGTTTCCCATCTCGATAAATATTTGATAAACCAACAATTCTCAACAACCAATTCATAGAAATTAAGGAATAAAAAGTATCCATAGTTTTTGTCCTAGTAAATTTAAGGCTCATGTTGTTGAGTAAGAATCAACGTACAAATGACTTTATTAGTTCTGGTACTTAGCGAAGTAAACTTCCTTTTAATTATGTAAAAAGGGCGAGCAATTAAATGATCAAAATTTATTGATTTGACCATTTCAAATTAAGTGTAATAAATTGTAGGAACAACAACAGGGATCGGATACAAGTACTTGGAACCCGAAGGTAAAATAATTAACTTGACATTTGTTGAGCAATGGGGTGTGTGGGGGCGAACCACAATCTTTCGCCCCCAGCCAACCTCACCTGCACGCGGTGCACCCTGCTAGATAACAAACGAGGCTCTGGCGACCGACCGATGGCGGTATATCCATTCTAAAAGGCGTAACTAAATACAATAGGCCGGTGATGGGCAGCAGCGTCACCGGTGCAACAAGTTACGCCCTGC
>PKRV01002812.1:0-23779 GCA_003709505.1 Hyphantria cunea
CACCGTGGAGGCGCTCCAGCCGGTCATCCTCGAGTAGGCAGGGCGGCAGCACGGGACCCTTTCTTTCCGACTGACGCAGGTGCTTTCCGGGCACGGTTGCTTCGGGAAGTACCTGCACTCGGTCGCGCGGAGGGAATTGAGTCCCGCCTGCCACCACTGCGACTGCAGTGAGGACTCGGCCCAGCACACGCTGGCAGTGTGCCCCGCCTGGGCGCCGCAGCGTCGGGCCCTCACTGCAGTCATCGGAGGAGATCTCTCGCTGCCGGCCGTCGTGCGCTCCATGGCCGGCGGCAAGAGCAGATTTACCGCGGTCGCAACCTTCTGCGAGGAAGTCATCTCGCAGAAGGATATAATAATAATAATAATAATAGTTTATTGCATAAATTTAACCATACAACAAGAAAGTAACACGGTTATTTCATTTACAATAACAAATTTTATAACAAGTATGGCAAAGAATTATATAATAATAATAATAATTTATTGAGACCCCTGATCCTCAAACTAGGATTCCCTGTATTTTGAGAAGCATCTCGCAGAAGGAGGCGGCGGAGAAGGCCCGGGAGGACTATCTCCACTCGGACCCGATCCGCCGCTGGCGAACCGGGCGGCGGAGGCACGCCTATCAGCGCCTCATGCCGCCCTGAGTGTGGCCGCGGATGGGTGGGACGGGTTTTCCCCCCCATCCGCTTCACAGGCCACCCGCGAGGGGGCGACGTTACGCGTGTGCCGTACGTCGCCTAAATTGAGAGTCTTTACCATCAGACGGTGCCCGCTTTAGTGCGGGCAAGCGCTGGGAGAGGTCCGGATGGCGTAAGAAAGCGGTTCCCGGATCTCTCCCGTCTCAGGCGCTGAGTGGCACACCGTAGTGGCTTAGTAGGTAGTCTGGCGAGTCAGTCAGGAGTCCCACTCAAAGTGAACCCCCTGTCACCGCGGGGGAGCGAAGTGCGTAAACGCATTCCACCACGTAAAAAAAAAAAAGAAAAAAGGAGTATTGATATAGTGTAGATTTCTAATCCAAACATCAGCTTTGCATATCTTTTCATTCCTACAGACGACTATTTACTAGTTCGGGATCGTAAAGTATCATATATCTCCCAACCTTACTTGTCTAGGAAGGTTATAGATAGCTATCTCTCAGACAGGAAGGGGTTCCGGTTTCTTTTATCAGGGAGCTCAATCTCCTGAGAGTCACCATTGGTGACAAACTTACCTTCAAGCCGCATGTTGCAAACATATGTAGGAAGGCTTTGGGCATATATAAACAACTTATTAGAGCAGACAAAACAACGTGGGGCTTACATTCAAAAGTTGTTAGGACAATATATGTGGCGACGGTTGAACCAATTGTACTGTACGGAAGCCAGCGTATGGGAGCGCGCTGTCTATAGGGCGGGAATCGTAAAACAGCTGAACAGCAAATATGCAAGGCCTACCTACTGCCTACGGTGTCGCTAAACTTGGCTCTGGCACTGGCTGGGATTCTCCCACTGGACCTTCGTGTCCGGGAGGTAGCCTCCCTTTACTGGGCCAAGAGGGGGGACCCCAGCCGATGCTACTTGACCGAGAAGTAGAGAGATGGCCTGCGCTCTCCATGCCCCGCATCCTTCGGAGAGGAGAGAAGTGGAGGTGGTCAGCCTGGTCAACCAAGAGCAACTCGATGCCAGCCAGAATATGAAATACGCATGTTCACCGATGGCAGCAAGATCGGGGGTGAGGTTGGAGCAGCAGTCTCAAAATGGAGGGGAGAGGTGGAGACCAAAACCCTCAAATTAAAGCTTGCAAACTATTCAACTGTGTACCAGGCTGAACTGCTGGCTATATGCTGGGCAACTCGTGAGGCTCTTAAAAGCCAGGCGACATCGTATGTTATTTATAGTGACTCGATGGCGGTCCTTCAAGCGGTCCAGAACTACAATTGCCTCCACCCACTTGCTGCTGAAATTAGACGGAACTAAAGAACAATGTCCGAACAGAAAAAAAAATTGTCTTTGTTCTGGATCAAAGCGCATGTTGGACTGGCAATGAAATAGCAGATGTTTTAGCCAAAGAGACTGCGGGAAATAAACAGAAGAGACATGGTTATGATCAATGTCCGATTTCATTCATCAAGCGCAGCATTAGAATGGCGGCGCTAATTTTTGCGCTCCGCAGATACAACCTTGAACAAGAAATGGGTTGAAGAGTCAGCTTGGCCGATGTAGGTAAATTAATTGAACCTAAGTTGAGGGAAAAGTTCCTTAGGTATTGAATAGAGATTGCCGATATTGTTATGATAAGAAATAAAACAAAGTGAAGAGATTAAATATGTCTATTTAATATTTTGGAAAATATTTACATTACGCATAATATTAAAATGTATAGATAATAAGGAACTATATCATAAGTAAATATAAAGTTTAGAGATGAAGACTGATGTCACAGGTTGTCACATTGTGAGCGACAAATAAGAAAAAAGTAGAATAAGCATAATAAATGTATAATATAAGTTGTGTCGTAGTCTGTAGTGTAAAAATTGTACCCAACGACCAATGTAAAATTATAAAAATTAGAATATAAGTTATGCATGCTCTACCTTATAAATAAAAATAGATTGTGTACCTTAATTACCCCAAATAGAATAAAGAAAGTTCCAGAAGCATAAAAGATAGAACTGGAGGAAGGTTGCTGTATAAAAATACCTTACTTGTCACCTTAACAACTTGAAATCGGTACACAATTGACGGAACAATGGATGAACATTCATAAAAAATGTATACAGTGGAACATAGACACTTCTCCTTTTTTAAAGTCGGTTGAAAAGAGAAAGATGACTGATTGACTAAGATACCCAGAGATCAACACCTAGCCTAAACCTAGAATCCTGAAATTTTACTTGTAGGTTCTTTATATAAGGTAAGTGAGCACTAAGAAAGGAATTTTGGCAATGCTATCCCTAAGAGACTAAATTAGGGGATGAAAATATCTAATTCTGCGCGAGCGAAGCCACGCGCTAAAACAAATAAATTTAGTTTTTGTAGTAACAAGGAAATTCAAATGTTCTTAATTAATATTTGACTGATTCGAGGCTATATTTCCAGTCTAATAAAAATATTAACTGAAATTAAATAAAATACAATACGTACATTTCAAAGTATTGTGCAGTGTGTAGGACGTTGTTTGTGGTTGCAGTGTACCCATCTCTATAAAATGTTTTGTGGAGTCCAGTGTAGGTAAGTAAGTTTTTTTTATGATATAAGTGACAAACGAGCAGACGTATCGCCTGATGGTAAGCGATTACCGCCGCCCAACAGTAACACCAGAGGCGTCACAAATGCGTTGCCGACCTTTTAAGAAGGAGTACGCTATTTTCTTGAAGGTTTGAATGTCGTATTGATCCGGGGATACCGCAGGCGACAGTTAATTCCATAGTTTTATTGTGTGAGGCAGAAAGTTCCTTGAATATCGCACAGTTGTGGACTGCCACCCATCTAGTTGATGGGGATGAAATTTCTGTCGCGAGGTACGATGGTAGGAAGAGGCGGCAGGAAAGTAAGATTTGCTGATAGGGGACTGTTTTTACTCAAGATGACTACCGTGAAAGTAAAGTAATTCTTCCTCTGGATCGAGAACAGGAGGTGCCTTGGAGAGGTTATAAATTTTTAAACAATGCAATAAAACTTGTAGGTGGTAAAACAGGGGGATGTTAATTTTTGAGATTAATTCTAAACAGCCGAGGTCGTGAGCACCGGCTGCAGTAATGATGTATTTACATGTTTATGTGGTAATTAAGTACGTGCTAGATGGTTAAACAACTGCTGTATCCTTGCATTTGCGAAAACAGCAGTAATTTCTTATCTGGAATACATTCCCTGCCGAGGCCTTACATTCAAGTTTAAAGTACGTGAGCTTTTTAGGAATGAGTTGGCTATGCAGTCATAAGACTAGAACCCGACTGTGTACTAGTATAATATTAAATGTATGTATGTGTATAGTTACATGTGTTTTCAATTTATGTTAATTGGTTCTATTAGATGCAGGTTAAATATTATTTAAAACACACCTATTCACCATGAAAAACTTTATCTTTGCACCTACCGCATCTTATTTCTACATCATCAAAAGGTCGACTGGGAGAGAGTGTCTCATGGCATTAGTCCGCCTTTTGCAAAATACAATAAGTGCAACAGGTTTAAACAAATATAAAATAAACACTGAACATTATCGCAGTAAGACATGAAAGATAACATAAAACAACAGTTGATTAGTTTATAATTCGTGTTAAAATAAACACATTTTAATAATATCGTGTTATAATTTTATAATTATAAAAGTTCGTGGAATGAAAAGATGGAGGTAATGAATAGCTATAAAAACTATATCAAATGGTAAAATAATTTGTCCTGACTGACTGACTGATCATCGCCGAGCGTAAACTATTAAAGTGAAGGCTATGAAATTTGGTGAGTAGGATCATTTTACTGAGTAAACTCCCACTGAAGAAGGAATTTTGGAATTTCTACCCCTAAGGGGGTGAAATAGGGGTGGAAGATTTGTATGGCAGTCCGTTAAGTTAGAAACATGAATCTTAATTTTTGGGGTACTGATTAAAAATGAGTAGATATCTTTTTAAGCGTTTTTGGATATTCTACCCCTAAGGTGATGAAATATGGCTTAAAAGTTTGGATGGAAATTCGCTATTTTTTAAGTTAAAAACATGAAACTTTATCTTTGAGCTGCTGATTAAAAATGAGTAGATACGTATTTAAGCTTCCTGAATATTGTACACCTAAAGGGGTTGAAATATTCTTAAGCGGAGACCGCATTTTAGCAGTCGTAGTGTAGGACGTCCACAGGCCAGGTGGTATAATGATATGCCCAAGAGGGCTGGTAGAAGATGGATGCGAGAAGCCGAAGTTCAAGTGGTACGCAATTGGAGAGGCCAATGTCCAGTGAACTGCGATAGAATGATGATGATAAAATGTATTTAAGAATTTCTGGATATTCTACCCATAAGGTGGTGAAATAGGGGTTCAAAGATTGAATTTAGATTAGTCTGGAAGTCCATTATTTTTTAAATTAGTAGCCTGAAAATTTGTCTTCAAGCTTTTGATTACAAGCAAATTAATACTTTTACTAGCATTTATGGGAATTCTACTCCTAAAGGGGTTAAATTAGAGTCGAAAGTTTGTGTTAACGTTCTTATTAATGGGCTATTGATTAAATATAAATAAATACGTTCAAAAACTTGAATAAATTATTCGTACATACTTACATAGTTTTTAATTAAATACATATAAAATCAACATCAACGCGAGTAAAGCCGCGGGCAACTGCTAGTTATTATATGATAACATTTCTTGACAATAAGATAAAAAAAAAATGTAAAGTAAGTTTTTCAAAAATTTATTTAAAACTTAACATTTGCGTATGAAATAAAATATTGAATAAAGTAATGATCATCAATCAACAACCCATAATGTCCNTAAGCTGCCAAGATGACTCTGCCCTGCCTGATGGAAAGCATGAGCAGAATCCAAGAGTGGTGGTCACCATCCTCAATGCGAAAAAGAACAATGCAGCATGGTGACCCACACTATGGCGGCCTGGGGGGAAGGGGGATGGTGAGGGGGATAGGGGGCGTTGGATCGGGGTATGGGCCTCCGGTATCCTCACTCACTCGATGAAACACAGCGTAAGCGCTGTTTCACACCAGTTTTCTGTGAGGCCGTGGTATCACTCCGGTCGAGCCGGCCCATTCATGCCGAAGCGTGGCTCTCCCACGGTAAAAATTTTTGACACACCAAGTATGGTAATTTGATTATTATTGTTTAGTAATATTAAAATATATAATTTAATAAAATAAAAAATATAATTCATCATCATCATCAGCCTATCGCAGTCCACTGCTGGACATAGACCTCTCCAATTTCACGCCACTTAGTTCGATCTATGGCTTCTCGCATCCAGCTCCTGCCAGCCGTCTTGCGCAAATCATCACTAATAATAATTTTAATGTTATAATTAATAATAATTTTACTGTTATATTTAATAATAATTTTACTGTTATAGTTACAATAATTATTTTGTAAATAAAAATTAACCCGTGTTACGTTGGGTCCGTGTGGTGACGGATTAAGAGTATGATGTTACCATCCATGTTCAGCCAATGGGTGTCATAAAAGCTGATTAAGGGCACAAAGTACCCAGGAGGACATTAGGAAAACTTGAAGCAAACTGTCCTGACCGGTTCGGCCAGCGACGTGCAGTGTTACAAACCTCCTTTCTTATGGGAGGCTGTTGGTGTTTTGTCAATTTTGAATCTTGAGTGTAAAACTATATTTATGTACAATAGTCGATATTAACAAAACCTCGAACGACTCGAATGATCTACACTACTTTAGGAAAGATTTAGAGGCTGGAGTTATATAATAATACATCCAACAAATTGTACATTAATTTGTATGATATGCAAATATATATTTTTTTAAATTTGGGAGTTTAACATATATAGTATAAATGTATTTCAGTCAATCTAATATTCATAGTATTAACTATCTTTGGTGTGAAAGTAAAGGACGCTGTGTGTCCGATGTCCGAAATAAATATACTTAAATATCAATAATAAAAGTAATCATAAACAAAGACAATAAATATCAGCATTTACAAGAAGCCATTACGGTGATTTTACAACATAATTTTATTTTTAGAAAATGGAATGCATTCCATAATCATATTGGTATATGATTTATCAAGGAAGAACGTATAATGTTATTAATAATTTGTAAGTAACATGTAATTAAGTGTAACCGCAATCACCAAGAGTTATATTCCATATTTCACCCTTATTTATTATTTACAATTTTTTTGAAGTGAACACTTATTTGGCGGCGTTGTCCACTTTTTTTGTGATGGGTAAAAAATGTTAAACTCGCGTCAGGACACGTGACCTGATCGAACATTCGCAAGACGGTAGGAGAGTAGACCATAAATTGTCATGTTTGTGTACGATAGCGCAATAAACAAATATTGTATTTTACCGCGTAAATGATAATACTTTTATAATGATAATAAAAGCAATTCGGGCAAAATTATTCCCTAACCATTCCAAAGTATCAAAAATTCACAAAGTTAATATACAAGTTTTCCGGCTTAATAGTTTATAATTAATAGTTTACCCATACTAATATTATAAGTGCGTAAGTAAAATAACTCTGTGTGTTACACTGCTACGGTTAAACTACTGTACCGATATGGATGTTTTTTTTGTTTTGTGATGATTTCTACTTCTTACTACAGCTACTTTCAGTTGCTATAAGCGACATGCGCGGGCGGAGCCGCTGTCAAAAGCTTGTCTACCGTTAGTGTCTGATCTATTAACACACAGCTCAAACCACTAAACGAGTTATGCTACAATTTACCACATACTATTATGATGTAGGCGTGCTCTATGGAAGAATCTTTCAAAGTTTATTCCCTGAAGGGGTGAAACGGTGGTTCAAAGTTTGTATGGAGCACTGAGATTGCATAGGCTTTTCGTTTCGAAACTTCGCAAGGTTAACCCTTTAACTAAATACGCAAATCTGATCTAATATAGTTCAAGGTTTTTCAAATATCAACTCTTTAAGGGGTGAAATAGGTTAACAAAGTCTTAAATGCAATATGGGTATCGTTTTAAGATTTTTGGCCGCTGGTAACGCATATGATATCAGTTTTAAACTTCAACAAGGCAGGCATGAAATATCGTTAACTGTCACAATCATTATAATATATTAGTAGTATGCCCACGGTACTGCAAAAAACATTTTTCCCTTTTACAGTCGGGTATAAAAACACTCAAAAGCTACTTCTGATTTTAAGTAATCAGACTGAAAATGTTTCATCAAAGTTTGGTCCTGCTCTCCCGTGATTAAGCTTTCAAGCAATAAAAATATGGAAACAACAACCTTCTACAGTACCTACACCCACGGCGCAAATACAAAGAGGAGAAAGCGTAAGCAGATGTGCCTAAAAATATTGTGTTTGCTCCGTGAGTACGTTCAAATCGTTAGTGATTGATGCAAATCGACTTTACTCATTGATTGTTACGGATTTGCCACCACCCCGGCCTGCTTCTACTAGGGTGATAAGTGTCGAAACCTGTCACCCTCTGGCTTGCGCTTATGGAGGACGGAGAGCATTTTGTGATCTCCAGCGCCCGAGTCGTCTGCGCTGCCTGGCCTGGTAAAAGACGACAGAGTTCCACGCGCTCTCGCTCCGCAACATTGCCGCAACCATGTTCCCGAGCGAGAGAACCCCCACCCGATGGCCCCCACAAGATCACGCCTCGGCTCGTCCCAAGCCAAACATTCTGCCAGCGTATGATATGCCGTGTCCACGGTTTGACCATCGCAGTGATGGCACTCAGGCGTCAGCTCCTTATAGATCAGACACAGGTGCTCTCCGAAGCACCCTGTCTCCGTAATCACATGTGTCAGCCGGTATGAGAGGCTCCCGTGATGCCTTTTTAGCCAATCCTCCATAACGGGTCTTAAAACCGCAATAACGGCGTGCCCAGCGCTCGGTTGCTCGAGTCGTTCCTTCCATTCCTCCATGCTAACCTGGCAAAGTTAGGATTTCTGATCTTCGATTTCTCGAGCCTCAGGACTCCTATCCAACTTCTGCGTCTCATTACGCCACTGATAAATAGCCGCAAGGGCCCTCGCCTCCAGGTACCATGGTGGAGTTTTGGCCAGGAGACTTGCTGCCTCAAAGGTACCACCTTATGATCCATGGGCCATATAATATACTGGAGCGCCATGAAGGGCCATGGACCGCACAACCCCCGCGTATAGTCTCCTACAGGAGTCTCATGTTTAGCAGCAACCGTGCCAATACCTCCTACTATGAGGCTCGATCAAACAGACAGCGTCCTCCGACGCCCATGAAAGAACAATGCCTTGGATTTGTGTAAAGCCACCTTGAGACCCAGAATGACACTTCCCTAGTACATTAATTAGCAATTAAATACCTTCAAGTACCAATTTCTAATTAATTTGGATTTATCTACATTTATTAAGGATTAAAATACTATGAATATACAGAAATTAAAATAAAACAATTAACGCTATTTCCAATATATACCTGCACTGCAATATTCCCGGCGCCTTTGAATTTATTATTTGTGTCATACTCATAATGTTTTATGATCAATCTAATTTATATCCAATCACTATTATATTCATAAATTCGCAAATGTATATTTTTTTCAATTCCAGACTACCGTAATAATCAATTTATTAACATACATTATTAAACAGGTAGGCAGCCAAGAGCCTCGGGCTGCAGCTGATAATTAGCACTAGATGCATTGCGCTCAGGATTATGCTGAGATGTGAGCCGTATTGGTCCACTTGTAATTTATTTGTATTCTATTGTTCATGCATGCAATATGCCATATCTTTAAAGTCGGATTTTACTCTGTAAAATCTGCAAATTAAAATATTATTAAAATATTTTTATTTCTTTATTCCTTTGAAATAAAACCAGAGGCAGACAGCAGAGAGCGCGCAATGTTTTACCATTGAGTGTTTCATTATTTGAAATATTATTTTATTAATCCGAGATCAACCGGTGGAACCGATTAAAAACCTGTCGTATAAAGTTTATACATTTACTTTATTACATTTATTTTCTTATTCTTTTTTTTTATTCTTACCCTCATTTGTTTAATATTCCTGGACTAATAATATTTAAAGGTTGTGGAATGTTTATCTGTTTATTGCAGGACCGCATTGGTTACACTAATAACATGGTGGTTAATACATCTAGCTGTCAACATCATACTGAATAATGACTTTTACACATTTCCTGAAGGCATACAGTTAAAGCGTAAGTTTTATACAAATACTAAATCGGAATTTAATTACTGACCTATGACTCAGTTAATAGTTAATATAAATGGTAATCTTAGTAGTATGAACTATCACATGAATTTACCGGTACCGTACTTGAAATTCACAAAACGGAAATGATCGACATTATTTTTTTAACAATTTATCATAACCTGTACATTACATACATAACGTACATTAACTAAACAATAAAACATAAACATTTCATACACTTTCTAACTATAGGAAATAGGAAAGTTCACGACAACTAATAAACATTAACATTTCAGACGGACAGAAGTTTGACTATATAGTCATAGGCGCTGGTGCGGCAGGCGCTGCAGCAGCTGCCAGGCTTGCACTCGCTGGTCAAGATGTTCTTCTTATCGAAGCTGGTGGGAATCCTACTCTTATCTCTAAGGTAATTTGATGCAGCAAATTATGTGATTTCTTTGCTTTAGTCCTTGGCACCTTTGAATTATCCGTGTAGTGGCGGATTAGGAAGAGAGTGTCGCCACTCCTATTCTTCCCATAGATGCCGCAAAAGGTGACTAAGGGAGCCAACTACGGAGGATTATATCACTGCATATTAATGATGAACTTTCAAATTATACACATGTAAATGCTATCAATGGGTCAATCTAAAAACAAACATCGTCAAGGTAAAGATTAAATCAGGTTCCCACAAAAACTAGTAGTGAGTAGCGATACATTAGATATTACATAGATGCAAGAAGGCTAGCAGATAGTAATAAAAGTAAAGTTCATGAGTCTATTGGCCATGACATGCCTCCGTAATCATTGTGTCAACAGAAAACTTGAGTTATTATTTTGTACAAAATAAAAACTATTAGATTAAGGGAAAAACTATAAATCAAACAAACAATAATTCTTTATATGAGCATTATTATAGATATTCTGCGAAAGGTCTACTTAAACAAACATTTCAACTTCTTGCACAACTGAACAGATTTCAGTTAGGTTTATTTATAGGTAGATCATTGTGTCATGCTTTCTAGTGGTACACATTTTCTTAAGTGAAAAAAGTTGATGAAAACAATCAAGTTTACATTTTTTTCAGATACCGTCTGCTGCCATGGGACTTTTGGGCTCCAATCTGGACTGGAATTATAGAACGTTGCCGAACAATGTCTCTTGTCTGTCGTCGCACGGCCAGCAGTGNAGCAAGAATACGTTGTGGCTACGTAAATCTTGCCGTTGGATGTTTTTAAGCCGCCCGAAGGCCTCCAACTAAGCTTCACGACTGTTATCGTATGATAACAACCGGGACTGACTGCTTAACGTGACCTCCGAATCACGGAGACGCTCATGGTAACATGCCACCAGCGGTCACCCATCCAGGTACTGACCGCGCCGTCGTTGCTTGCCCTCGATGATTGTTTCTAATCACCGAGTGCAACTGGGCTATAAGCGCCTCATATACCGTTGGGCAGTGGCCCGCCGGACAAGATCACCTCGCCTGTTCGGAGGATATTCCTTTTGTTTTGGAGGAACATGACACCCGTTCCTCCACACCTGTATTAGTAGTTAAGTACATACTATTTTATACCTAAAAACACCAAAACTCGGAAACAAATATTTGCAGATCATACGGATATTTGGACTGACCCAAATCGAACCCGAGACCTCAAGATATACTACTACCGAGGCGTTCAAATTTTGCAAGTAAATTTGTAACTAAATTAATCACTTGTTTATTCAGAGTGATGCAATTCTGACAACATTACGACCCCTAATTTAGGTGCTTAAAGACTCTTAACCTCAGTGTACATGCCTAGTGATAGTGCAATCCCTGCAAAGGAACTATCAGAACTAGTGCAGCTCTATGACACTCAGAACTGGGAGCTCATCATCTCCGCAGGCTGTAACGCACACCATCCGCTGTGGGGAAGTAAGGATTCAAACAAAAGGGGTGAGACATTAACTGAATACTTATTCAAAACAAATCTCAACATTATGAACAGAGGTACGGAACCTACCTTTATAAGTTCGAGGTGTCAAACCATTATTGACATAACTCTAGCAACACACATGGCGGCTAACCTTATTGAGGGCTGGTACGTATCAAGCGAGCCATCCTTTGCTGACCACCGCCATGTGTAAAATGGGGTAAAATGGGGTAGCAAAGATTTAAATGCAATATGGGTATCGTTTTTAAGATTTTTGGCCTCTAGTCACGAGAATGATACCGGTTTTAAATTTCAACAAGGCAGAAATAAAATATCGTTAATCATTAATAAATTACTAGTATGCCCACGGTACTGCAAAAAAAAATATGTCCCTTTTACGTCGGGTATAAAAAAAAACACTCAAAATCTACTTCTGATCTTAATCACTCAAACTGAAAAAGTTTTATCAAAGTCCGTCCAGCCGTTTTTCCGTAATTCGCTTTCATGCAATAAAAATATGCAGTCTGGCTCGCCAAACTTTTCTAATCAAAAGAAACTTACAACTACCGCCTTCAAGGCCCTAACCAACAATACAGCGACTAAAACTATAGATTAAAACAGTATAAAACCTAATATTAAAAATAATATTCTCAAATACATAGAACGAGGAAGATCAGTATCATTTTCAGAAATCCTAAAAATTGTATGAAATGCAACGGCGCCCGGAACTGAGGCAATACAACGACAAAAAAAAACAACTTCTTCTAAAGACATCGCCTGCCCGACAATCCATCCAGTCACCGTGGGGGAAGAAGACTACTACCCTCCAATTGATTTCCTACCTAAACAAATAGACATTCCTTGTAATATATATTGCCAGGTGGAAAATATTATATACATTGCAACATACGCTATCATTGAGGACTAATAAAAGCCTTACAGAACTAATGCCAGCTCTGAATAATATAAATTGGTCAATACTAGGTCTGAGCGAAGTCCATCGCTTAGGGGAGAACATAGAAGACCGTGGATACTTTATATTATATTGTAATGGAGAAACACCAGGCTTATATCGAACAGGATTTATAATAAAAAGTAAGCTAAAGTCTTTTATCGACGAGTTCATTGATGTCTCGGAGCGTATTTTGCTACTAAATATAAAATTACCTCCGAAAAACGAAATGTGGTCAGTTGTTCAAGTCTACCCTCCAACTGAACAATCCAGAACAACAGAAATCTACACATTCTACTCTCTGTTGCAAGACGCAATTAACAAGTATTGTCATAAAATTTTTGTCGTAATGGGTAATTTTAACGCAAGAACAGGAGAAGGAGGAAAAGGAGAACAAATGATATTAGGCCCGTATTGTTCAGGCAAAAAAATCAAGAAATGGGGAGAGGCTCGTGCAGCTGGCATACGAAAACAATTTAAAAATACTTAACACTCTATATAGAAAACGTAAGAACAATAGATGGACATGGATATCTCCAGATACAAAAACGAGACAAATTATATAAATATATTTTCCAGTTTTAAGTAAAAAACACTACTATTTACAAAAAAATAAGTAAAGCAGTTCCTTTAAGAGGGCTAACTCTGAACGAAACGAAGTCTAAAACTATAGCATTTTTACAAACCCTGGACTATGAACAAACTGAAGGGTTACTTCACCTCGAAAAGTAAGTATATACCCATATCTACACATGTATACATACATCAATTTGTACATACATAAATACACACATATATGTATACACTCACACGCAAACACACACACACACATACATGTCTGTGTCCACGCATATTATTCAATTTTATTAGTACCTTTTAACCTAAAATCTGTTTCTGTTTAAACAGCAGAACACTAACTCCCGTTAGGGTTAGTCTAATTGTGTGACCTTTAACTTAAACCTTTAGTTCTAAGGCAATTGTAAAAGGTAATATATAACAATAAAGATTATTATTATTATTATAATTTTTTTTATTGTATAAGGGGCAAACGAGCAGACGTATCGCCGGATGGTAAGTGATTACCGCCACCCATTGACACCCTTAACACCAGGGGTGTCACAAATACGTTGTCGGCCTTTGGTGAATGAGGAGGGGGATAGGTAGGGGGAAGATTGGGGTGTGGGCCTTCGGTATCCTCACTTACTCGATGAAACACAGCGTAAACGCTGTTTCACACCGGTTTTCTGTGAGGCCGTGGTATCACTCCGGTCGAGCCGCCCCATTCATGCCAAAGCGTGGCTCTCCCAAGGTATATTATATATACAGTATATAGTATTAACAAACAAAAGTATAGACCTTTAAGATTGTGGAGTTTTAAATAATTTTAATTTTAATAGCAACCATAGAAAGAGCCAAGCTAAAAAAATACTCTCAAGAAAAACAGACCCTTTAAATTAAAGCAAATCAACAACGTAGTACTGGAAGTCCCGAATCACTTGAAGAAAAGCTGGAGCATTTAATATAAAAAACAAAGGGGTTAGACGTACAGAGTAAATACAATAAGTTCCAAGAACTTCTCTACATTATTAGAAAAGGTGAACCAGAAACAAAAAATTATAGGACAAAATGGACAACAAATGAAACTAAAGAACTGATCAAAGAAAGAGCAGATTTTATAACTAACCCTGAAAAGACAAAGATCTTAAGAAAAGTTATAGCCCATGTAAATAAGAAAATGTGAACACACTTGAAAAAAGATCGTCAGAGATACAGATTAGAACAACTGAAAAAATGCATACAAAGAACTGAAGGCATAAAAAAGGCATTTTAATTACTTCAAGAAAAGCAAAATTGGATTCCAAACTTGATAAATAGAAGTAATACATGCGAAAAGCGACGTCCAGAAAACATGAAAATAACAACTCAATTTTTTAAAGAATTATACTCACGGGAAAAAACTTCAGAAACAACAATACTGACAGGAGGAAGTAAAGCACCTGTATAATGAACGGAGAAATATAAAAGGCGTTGAAATCTCAAAAGGCAGATACAGCTCCGGGATCGGCTGGCATAAGTAATGAGTTCATCATCGTCAACAAGAACCACTTAATATCAACTCTTACCGCCTTTTCAATGAAGTCTTACACAGTGAAATAATCCCTCACCAATGGACAATGTCATCCATAATTCTATTACACAAAAAAGGAGATAAAAATAACATAAATAATTATAGGCCTATAAGTAACTATTGTCAAATATATACAAAATTTTTGCTAAAATTATACTTAACAGAATAACTAATACGCTCGATCAAAATCAACCAAAAGAACAGGCGGATTTTATAAGCGGGTATTCGACCTTAGACCACATTCATGTTATCAAACAGCTATTCGAGAAAGGCAAAGAATACAACATAACTTTCTACTACTGCTTTGTAGATTACAGTAAATATTTTGATATGATAGAACATGAAAAAATCTGGACGGCACTAAAACACCAAGGCATTGAAAATAAATACATCAGGATACTCAAAAACATCTACGACAATAGCAAGGCAAAAACAAAACTGGAAAAAGAAGGTAAAGGAGTATGATAGGGAAAAGACTGTCCGACAGAATAAGAACTAAAACAATAAAGAAATACACGAAAACACAAGATGTAACTATAACAATAAAAAAAATAAAATGGAGATGGGTTGGACACACTATTTGAGGGAAGTAAAAATGGTCTAAATTAATAACTAACTGGTTTACAAGTGATAAGAAAAGGACAAGAGGGAGACTACTTAAAAGATGGCTGGACGACATAAATGCCGTAGCAGGAATTACGTGGACGAGAACTGCCAGTAATAGAGAGGAATGGAAGAAATTGGAGGAGGCCTTTGCCCATAAATTATACCTGGGGCCTAAATATAGAAGCCTGTGCAGCAGCTCACCTTTCTGCACCAGCCCTCATTTCGAAATTCTTACCCTAATTTGTGTATTATTCCTCGACTTAAAATGTTTAAAGGGTGTTTATCTGTATATTACAGGATCGCATTGGTAACACTAATAGCATGGTGTTTAATATTTGTGGCTGTCAACATCATGCTGAATAATGACGTTTATACATTTCCTGAAGGCATACAGTTAAAGAGTAAGTTTTATACAAATACTAAATTAGAATTGAATTACTGACCTATGACTCAGTTAATAGTTATTATAATTAGATAAAAACGCATTCGACGACATGTATGCCTAACTAATCTTAGTAGTATATAAAATAAGATATAACAGATAACAGAGATAGACGGGTTTTTCTAAAGAGCTATCAAATGAATTTACCGGTACCGTACTTGAAATTCTCAAAATGGAAATGATTAGCTTATTTTTTAACATCTTAGTTAAATATATACCTAGATATTAACTAAACAGTAAAATATAAACATTTAATACACTTTCTATCCATAGGAAAAAGGTAAATACAACTAATAAACATTAACATTTCAGACGGACAGAAGTTCGACTATATAGTCGTAGGCGCTGGTGCGGCAGGCGCTGCAGCAGCTGCCAGGCTTGCACTCGCTGGCCAAGATGTTCTTCTAATCGAAGCTGGTGGGGATCCCACTCTTATCTCTAAGGTAATTTGATGCAGCAAATTATGTGATTTCTTTGCTTTAGTCCTTGGCACCTTTGAATTATCCGTGTAGTGGCGGATTGGGAACAGAGTGTCACCACTCCTGTTCTTCAGGCAGCCAACTACGGAGGACTATATCACCACATATTAATGATGAACCTTCAAATTATACACATGTAAATGCTATCAATAGGTCAATCTAAAAACAAACATCGTCAAGCTAAAGACTAAATCGGGTTCCCACAAAAACTAGTAGTGAGTAGCGATACATCAGATATTACGTTGATACAAGAAAGCTGGCAGATTGTAATAAAAGTAAAGCTCATAAGTCTATTGCCATAACATGCCTCCGTAATTATTGAGTGAACAAAAACTTAAGTTATTATTTTGTACAAAATAAAAACTATTAGATTAAGGGAAAAACTATAAATCAAACAAACAATAACTGTTTATATGAACATTATTACTGATATTCAGCGAAAGGTCTACTTAAACAAACATTTCAACTTCTTGCACATCTGAACAGATTTCAGATAGGTTTATTCGTAGATAGATCATTGTGTACATGCTTCCTAGTGGTACACATTTTCTAAATTGAAAAAAGTTGATGAAAACAATCAAGTTTACATTTTTTTCAGATACCGTCTGCTGCCATGGGACTTTTAGGCTCCAATCTGGACTGGAATTATAGAACGTTGCCGAACAATGTCTCTTGTCTGTCGTCGCACGGCCAGCAGTGCCGCTTTAGTCGCGGTAAATGCCTCGGTGGTTCCACCTCTATCAATTTTATGATACACATCCGCAGTGACAGGAAGGACTTTGAAAAAATAACCATCCCGGGCTGGACCTATGACGATGTTATGCCCTACTTTCTTCGTTATGAAGGATTACAAGACCTCAATCAACTTCCATCCTCTTCTAGACCTTACCACAATACAACTGGACCTTTACATGTAGGCTTTTTTAGCAATCCCCAAAATGTATGGCATTCTAGGCTAATACGGGCTTATAAGTCGTTGCAATTCCCTTTTAACCCCGATGTCAATGCGGAATCACGAATTGGGGTGACTAAGGTTGTAGGCTATGTATACAAAGGGGAGCGGATGAGTACCGCTCGGGGATATCTAGCAAGAGTAGATGTAAAGAGGAAACTCGAAGTAGCGAAGAATACCATGTGCACAGGGGTAATAATTAATAAAAAAAACGTATCTCGTGGCGTCACTGTAGTGCAGGGTTCAGAAAACTTGAAAGTGTACGCTCGAAAAGAAGTTGTATTAAGCGCAGGTACGATTGGGACCGCGCAGATACTTATGTTATCAGGTATCGGACCAGCTGAACATTTGAAAACCATGAATATACCAGTAAAAGCAGATCTGCCTGTTGGCGAAAAAATGACGGATCACGTGCTACAAACATTAATGGTACAGATTGATTCAGGTTCGGGGACTGTTCACAATATAAAACTATTGGCTTCGACCGTTATTGAATTAACTAAACTTTTGATTGCAAAACGAGGTGCGTTCACGTCCAACGGTCTCTCCGATATTAGTGTATTTGCCAACACGTATTGCTATGACTTCAAACAGAGGAAGCTACTCAACGTAAGTTCAGACGGTAGCGACTGCAACGTCCCTAACTTACAAGTTATCAACGTGTATGTCGAAAAGAATGTATTTTCATTCTATAAGTTGCTATTCAAACACACTATAGAGTTATATGATGACGTAATGGATCAAATCATTGAGGCAAATAAGAAATATGCGATAATTCTAATGTCTCCTGTGTTGCTAGAGCCTCGGTCGACAGGCAGCGTGCGATTGGCGAGTAAGAATCCTTTAGTGCCGCCAGCTATATACCCAAACTACTTAGCGGACGAAAGAGATGTAGATGATATGGTGCGTTCCATTATGATTGTAGAACAAATGATTGCTTCAAATATATTTAAGAGAGGGAATGCATCAATTATAAAGTTGAACTTCGAAGGATGTCCTCAGTTTGAGGTNGGTTTGAGGTGAATCGACAGGAGTATTGGCGGTGTTACGTCCGGCACATGACGTTTGCGGCGTACCACGCAGCAGGCACAGCGCCTTTAGGTAAAATAGTCGATACGCATCTGCGGGTGTTCGGTGTACGAGGCCTCCGAGTCGCTGATCTAAGCGTGCTGCCGAGCGTACCGCGGTTCAATACTGCGTCCATAGCTGTTGCTATTGGGGAGAGAGTTGCTGACTTCTTGCTCGAAGATAATGAAAAACATTGTAAGATATTTGAAAAACGTAGACAAGTGAATACTGTACCTGTGCACTGATAATAATTTATATAGAATTTAAATAAAACCACTTGCAGAATACAGAATCATAAAATGAACAGCACAAAATAATTAAAAGTCATTGTTTTGTGCTATTTCAACAATTTTAGACATGTTAAAACGTTCATGAATAGTACAAAACAAAAATCTGAATATAAAATAAACTTAACTACTTAAGCCGTATTATAATGTTAATAATTAAGTATATTTAAGTTGGTGCTAAAACACACATAAATTCTCGTCGTTGTTAACTGAAGCTTATTCACTGATTAGTTTAAGTTTCTGTTGCAGATTTTCTTTCAGAAATAAAAGAAATCCCTGGCTTCCTAGGACTATACACGACATGTTAGTCAAGTATTCATATCTGCCGTTTTCAATTAGCAAAAACTGGAGATAGTCCATTTTTTTGGTGATCATGTTAATTATGATTTATTCACTGTTTTAAGTATCAAAAAAACAACATGTTGTTTTAGGGCAAATTCAGACTGTACTCGATAACCTATCTCTTTTAAAAAATTGAGATAAGTTATTGAAAAGATTGATTGTCGAAGGTACAAACTTCAAACGTAACAGCACTTTGTATGATCCACAAATTGTGTTTTTGGATTTAAGTGTTCATTGTGATCGTTTCTTTTATGTTGGTTCTGAATTATTCTACCCTCAGCTACACAAACTTTTGCTTTATAATCATTTTCCTTTCCTTCAAGTTCTTTCCCTTTCTGTCAATTTTTATTTTTCAAATCTTCAATTTATGTTACTCATTTCCGAGAATGATATAGAAGTCCTATTAAAATGATTCGTGTGAACAAAATCTTAAATTAACACAAACACAATGCTACAGTGGCAGCCGCTAACCCAAATTCTCCGAACAAAACCACGTGCGAATTAAGAGCAAGTGGTATTGTTTGTTGGATGCTTTTAACGCTTATAATACCAAAATAAATGAAAAAGTTCGTTGATATATAATTCAAAAACACAATTGAAATAATATAAGAAATATTCTTTACTTTTTAGCGAATGAGTAACCGGAGTCTAAACGTAACCCTCCAAAGAATTCTAGGAAAATGGAGAAGGTGCTCAAAGATTGACATGCAAGTGTCTAAAAGCGGTAATTGGCCAATCGGCCCGTCAATTTGTTTGCTCGCAATTGAGTAAAAATATCGCAGTGTTAATAAAGGGTCTCCTACGAAAGCATCTTCCTTCTATTGCGTCGTTATTATCGCAGTGTCTAACTTTATAACCATCCTAATAAATGATGTACTAAAACAGATATCAAAACAACACATTTCATAATAAACAAGATTTTTTGTACTATCCTTTTTTGTAAGGCATGGGCCTGCCAAAGTGACTCTACTCTGCCCGATGGAAAGTATCTGCAGAACCATACTCATTGTGAAAGCTGATATTCCTGCAATTAGTGTAGTGACCCACACCTTGGCAGCCTAGTGATGCTTATGCATCATTGAACCTCCGGTCTCGCACTCACCAACAAAAACCTGACAGCACGAATGCTGTCATTTTAGGTTGGTCTTCTGTGAGAGGATAGTACCGCCCTGGTCGAGCCGAAATTGAAATTAGAGTAGCTCTACTACCTTTCAAGATCTTGCGACTTGTTATCCATATATATTAGTACGCGTAAGAAAATGTTTTACCCCTTTATCAGCATTTACTGCAAATATTTCTCAACGCAAATATTAAAGAATAAAATGTCAATGTCTGTGGTTCTGTATGAAAGATACATTAGGACTTTGTTTTAAAAAAAAACTTTTTTTTTTTTACCAATATATTATTCAAAACAAGTAATGAAACAACCAACAGACTTTTCTTAAAAGGTTTATGGATCTTGTTTGCGGTATTATGTATTAATTGAAATATCCTATGGCAAACAAATATAGCACTATTGACGTAACACTGATGTCATATATCCAGTATAGAGTAATGGAGTCGTTTCAACGTCTTATTGACCGTGAGAAAGCGAGCTTCTTTATGTTTGGGCTAGCTCAACGGAGTGAAATCGTGTCTCACAAAACCTGCTACTTAGCCATTTTTTATTCCATTTCACCGATTGAGTCAGCTAACCGAAAAATAATGGGGATATAATATGAATTGGGGTAATGTAAATGATTCAGAAGGATAGTGGGAAGGACTTAAAGGAAAAATATATAAAATATTATAAACTAAAACATACAATATATGAAACGCTTGATCCCACAGTGGTGGGAAAAGTTGAGTCAAGTGAAAAATTTACTGTATGCTTAAGTACCCACAAGAAAAAGGTATTCGAGGATGACTGTCATAATGCGACAATTACATCATCACTTACCATGGACTTCATTTAACAAGTAATGAATTATTAAAAAAATAGAACCCGACTGCATCAATATTATATATGTATAAAACATATAAGAGATATATATATATGTATTGGTAACCACCACTATTAAACTTCTTTTTTTTATGCCACGCTCGATTTATTATGAAAACATTTTTTTTGAGTTTATTTTGTTTTTTCAAAATCACCTTTTTTATTTTGATGTGCCCTGTATTACTCTCACGACTAAGACCAATCTATTGACACCACTCACATAAAACTCTCTCTCCAGGATGTACCAAAGAAATATACATACATACACTCAAAAAACATAACCCTCCTTCTTTCGCTGTCTGGTAAAAACTTGACGCAACTGGATAAAACTGAGATCAATTAATATTAAGGTGGGATTAATATGCAGAGAGGCGAAGAGGCGCGTTGCAATGAGAACTTACTAGTTTTACTAAGTTTCTCTCTTCTTATATCGATAGAGATAATGATTATTTTATTATGTTTTTTGCCATTGAAAAGCTGATGCCAACTTTATTCTGGTTGGATCCCGTAGTTTCTAAATATTACAATCTTTACGAAACACTGACCCAGAACCTAATATAGTTATACATCATAATTTTCAATTCATAACTCCCTTGAATAACAAACACTACGGCGGCCTGGTGATGCTTCATACCTTTAGGCTTCAGGTCTCACGCTCACCAACGAAACACGACAGCACGAACGCTGTCATTTTACGTCGACTTAATTTCTGTGCGAGGGTAGTACCGCCACGGACGAGCCGGCCCGACCGTGCTGAAATCAGCGTGGCTCTACTACCTGCACATGTTATTGTGTTATTCAGTAATCAGGATAATTACATCAGGATAATACTCCCTAGAATACGAGGGGCAACCTGGGCAACCGCGTTCAGGCACGTTGCATCCTGAACGCGGTCGCTCAGAGAGGGATTCTCCAATGCTAACGCAGTTGATATCCTCCTGGGGTTTCAATTTGTTTTTCAACTGCATGATCATAGGGGTGGGCCTCCGGTATCCTCACCCACTTGGTGAAACACAGCGCAAGCGCTATTTCACACCGGTTTTCTGTGAGGCCGTGGTATCACTCCGGTCGACCCGGTCCCTTCATGCCGAAGCGTGGCTCTCCCACGAACAAAGCTTGTATGTATGTCACTCTGGTGATCAGATTTTTTTTTTATTTGTAAGACTACGAGGGAATGGTTGTTTTTTATCCTTTATTACGATCAATTTATCAAAGCTAAGGTAGGCCTTATTGCCTATATATTTTTCTTTAATCAGTTGTTCTTGTTACTCTTTACGCTTATTTAAAATCTCAAATGGGTAGTCCACTTTAAAGTTAGAGTAAGAGTTTTTTTTATTTTTCAAGATATCATTAATCCCATTGAGCTGAAAATATTTTTTATTGGTCTAATCGGTCTTATCGTATCCTTCTTTTTCCCAAGTCTTCTGATATCTTCAATACTATACCTATTATTATACTGGAAGTTAAAGTGTGAATTTATTAAAATTATTCTTATTATAAATTACATTTAAAATATTCGGCTTATTTACAGCTAAAAAACATTTTCAAATAATTTGAATTAAAAATAGAAATTTTTTTTTTTTAAGTAGAATATAATGAGTCTAGTTATCAATGAAACAAATAAAGTATAGTACAAATAAAGATTTTTCTATCTATCTGTCCATAATTAAATAAACATACTTGGACAAACTAGGAGTATAGATATAGTCACGGAGTGCCAGAGTACCTGAGGCGGCTGGTGGCAGACTACAGGAGCGTACCGTCGTGTACGAGGACCGAGAGGGCACCTTGAGACGGCGACCCATGTCGTGCGGCGTTCCGCAGGGGTCTGTCCTAGGACCACTCCTGTGGAACGTGGGGTATGACTGGGTCCTTCGCGAGCGTCTCCCCTCCAGGCTGGGCGTAATTTGTTACGCCGATGACACTTTGGTCACAGCCCAGGGGGCGAACTTTCAGGAGGCGGCGTGCCTGGCCACCAGGGGAGTTTCTTTGGTATGCGGGCGCATCGAGGCGCTGGGATTGCGGGTGGCCCTGGACAAGACGGAGGCCCTGCTCTTCCATGGACCCCGTCACGGGCCGCCCCCCGGCGCCTCCATAGTGGTCAACTCGGTCCTCGTACCGGTTCGGGCCCAGATGAAGCATCTGGGCCTGATCCTCAACGGTAGGTGGATCTTCGACGAGCACTTCCGACAGCTTGCTCCGAAGCTGGTCGACGCTGCCTCTGCCCTTGGGCGACTTTTGCCCAATTTGGGTGGAGCCAGAATCGCAACGAGAAACCTCTACACGGGGGTCGTCCGGTCGATGGCGCTGTAGGGCGCACCGGTGTGGGTGTCGGCTCTGACTGCCCAGAATAAGGCGCGGCTCTGGCGCTCTCAGAGGGTATTGTCGGTCAGAGCCATACGCGGATACCGCACGGTGTCGACCGAGGCGGCGTGCGCCTTGGCCGGAACACCCCCGTGGGATTTGGAGTCGGAAGTGCTCGCCGAAATTTATCGATGGGTGGCTGAACTCCGGGCGGAGAGTGGCGTGCACCCTCCGCCCGAAGAGGTACGCGAGTGGCGTGAAGCTGCCCGTTGAGCCACGACAGCTCGTTGGTCTTCGCGGCTGGAGGCTCCACGTGCTGGCTTCGCCACCGTGGAGGCGCTCCAGCCGGTCATCCTCGAGTAGGCAGGGCGGCAGCACGGGACCCTTTCTTTCCGACTGACGCAGGTGCTTTCCGGGCACGGTTGCTTCGGGAAGTACCTGCACTCGGTCGCGCGGAGGGAATTGAGTCCCGCCTGC
>PKRV01002816.1:0-50000 GCA_003709505.1 Hyphantria cunea
TCAGGGTCCATATCCCTAGGAGCTCGACCTCGCCAAGCACAGGTCACTATACTGGACTGGACTCGGGCCTTACTAGCAGGTCGTTCACCCTGTGGGGCCTACGCACTAAGACACGACCCCGTTGGATACACCCATCCCACCAACACCCTGGAAATACTAATCGGCCCATTGGGCCCACCCCAGTGACCCACCTGTAGTTGTAGACGGCGCTGAGACCACATTGACAGGTTTTAAAGCTGGAAAGGTTACCCCGAGACCCCAAGGGGGTTTACGAGAAGAACCGTACACCGTGGGAGAGCCACGCTTTGGCATGAATGGGCCGGCTCGACCGGAGTGATACCACGGCCTCACAGAAAACCGGTGTGAAACAGCGCTTACACTGTGTTTCATCGAGTGAGTGAGGATACCGGAGGCCCATACCCCAATCCAACGCCCCCTATCCTCCTCCCGCATTGAGGATGGTGACCACCACTCTTGGATTCTGCTCATGCTTTCCATCAGGCAGAGCAGAGTCATTTTGGCAGCTTAAATAAAAAAATAATAAAAAAAAAACTACGAGAACTCATGATAAAGAACTTCAGAATTAGTGCAGTGACTTACAGTGACGATAAAGTAAAAATATTTGCTTTCCATTGAACATTTATTTAGTCTTGAATTTTTGGTTAAAATTAATTAATTAATTAGGCCATTGAGAGTTTCCAATCAGTAAATTTTTTGAAATTACTGATATGTATATTGGTAAAAAACCCGACTGCGTCAATATCATATATTCATTTAAATTATATATATATTCGTAATTACCGTTAAAAACCCTTTTTTGAAAATTCCTATATTTTGAAAATATTTTTTTTTAGATTACATTTTGGCTCTATAATTCCTTAATTTTGTTTTTTTTCATTTTAATATACCTGGTGTCACTCTCACGACCAAGACGAATCTATTGAAACCACTCACATAAAAATGCGACAAGTCGTTTAGGTTCTAGGGCGTGCCAAAGATATATACATACAAGCATACACTCGAAAAACATAACCCTCCTTCTTTCGCAGTCGGGTAAAAAGTAGTCATTTTAATTATGCTTTTGATTGGCCTTATTACAGGTTACCAGTACACTGAGTGTTATTGTAAAATAATTAATTTGTACAGTACAGATAAAATGTATCATGATGAAGGTACTTTGCTTTGCTAAAAAAACAAGAATTTATATCTGCTGTATATTATACCAATAGCATAATGCATAATGAAATCTTCACAAGGCCAACCGTTCAGTCAACTACATTATTCTATCAATTATTAACTTCATTAGTTAAGATTTCTTAAAAAAAAAATAAGAAAGTAAAACACGAAAAATGAAATATTTTTTCTCTTTTTAGAATATATCGGTAGTTCGGAACATTAATATTATTTTCTACGACACAGGTTGAAGCTTCGAATAATCAAGGTTACCTGTCTGTGGGGAATTCCCCAAACTACGATGAATCTCAAGTTGATTGGGGGTTTATTGAGGATTGGCATTATGTGGGGAAAATGCGGCGATTTTGACATCTGATTCTCATCGGTAAATATTTTCTATTCATAGTTACTTCATCATCATTCATTATCGATATCGACATTTTTTAAACCATTAATTATGGCATATTTTGTAAATTGTCTATGATTAGAGGATTCCTTTTTTTCCTCTTTACGTTTATTTACGTTAACTTGAGTCCTGATCAGTGTTGTTAGTAGTTTTTATTTTTTAACAGTAGAAAAAAAGTTTTTTTAGTTAGTAGAATTTGTCAATAGCATGGTTGGTTATAAGTATATACATGGTTATGGTATATTAGCCTACAATTAATGTAAACAATAAGATAATCATTATCAGCCAGCGATATTCGCGCCTAAAATTAAAATCTTTTTTTAGATAATCCATCAGAGCGAGTAAGTGTTTTTTTTAGTAGTGGTTAGAATGGACTTGTCTTCTTAGTTGGAGAAAATTCAGAATGTTGGCAACACTGGTCCTGTTTTTATCATTCGTTATCTTGAATTTACCCCACTATAAAGGGAAGGGCAGCATTAAGCCAGGACATAAGCCCAAAACAGTGCAGAGAAGTGTCAAAGGACTGAAGAAATAAGTGAAGAAGAATAGAAAGGAGTGAAGAATACAAAGTAAGTAATTATATACTATCTAATTCTTACATGTTTTAATTCAAATATAAACTTTAAAGCACTTTGTGGTTTATGTAGGTATTGATTATGTTTAAGTGTCTTCTAATGGTTCCAAATTGACCAAAAATGAAACAATAACATTGACTTTATTATCGAATTAGTTCAATAAATAATGTGAATGTGTGAGTGTTTTGGTTTCCAAGAACGTCTAAAATGATCGATAAGTTCTAGAATTATAAAGAATGTTACTGTATAAATAAGAATGGCAATTAATATACCTACTTATTTATTCGCCTCAAACTGTTTCGCTTTAGATATTAGCATTACATAGATTAGAAAATCTGAATTTAGAAAAATATTGGCTTGGTACGCTTGGTATTATATATTTTGGCGAATGGTCTACCGGAGCCGCATTGATAATAATAATTAATAAGTTTTGGTTATTTATTCTCGTCTCGTTATCTAATAGAGTCAAAAAGCTTAGTGGCTATGTTCCTGTCTCTTCATTTTTAGATACTTACTTCAAACTTAAAGGTTATTAGATTATTCGAAGTTTAATTCTTTTATTATTAATAGAAGTTTAATTTTATTATTCGTAAAATAACAACAGGTTGGGTTAAAAAAAAATTATATACATATATATATATAAAAAGAGGCTTTTTAGGTTTCTAGTATAACTAAAGAAACACAAAGGAGGAAATTCACCAAAATAGAAGCAACGATTCAAGATACATGTCCATATGTATACTAACTGCGACCCGCGGTGTTGATCGCGTTAACGACCACGGGCAACACCGCGATGCATGGCTAGTTATACATAAAACCTGCATAATGCGACTTGACACTGCCCCAGTTGAAAATATGTTAAAAATATAGTGTCAAATATTAGAGATAGTTATCAAAATTAATTGATTTAGAATAAATGGCGCTCATAGCCCAGTTGCACTCGGTGATTAGAAACAATCACCGAGGACAAGCAAAGGCGGCGCGGTCAGTACCTGGATGGGTGACCGCTGGTGGCATGTTACCATAAGCGTCTCCGTGATTCGGAGGTCACGTTAGGCAGTCGGTCCCGGTTGTTATCATAGGATAACAGTCGTGAAGCTTAGTTAGAGGCCTTTGGGCTGCTTGAAAACATACAACGCCAAGATTACGTAGCCACGACATAGTCTTGCCGTTTATAATTTAAACTTCTATTTTTACGTACGTAAATACGTTTTGCTATGTACCGAATATATTTTGCCGTGTAAGGAATGCTTGTGTACGGGTTTTTGTTGCATGTATTACGCGAGGCCGCGTGTGGTCTGCCTTGTTCTTGGAGCGTTTAATTCTTACGATGCTACCAGCGCTACACGAATTCCATTGTTTCTACCTAAGGGTTTTTCATATATTTTCGTATTTACACCTCTACGTTATCTAAAATAACTCCTTCAAGTTAGATTTCGATTTTACTGGCGTTATGCCCTCATAAATGTTATCGATTTTTATCACGTGAATTACTTTGACACGAGCATCGGCGATTAATGCTATCTTTATTGATAAATACGTTTAAAATACTGATTGAACCTTTCCTTAAGCCAATTAGAATTTAATTAATATAAAATATTACAAAAACTGTAATGTAGACGTAATTGGATGAAATAGACAACTTTAACTGGGTATAAAATAAAAAATCAATCAATCAATCAACAACCCATAATGTCCCTAACTGCTGAGATCGGGTCTCCTCTCAGAAGAGGATTAAGTCCATATGTCCCTACGCTGGCCAAGTGCGGGTTGGGGACTGGTAAGACAACGTTATGGTTATGTGAGCTTGATTAAAAATCGTAAAAATTAAAAATACTTTTTATTAATGACACAAAAGTTTTTTTAAACTTGCATTTTAAAATACACACTTGTTATTACTACTGGAGACACACTCTACTAATAAGTAGAAAACCCCTTTATATTTTATTAAAAGAATGTTGTTAAGTTCAGTATCAAACACATCTGATAGGGGTTCTAAGTATGACCTTATTCGAAAATGATGATAGCAAATTGGTGATGGTCAGAATCGTGATAAGGAAAGCTATTACTTATCACAATATACATTTTTATCCATTTTTTTTTTCAAATCGCTATTGACATATTAACTTAATGTAATGGTAAACTTTGCTACGAGGCGCTCATAGCCCAGTTACACTCGGTGGCTAGACACAATCGCCGAGGGCAAGCAACGACGGCGCGGTCAGTACCTGGATGGGTGACCGCTGGTGGCATGTCACCATGAGCGTCTCCGTGATTCGGAGGTCACGTTAAGCGTGAAGCTTAGTTGGAGGCCTTTGGGTGGCTTAAAAACATTCCACGGCAAGATACGTAGCCACGACATAGTCTTGCCAGTCCCCGACTAGCAGTTGGCCAGCGTGGGGACGTATGGCCTTAACCCTCTCCTGAGAGGAGACCCGAGATCCCAGCAGTGGGACATTATGGGTTGTTGATGATGATGATGAGAATAAATGAATTGCAACGATATCTGATATCTATGATATGTGTTTACAAGCTTCACTAAAAAATTCTGGGAATCCCCGCAGGGTTAAAGGAAGTTGTGTAAAGCAGCTACTACATCGTTAGAAGTGAAACAAAGCGCAGCTTGTTATGTGGTTGATAAGGCCAGTCAGTACACAGAGGCGCTCTAAAGATCGCGGATGTAAACGCGCTTACAGTCAATTTCGGGAATTCCTCCGGAAGTTCTAATCGCTGTTTCAGCATTCTTAATAATTATATTGTTATTTATAAAAACGTTTTTGGTGCCAATATAATCGGGAAAGGCTATTCCAATTTGATTTATTACGGTCTTGAAAAATGAATATTAAAAATAGTGAAAACAATTTTTATTTCGTACTAAATGTTTCCTTATGTCAAACATTTGGCGTTTCCAAATCGTCAGTACGATAAACTCCGATCGCTATAAAATTTAAAAAAATATATTTAATTAGGGTTTCGAATCGATAACATACAAAAGCAGTAATCGACATTGATCTACATGTCTACTCGATTTATCGCGTTTCGATTAAAAAAATGCAAATAAATATCCTATTGATATATGTGTTATGACCTTGACGCAATGGTATCACATGAGACTGCTAAACCTGAAGTATAGAATTCGTTTTCCGGATCGTACCAAATGTTTGTATGATTTGTAAATGCTTGTCTTAGTTTGGATGTTTTCTACGTAAAATAGTCGGAACCAATCAGTCATTATTAACATAAATAATCTTTAACAGACCGGAAAGACAGACCTTTCGAAAGGAGGTTTTAGCCTACTATCAGTACTAAGCCTGTATTATACTTATTATCAATAAGCCTTGTTTGTTACATGTTGTCATTACCTTATGAAATAAATAAGTAAATCAGTCCTAAAAAAAGGAAAGGAAAGAAGGAACCACGCAAAATGACAGCATTCATGCTATCGTGTTCGGTTGGTGAGTGCGAAGGCCCAATGATACAGCAGTATCACTAGGCCACCATGGTGTGCGACAATACATTGTATTATTAGTATTTATTTATAAAATAATAATAATAAGAATTCTATCAATCAAAGTAATTCTCACAGTACAAGTTCTGGTTAATTTGATGGTAGCTGTGGTGGCTATGACCGCGTGGTCCGATCACTTCGTCCGACTGATCGGATGGCATAGTTATATTTCTGTGATGTCCGAAATATTTCTTATGATGTAAATTTGTTGGTTGTCAAATATATATGGTTGCGTTCAGAAATATGTTTTTAACATGAAACTCAAGAGTCGAAAATGGAAGCCCTTAGAGATCTTCCCCCTCGTTTTTGGGCCTTGGGGGAATTTAGCTCCGCTATTCATTCGGTGAATACTGACAAAATAATTGTCTGACTGTTAGTTTTCTGTATCGAAACTTAAATATGATATCCATTACGACTTTAAAGGATGTCGTTAACTGATCAATTAATATTAAGATTAATTGCCAATAAGATCAAGGCCGGATTTTCGGGTCTGATTCCCGGGTCGGACCAAATTTGAGCATTTAACTAATATTACGCATTTTATAAGTAAATGTATCGTAGTTAGAATATTTTCTATGTATAATATGTATGTTGCTACAAAGAGATACAATGTACATAAATATTCAATCAGACAATCTATTGCCCAAAACTACATTATAATCCTATGAATAGTAACAAATTCTGGACGCGACTTTATTTTATACTAAGGCAAGATACGTAGCCACAACGTATTCTTGCCAGTTCCCAACCCGCACTTGGCCAGCGTGGGGACGTAAGGCCTCAACCCTCTCCTGAGAGGAGACCCGAGCCCAGCAGTGGGACATTATGGGTTTTTGATGAAAAAATATTCCAATTCGCATTCTTCATTTGACGTGGCCCACGCAAACTGTCACTTACTGTTTAGATATTTTAAAAGTAGTAATTTAATCATATTTTTACAGTTATTGAAAATGCGGATGAATTGTTTATGGAACAACATCAAGCAGGAAGAAGCACAAACGAAATGTTTGAAAAACTGTTGCGTTGTCATCGACGGGCAAAATTTTTTCTTCCGCAGTTATGCAGATAGCAAACTACCTTTTGTGTTTGGTGCTGAGGGCAATGAATATGCTGAGTATCTAAAGAGCAGACTACAAATATTTAAAAAGGCAAACGTCAAATGTTATATCGTATTTAAAGGTAGCGACACCGACATACACAGTAAAATACGAAAACTTTGGTTAACAACTTTCGATTTCGGAGAAAACTATCAATTCGCATCACCAATTTTAAAGAAAGAAATATACAAACAAGTACTTCAGGAACTGGACATTAAGTACGCTACAAGTGTTATGGAATCCAAGGACGACTGCGTTGCCCTTGCCCAGGTATTGCAATGTCCGATACTGAGTGAGGATAAAGAGTTCTATTTTAAAGCTGCTCCTTACATACCATATAGAACCCTACGTACGAAGAAGTACGCAATACCATCTAAAGGAATTATTCCAAAAGTATTCGTTAACAGAAAAAAAAATTGCTATAGTTTTGGCTTTGTCTGACGTAAATATCTTTCCCAAAAATTATTTTGATAGACTTATGAAAGAATGGCACTTTACTGGACAGACCCTAACCAATCAGTTACAACAAATTTTCATATATATTTCTAAACATGGTGAACTGGAAGTTTTGAATAGAATTTTAAATGTTATTACAACTGAAGCAGAACAAAGTAAATTCATGTCTCAAGTAGAGGTCTTGGAAAAAGCGCAGAACAGTGACAATGTCGTTGTAAACTGTTTGTTGAATCAACGACCAATTCATAATTCACTATGGTTCGAAATAGGGGTGGCAAGCCAGAAAATTGCCACTGAATACGTTTATCTTTACCAGCATAAAATTATGATGGGCTCTTGGGCCATAGAGAAAAATGATACCGTAGACAGTATCATGTTATCTATAGACATTATAAAGTATGCTTACAATTTGTTGACGAATTTCCAACCAACCCAAATCACCGTGTACCAAAGTAGTAAAAAGTTTGTGAAGGTTAACACCGCATGTAACATTGCAAAGCCTATATACCGTTGCAAGGAATCTGTGTTTGAAAACGGTTGGCAAAATTTAAAAGATATAAAATTGTTTGAGCACTTCTTAATTAAAAATAATATAAATATTGTTCTTGTTCACGAGGTGCCCGAAGATGTGAGGATGCTTCTTATTGCTCTGGTATACGTTTCTCGTAAAAAGATATCAGAAAACGTACGAGTAACGAAGGAGGTTTACTGTTTCATTATATCATATGTGATGTTGAATACAGTGTTTGATAAACCACAATCAATTTCAAAGCTACAAAATAGTATTATTGAGAATGATTGTGTTGTCGTAAAGAATATCATGCAAGAAAAGAAATATTTTATTTATGATCATGATGAGGCTAAGGCAATATTTGATGAATATACCTTGAAAACATTGACTGAAATTCAATATTGTTTACTGCACATGAACTACTTGAACACATTATGTGGGTCACCGTTCATGACAACGAGATACCACAAAACATTCAATGGTACCTTTATATACAAACTGTTAAAGGATATGGAAGCTCAAAAGGTGGAAAAAGAGTTCATCGCAGATCTCTTCAAAACAGCGCCATCTGTTTTAACATTTGTCAACAAGCTGATAAGTACATACAAGAAACTTCTTTGGGAAAAAACCGAAGATATACATAATGACTCAATATGAGTTAATTAGTAAGTATTACTAGGCCTTTAGTTGTTATATGTTATAAATAAAGCTAACCAACTGTCAAAATTTTAACAATAGTTATGTTGCCAACAATGTACATACATGATTCAGATAATCTATACAATGCCTATCCAATATGTACAACACCTGTTTTTTTTTTAACGGTGGGAAATCCTCATGGATGTCCTCCGCTCTGGGGAGAGGGCGAAGGGGTCTGTCAGACTTTTACTGACTAAAACCCCCCGGTGTTCCGTCTCTCACCTACGGCAGGGATCACGGGAACTTAAAAGGCATCCGCAAACCCCGACTGGTGCCGGCCCGCTGCTGCGGACCACATCTCGTCAGCGAGAGGAGTCAGGTGTTTGACTCCCCTCGAGACTTCAAAGAGGGGCGCACAGGAACACTACGCGCCGCCACCTCGGGTCCGGTTGGTTGGAGGACCTCGAACATCCCCAAGTCCGCCGCCCCTGGACCCAGTTAGGGGGGCCGGTGGAGGTCGGCGTATGCCCTCCTCCGACGCCCGGTGCACCTTCTGCGGACTGAGAGAGAGGTCAGGATCTCCCTCTCCCTTTCCGCAGCCTCCTTCTGCGAGATGACGGTTTCGCAGAAGGACACCACCGCGTCCCAGGACTCCTCACCCTCGACCATAGAACGAACTACGGCCGGTAACAAAAGGTAACTGCCTACTACAGAGATGAGGGCACGGCGCGGCCCTTCCCAAGCGGTACACTCTGCCAGCGTATGCCACGCCGTGTCCTCCCGGCAGTCGACGAAGTGGTGACACCGAGCGTCCGGCTCTCTGCCTATGCGACAAGAACCGCCTGAAGCAGCCATGCCCCGAGAGGACCTGCGTCACACGGAACGAAAGGGTGCTGTGCCTTCTCCCGAGCCACAGGTCGAGCACTGGCCGGATGGCCTCGATGGTGACGAGGCCGGCAGAAGGGCTTGAAAGCCTGTCCCGCCATTCCACCACCAGGACCTCGCGTAGCTGTGACCGACGTATCTCGATAACTCGCTGCGTCAGTCCCTCGCCGCGGGCTCGCGCTTCCTCGCACCACCTATGTAACGACGCGAGTACTTTTGCCTCCAGGTCCCAGGGCGGAGATCCGGCCAGCACGCAAGCTGCCTCTTAGGAGATCGTGCGATAACCTCTAACGACTCTGACGGCCATCACCCTCTGCGGCTTCCGCAGAACGGTGATTGAACCAGCCGTCAAGCCCTTCGCCCAAATTGGGGCCCCATATAGGGCCATTGACCGCACGATCCCCTCATAAAACCGCCTGAAAGTGGCGTTGGGGTCCATCCCGTTGGGAAGCAGCGCTGACAGCGCCCCAGCCGCGCCCAACAACTTGGGCGCTAGCTGCCGGAAGTGGGGGCCGAAATCCCACCTGCTGTCGAGCACCAGTCCTAAATATTTTAGGGTGGGCTCGACAGCGATACGAACCCCCCCAACCACCATGTGCAACTCCAGCGGCGGCGCCCCTCAGGGGAGCCATGAAAAGCTATGGCCTCCGACTTGTTGAGGGCCACCTCCAGGCCGAGGCGCCGTATGCGGCTCACCACCTGTGAGACCGCCACCGTCGCTAGCAACGCTGCCTCCCTGTATGAGCTCCCCCGGGCAGTGACCAGCGTCACCCGGTTGGAGCTCGCCCTTCAGCACCCAGTCGAAACCAATGTTCCACAGGAGCGGGCCCAAGACCGAACCCTGTGGGACACCGCACGACATGGGGCGCTGGTGTCTGCCATCACGTCCCAGATAGGTGACATACCTCTCCGTCAGATAAGCAATATGTACAATACCTGGGCCAGATGAAATATTATTACGTTACTAGGTATTTTATACATATAGAAAACCTGCTAGTCCACTTGCAATGTGTTAAATAATTAGATATAATTATTAATCTATTATTTTATATAAATGTCCACCAAGCTATAAAATTACGGTATAAAATATGTATTATTTTGCTTAAAACCAACTTTATTTAGAATCGCATGACCCGTTCTGTTCTTAAGATGGGCTTGAGTGGAGTGTTTTTGAACTGTTCTCATAGATTTCCAACATAACCGGATGCGCTTTGTTTAGAATACCTAGGTGAAGTACAAAAAAAAAATTTCATACACAATTTAGATATTGTATACATTGTCTGGGTATTGTATAGCATACGGGAGTATATAAATTGCTCTTAAAAGTTTTAAAATTAACACTAATAGAGAATAATATTGATTTGTGATACTACATTTGTATTCTTCATAAAGCCTTAGGCATCCGAACGAAACAAAAAAGAGTATTTCTTATTGATGTAAGTTTTGATAGTTTTTGACATTTGTATTTCGTTTTTGACATTTTTATTTCTTTTTTGACATTTGTATTTCGCTTTTGACATTTGTATTTCGTTTTTGACATTTGTATTTCGCTATTGACATTTGTATTTCGTTTTTGACATTTGTATTTCGTTTTTGACTTTTGTATTTCGTTTTTGACATTTGTATTTCTTTTTTGACATTTGTATTCTGTTTTTAGAATGTGTTTTTTTCTGTTTAGAGTCTATCCAAAGCATGTACTTTGTATGTGAATCTGGTACTGTACCTAGGTGCCTCTAAATTGTGCTTTACAATTTTTGATACATTTTTATAACATTTAAGATTTTCTTACTATAAGAGAATTGTGATAAGTACAAAGTTATTACATGACTAATATATTATTGTCTAACGATAACTATAACATTGAAATATTTTTATATGACATTTGTTTTATACATTACGTAACTTTGTCTCTTTTCTATTAATATACAAATTCATAGGGAGTGTACAAATAAGTATATATCGCCAAACAGTGAAACAACAAAATCAAATTAAGAACATCGAACCAATTTCAGTTGCTTCGATTTTTAATCTTAAAAAAGCAACGATCATTGCATGAAAATAGCGATGATCATTGATTTCGTCATGATAAATAGTAAAATTACGCAAATCCCTGCAAAACTTGAAGAAAATATTTGAAAATACAGTAGGATGTGTTAACCCTATAGAATAAGACCCTTTAAAGGTAAACTTTTATTACATCGTTTCAAATTTTTTGGTCTGTGTATCGCATGTCGCGTGACGGTCGGCCGCGGAGTAGGGATAAAGTGAAAGGCGCTCGTCAGAGCAGCCGAGGCCAATATGGCGGCGTCTATAGTTCCATCAGCTGACCGTGTAGTGTATAGACTATTACTCATTTGTGCTAGAGCCCAACGCTGATTTGTTTGTTTTTGTCAGTGTTTAATGTAAATGTTGTTATTTATTTGCTTTATTAGATTTATTTATTTGCATGAAAAAAAGTTTCACTTTTACCGTGGTTTCATAAAAACACACAATCCGTTTTTTAATTTTAAAATAATTGACTTAATCATTATTGATTAGAAAAATTGATGAACACATTCATCATACAAATCAATTCAGTTCTTTAAAGAAAATATTTTTAGATCTTGTCAACTCGAGGTTTGTTTTTAACTAATCTAAAAATATTTTATCATATTGTATTTCTCTTAGACCCTGTTTCATTGGCTACAGATGTTTCCGATAGCTTATCTAATAGATAATTCGTATCTTCTATACAGATAGTATCAAACCAATTATCAGATACGCTAAAAGGAGCTTATCTGTAACTAGTGAAATAAGGCTTAGTTTTTTATTATTATTATTAGCACTTTCAAAAGAGAATTAATAATTGTCTAATGTCAAAATTAAAAATCATATTGATCAAAGTGGAATATAAAAACATGTTTGCCAATGTACCAAAATGTGTAGTAAATAAATAAATATAATAATTTATTGTCTTTTTTGTTTTATAAAGACTAAGGTAGAGCCACTACACACTGATTTCAGCACGAACGGATCGACTCAGTACTTGCCTCTCACAGAAGATCAACCTAAAATGTAAGCTTTTTTGCAGTCATGTTTCATCGGTAAGTATAAAATCAGAAGCCTAATGATGCTGAGGAGATAATTTTTTGTTTTTGCGAAAGACGGTCCCCATTTCATGTCATCCACATTTTTTTATATTTAAAGTGAAACTTTTATTACATCGTCTCAAATTTTTTGGTCTGTGCATCGCATGTCGCGTGACGCGTGACGGTTGCCCAGTGTCCAGTGGCCAGTCGGACGGTGTGCCAATGCTCCACGCTAATTTGATTTTTTTGTCAGTGTTTAATGTAAATGTTGGGCCTTTACCCCACCGGGGTTTGTGGCGGAGCGGTGTGTCGGAATCGAACCGACACACCGCTCCGCCACTGAGACTGAGACGGGAGAGATCCGGGAACCGCTTTCTTACGCCATCCGGACCCGCGGCTTAAACCACTAGGCCAACCGTGCTGTCAATTTAATTTCCTTGGTAAGATCGTAAAATCCTTGACAATGGTGGTAATTCTGTTATTGTCATCGCTAAACTAAAATTCACTAAAATTTATTGCTGGATTATATACTTTATTCTCATCTGCTTACAGTCCAGTTTTTGATATCTCACATATCATTAGTGATGCCAACAACAGAATAACCACCTACAAAACCCCTACGGCCTCATCAGCGTCTAGGCATAGCACACTGCACCAACGGTTCATGTAAGCAAAACAATCTCTCTCCCGTCCATGCAGCAGCCAGCCACTATGCAGCAACCGCCCCGACTCACTGGGGACTTCACCGCAGCACCGCTCACCGCCCGCCATCCCGAATCACTGGGATCTCCGGACTACAGGCCCGTCTCACTGGGACTAACGGCATTCAGTTCCGACTCATTGGAACTACTCACTCCTGGATCCAAGCTCCGCAACAGTGCAGAGACTACTGACTCATCCAGATATCGACCTCCGGTCCCGAAGGGGAGTGATGTGGCGACATCCACATACAGTGCAATAGAAATATACTACAGCGTCATCTACCGAAGATATACTGAACTACGGAGTAACATATTATATTAAGAAACTACCAATCCCAAATCACGCAATAAAAAGTTTTCGCGCCGATTAGCATATATACAACAACCCATTTTTTTTTTTTTTACGTGGTGAAACGCCCATACGCATATATACAACAACCCAACATCAACCATTGGGCCGTGGCCCGCCAGGTATAATCACCTCGCCTAGTCGGAATATCCCACAGAACACATATATACTCCTAGCGGAGAAGAAGTACAACTTCATACAAAAATAATGCTTACTGCTGCAGTTAATGCCACCGAAATCTTTCGTAGTACGAACCAAGCGCGGTAAATTTAAACGAATGACATCATATACGTATATATATAGGCGTTCGTCGCAGGTATATTCTGATATTAAATTTTCAGTAGTGATAATATAATAAAAAAAGGGTAGATTGTCAATCGACTTCACTTTACTTTATTTACTAAACAACGCCTTTTAATAAGCTACTTTACGATTAGGTTAGGTTATTTTTATTTATTTCTTAAAAACAAACAAATCTTACAATTAAACAAAAAAAAAAACCTAACCTTACAAGGTTAATAAATTGTGCGAGATGAAGTCAAGTGTGTATAGTGTTATTATATTACTAGTCAAATTTTAATATCACGGCTTTGACATTATACCTGCGACTTTTAGTATTGTATGCATATTATATTATTGAACCTAATTACTATCCAGAACCATTTTTTATCACCAAGTAATTTTTGCTGCTGACAAAATGAATAAGTTGGAAACTAAATAAATAAAACAATGTTTTAGACGTGATTCAATATTTTTATTTTCTTATTCAGAAGTCTTTTTGATATTTATGTCCGGCCAGTGCAGCACAGTAGGCCAAAACCTCTTTTCTGTGGAGAGTCCTATACCCAGCAGGGCTCTATTAAAGATTGTTTGTTTTTCTTTTATTTATTGATTTAATTTTATTGAATTATTATCTTTCGTATATTGTTCTAGACTATCGGATGAAAATCTAGAACAATATGTAAATGAAATAGTTTCAACGAATTTTATAACGCCCTTCAAATTATCGGCAGCCGTAAAATGTCTTTCGTTTCGTTTAAATATTTAAAATACTTTTATCGCAAGATTAATATTTAATTAGTCATTACTCGATAAATTATTTGGATTCTAATTACGGCCCATCTTTTTATTCTCTTATAGAGAACGATAGTGACAAGTATGTGACTGACAAGTCTGTTCACAAATTGATTACAAAAAATAATAATACTTTTATGAATGAAAATCATTTAAGCTAAAATACAGACGATATTTTTGTATCTTCTCATGATTTATTTTAGTACTACTCAGCCAAACAGTTGAGAGAGGATACAAAGATAAACATCACTCCGTATTAAGTGTAAAGTAAATATAAGCAAGTGATATTTAATGTTAAATACAATGAATGATTTTGCAATTTTATTACATAAACAGCGCCATCTATGAAAAATAATTAAAACTGCTAAGACTGTCACGTACCAAAGAGCAGTTCTTTTGTACCAAGTCAGGCTACCAATAGAAGGCAGCACAAGTAGCAAAACAAAGCCATAAATAAACAAAAAGTATATTACAGTAAAATATAATCTATAGACATGGAGAAAGTTATGAACGTGCTCAGGACTATTGAAAAAGAGATTAACGAACAAAAAGCAACAATTTTTTAATCTGCTGATAAAGTTACGGAACAACTTACACAAAATATTAACTACATCTATGAGGAGAAGTTCAAAGCCATTGATGAAATATACGAAAACCTCAAAGAGAAGCTGGAAAATCAAGAAAAAAGATTATACTATCTAGAAAAACAGTCGAGACAGAGGATCGTCGTAATTTTTGGTCTAACAGAAACTGAAACATCGTATTTAAAGGTACTTCTCTGTAGAGGTAGAACTTAGAGACATACAAGCAACAAGGAGAATAGAGAAAAAAAGGAGAAAAGCCCCGCTCAATTACCGTAACATTTACTTCATTGGGCACGAAAATAGAAATATTTAAACAGAGAAGAGTATTAAAAGATACCACTTATTACATGAAAGAAGACTTACAGCATATTTTAGAAAAAAGAAGATAACTGCAAGAGAGAATAAAAACTGAAAAAGATAAAGGAAACTTCGCCACGATCAAATACGACAAATTGATAATACATCACAAAAATACAGATACATCGGGCAACAAGAAGAGAACCCTCCCTATATCATCAAACCATAAAGATCTTGCGCAACCAGAACCAAAGGTTCAAGCTTGCATGAAGAATAAAACTCAAATGGATTACACAGATCGTCGAGTCTTTCGGAGGGAGTTATCAAACCGGGTATGCTCAGCTTCCTAACCACCAAAAATCAAACCACTAACAACCAAAACAATGTACCAAATGATTAAACAATAGAAAAGAAAGAAAAACATGAACAATAGTAATTACCGCCCTCTCTCACGGAAAACGTAGTACAAATAAAAGCATACATGAAACCGCATCTTCCAAGCCGGCTGGTTCCCGTGGAAGATCACGACTACAACCCTCCAGAGGAAACATTACAAGTTTCAAACAAAACAAAAATAAGCTATGACAACATCCTTTATATAGCAACTTACAATGTTAGAACTCTATTGACTTATTCACGTCTGCTGAAACTAACAGAATCTTTAAAAAACGTAAAGTACGACATTATTGGTCTCTCAGAGGTCAGAAAACTGGGTAATAAAATAGAGGAACATGATAATTTCATTTTTTTCCACATCGGAGAAACCTCAGGTTTATATGGAGTAGGCTTTATTGTCAAAAAACACCTGAAAAAATACATAAAAAAATTCAACAGGCTGTCAGAGAGAGTAGCGCTGCTGAGGATGAATATTAATAATTTAGACTTCAGCATCATTCAAGCTTACGCCCCAATAGAGGCCTTGAAAGAAGAAGATCTAGAGATTTTCTACAGCACTGTCGATAAAGCCATAAGACTCTCAGGAAATAAAATAATAGTCATGGGTGACTTTAACGCCAAAGTTGGTCAACCCATACCAAACGAAACTATCACTGGAAATTATGACTATGGAAATAGAAACTGTAGAGGAGATAGACTTATCGATTTCGCGTTCGAGAACAAACTAGCCATTATGAACACTTTTTTCATAAAAAACAAAAATAAGAGATGGACTTGGTAATCACCTAATGATAATCAGGAATGAATTGGACTTTATCTTATGAAACCTCCCGAATAACATAGACAATATACAGGTCTTAAACATTACTTACTCTTCGGACCACAGACCAGTTAGAGCAACGTTTAATACACATTCAAGGTCAAAAAATCGTAGTAAGTTTGGTAAATGCCTCCGATCCCAGTTGAAGAACGAAGAAGAAGTGCAAGCCTACACTGAATCGCTGAACAACTGTTTAGCAAGTCAGCTCCATTACTGGAATGACGGGGACACCGTTCAGAATTTCTATGATAAAATAACAAACGCAACAGATAAGAGCCTGAAAAAAGCACACGAGGCTACGTCTAAGACAAACAAAAAGAAAAATCGAATAATATCACCAAATACAAAGGCACTAATCAGCAGAAGACAAGAAATACACAAGACAAAACCAAAATCAAGAGCTATGAAAAATGAACTAAAAACACCTTATAAGCGAATCAACCAGACCTATAAGACACACCGCACACAAATAATAGGGAAATGTCTTCATGCCACAGGAAGCGCCAAGAAAGCGTATAAGGAATTAAGGACACATAAATCTTGGATTGAAGAGTTGAAAGGTTAACAACACACGAAAAAGAACAGAAATACTCGAAATAGCAACAGATTTCTACAAAAACCTTTATAGGTGTCCAGACCAACCAACATATAAATTACCGAGTAGCATAGAAGAGATGAAAGCCACAATTAATGAAGACGAAGTGGCCAAAGGAATTAAAGTTCTAAAAACAGATAAAAGCCCCGGGCCCGACGGAATCACCAACGAAGCTATTAAAACAGGACTCATGTCTCTAGCAAAGCCTTTAACACGACTGTTCAACGTGATACTGAACTGCAGTAACACTCCACGTTAATGGTCAGAGTCGGAAATAATTCTGCTCTATAAAAAAGGAGACCCAAACAACATTAGAGAGGCAAGAGGCGCTCATAGCCCAGTTGCACTCGGTGATTAGCAACAATCATCGAGGGTAAGCAGCGATGGCGCGGTCAGTACCTGGATGGGTGACCGCGGGTGGCATGTTACCATGAGCGTCTCCGTGATTCGGAGGTCACGTTAAGCAGTCGGTCCCGGTTGTTATCATACGATAACAGTCGTGAAGCTTAGTTGGAGGCCTTCGGGCGGCTTAAAAACATCCAACGGCAAGTTTTACGTAGCCACAACGTATTCTTGCCAGTCCCCAACCCGCACTTGGCCAGCGTGGGGACGTATGGCCTTAACCCTCTCCTGAGAGGAGACCCGAGCCCAGTAGTGGGACATTATGGGTTGTTGTTTGTTTGTTTAAACAACATTACTAATTATAGACCGATAAGTCTGCTACCTTCAATACATAAATTTTTTTCCTCTATAATAAAGAAAAAAATTAAAGGAAACCACAGAAAAGTTCCAACACATTGAACAGGCGGGCTTTAGACGAGGTTTCGGTATTTATTATCGGTATGTATTTTAAATCGGTATTTAAAAAAATGGCTTAAACATATTTTACTATTACCAGTTATGTTGTTTATTTATTTTTATTTTATTTTTCAATGGAAATGTAAATATTTAATTTTTGTGCATTACGCTGTTTTATTTATTAGTATTAGCATGTATTATGATATGTGATTTTTATCTTATCATTCACTTTATAGTATTCACTTTTAAACTTTACATTTTTTTTTCTCTTTTGTCTCTTTTCGCCCCTAACTGCCCATGGATTCGTATTTGTTTTTTTTTTACCTTATTTTTTTTTCCCATTCCAAGGTTGCCTGGAAGAAATTGCTTTTTAGGGATAAGGCCGCCATTTGTACACGGTGATTCAATTGATGTATTATGTAATTTATATATTTATGTAAACTGTTATATCTGTTGTACAATAAAGTGTATTCTATTCTATTCTATTCTACACTAGCTGGAAGTAGAAAGATTCCAAGAGTTCAACAGACCACTCTATACTGTTTTTATTGACTATCAAAAAGCCTTTGATACTCTACTTCACTCATCGATTTGGGAAGTTCTACTCTCTCAAGATGGTGTCAACGGATTACATACAAGTCCTAGAAAACATCTACGACAACACCACTAGCAGAGTCAAGTTGGAGACCACTGGGCCACCCATACAAATTAAAAGAGGCGTAAGGCAAGGAGATCCAGTCTCACTGACAATTTTCATAACGGTGCTAGAGTTCGTTTTCCGTCAACTAAACAGGGAAAAATTGGGCATAAACATTAATGGATGTTACCTGAGCCACCTCATTTGCAGATGATATAGATTTGTTATCAGAAAGCACTAACCAACTGCAACTGATGATAAACTCTCTATATAAAGAGAGTTGCAAAGTAGGCTTGGAAATTAACTTAAATAAAACCAATGTCATGACGAACCATACTAAAATATCAATATACCGCAATAATTTTCCTTTAGCTTATGTAGATACTCTTTTTTTTTACCTGTGGAAACCCCCTCGGGCCTTCACCCCACCGGGGTTTGCGGCGGGGCGGTGTGTCGGAATCAAACCGACTAAAACCACACGGTGTGCCACTCTGCGCCTGAACCGGAAGAGATCCGGGAACCGCTTTCTTACGCCATCCGGACCCAGCTTATGTAGATACCTTTTTTTTTTTTTGACGTTGTGGAATGCCTTTACGCACTTCGCGCCCCCCCCGCGGGCACAGGGGGTTCACTTTGTGTGGGACTCCTGACTGACTCGCCAGACTACCCACTAAACCACCACGGTGTGCCACTCTGCGCCTGAGACGGGAGGGATCCGGAAACCGCTTTCTTACGCCATCCGGACCCAGCTTATGCTTAACCTAGGAAAATAAATTTCATTCAAGTAACGAAATAACGAACTTGAGGTAGAGAGGAGAGTTAAGATCGTCTGGAAGAAGTTCTGGAGCCTTAAAGAAGTTTTAAAAGGCGACATTGCAATTTTTTTGTCAATTTTTCGAGATAATTTACTGAGTATCGTTAACCATGAGCCGACATCGTTTGCACATTGGAATTTTGGTATGACTGTTCTGGATGCGCTTTTCACCATTAAGGTGTTGCTGAAAATCAGCGCTGTATCGTAAATAATGTAGCACTACGCTAAGTAGCATCTGTTTTTTTTTTGTTTCTTTTTCTTTTTTTTTAATACTTAACTGTGTTTACGTTAATCTTTCAATGCTGTATTATGAGCAAATGCGCTTCATAACTTGTTTAACTTTTCTTTCTTTCATAAAAGTTTTTTCTTTTTCTTTAAGATCGTTTGGTGTTACTCAGCTACAAATATACTAAAGAAATACTCACTGTAGTACATTTCAAAGTATAAAAAGACTCCGGGCATGAGTATATAATGTCATAAGGAAACATGTTGTGTGCGTATGAATAAATAAATTATATAAATTCAAGTACATTTGTTTGTTTGTATTACCGAGCTTATTACGCACTTAGCCTCTTGATTGGGCCGTTGCATGTGGGTTTGGCATTTTCCTACTCCAACCATCCTAGATCATCCCAAAAGCTCGGCATCATTTTCAGTTCACTACATGTTTCCGGGAGTGATGTGGATTGGTGGATGTCTGCTAGTGGATCTGCCACACTTCTACATTCTGTGAGAACGTGCAGTGGCGTTTTTTCTACCTCCATTCATCCTCTGCACAAAGAGCTGTTTGTTGCGCCTATAGTGAATAGTTGCTTGTTAAGAGGAACAATCCCTACTTCATCATCATCATCAGCCTATCGCAGTCCTCTGCTGGACATAGGCCTCTCCAATTTCACGCCACTTAGTTCGATCTATGGCTTCTCGCATCCAGCTCCTGCCAGCCGTCTTGCGCAAATCATCGCTTCACCTACACTACGTTTGCCGAGACGCGGTCTCCACTCAAGAACTCGTTTACCCCAACGGTTATCGGTTCTTCGACAAATGCCTACTATGTGCTTGTTAAGAGGGACAGTGCCCTGTCAGGATTCCTGTGACCCGTGATCGTCCCTTTTTAGTCTATAATTATATTTTTTAGTATAAAGTAATTCCAGTACACATCACCTAGTCTTAGACAGTTATTTAAGTCGCTGGTCACACTAATGTCTTTATTTACTTTAAGATATTATACTGGTGTAACATGAGTGGAAGTGAAGCCATCAAATTAGTATAAATCATTAAAACCTATCTGCAACTATTCAAAAGTTAGCACCTCAGTCACGTCTCCTGAATTACAAGCTGCCATGGGCAGAACTACTGCTTTCCATCAAGTAACTTGTCTCCCCCTTTTCCATAAAAGATCGAACACAAATTCTACACCAAACTTTTATTACTAAATTAAAATAAAACATGTCGGTACTATAGGCTTCAACAGTTTACCAAATTACATTACTATTTATTAATTAACAAATAACGCTTACAATAATTTAAACGAAATAAATAAAGTAAAATAAATAAGAGCATATTTTCTACAGAACATATGACCTAAGATTGACCCGAATGTTTCGACAGCACTCCGATAGCCTCAAAATCATCTTTCACGGGTTTCTTCTTTTTATACAGAGTGTTCTCGATTTCCTGCAAACTCTTACCATTTGTCTCTGGTAACAGAAATATTAATAATGTACCCGTAACTAACGATACGGCAGCAAAGCCACCAAATAATGTTGGCATCCCATAGTTCGCTACGACCACAGGAGTCACTTTAACGGACATAGATAGTAGTACAAAACATACGCAAGTACTTAAACCTGATCCGAATCCACGAACTGCAACTGGGAATATCTCAGCCACGAATGACCATGAAATAGCAGGCAAAGCCCCAGATATACAAAGATAAGCTAAGATGAAGGCAACCGCTAAAGATTCCAGTCCTACTGGCCTTACTAACAGGTACGCTATTAAGACAAGTAATAGTAAAGAAGTGCCAAAGCAACATACAATATAAGTGATCTTCCGTGGAACATTTTTGGACAATATACAGTAAATGACCGTCATGGCTGTTCTTAAGCAATCAGTGGCTATCATCAATAAAAACGGATTTATATTACTAGTAAAAGTTTTGGCAAATATCTGTTGGGCATAAAAAGATAAAGTGTTGACGCCACACCACTGTGATGCTGCAAATATTAGGAATGTTGTGATAACCGACTTCATAAATGGTTTACTAAATATTAAATCCAAAATATCTCCAAACGAAGACTTCTTATGTCTTTCTTGACATTTCTCCAAAACTGTAGATAACTCTATATGTGAACTTTCTCCATTACCTCTGAATAATCTAAAGCATTCTGTTCCTTCATCGATTCTATTTTTAGCTAGTAGCCACAGAGGACTTTCTTTCAAAAATATAAGTATTATTAAACTAATCAAATTAGGTATTGCGAAGAGGTAACAACTAGTTTTCCAATGAAAATATTTTCCAATTGTGTGACTCAACAGAGTTCCAAACTGGATACCAGTAGAGTAAGTAAGTAAAGCTACTGGTCTGTATTTTGGATCAGTTACTTCTCCCACATAGACCAAGGTACTGGATCTTGACGCTCCAGCGCAGATTCCTGTGACAAATCTGCCAATGAGCATCAACACATTACTACCCGAGACGCCCATTATGATCCAACCGATGATTGAAGGAATGATAAGAACGATCTGGCCCATCTTCCTGCCGATCAAGTCGCTCATACCGCCTGAGAAGAGACCACCAATACTCATGGCTAGTGGCGAAATCGCAGCTGAAAATTGAGATTGAATCAACAATTGTTTGTATTTAAAAAAGTTGGGTATAGAGTATTTGCATATGGATATAATTCGTGTATGGTGCTGATACTTGCTGATCATTTTAAAGTTTTTGAAGGATTCCTTATGTCGAATGTAAAAGACTTTTGATAACAGGTTAAAAGATTCATAGATGTTCGACGCCCATTTGGGGCCGATAAGGTCCGTCGGATACTATCCGACTAAAACCACTTCGGCGTTCCTCTGCTTGCCAATGGGCGGGGAGCGAGAATCAGAATTGCAAGTTCATTTATGTAGGAAATATGATCTTATATAAATTGAACTCTAAGAAGGTCGCTGGTAAAAGATTGTACTAAGGAAGTTCAATGCGAGAGTGATCGATGTGATCACAAGAAGTCTGTTATTTGTGACACATACTTCACTTAAAGTCTAATTGCACTACTGAAGAGTCTCTCCTAAGTCCTTCGGCATTGCGACATTACAAGCTCTGATTATTTTGTGACTTGATGGCGTTGTGTGAATGTGGAATATAATTTTATTACTTAAAGGTAAGGTAAGGTCTTCTGTCATATTTTTGATCCAATGACTTACAATCGTTTTCTATTACCTATCATTAGTTAAAACGGGAGATAGTACATATGTTTATAATTTTGTTTCGTGTATGAATCAATTTTTTTGACAAGTCTTACCTGTCGTCTTAGAAGTATTCTTTTTAAAAAATTTTTATGGAATAATAACAGAATATGGACAAACAAGCAGACGCGTCTCCCGATGGTAAGCGATTACCGCTGCCCATATGCTTGTAACACCAGAGACGTAACAAGTGCATTGCCGACCTTTGGGGAATGGGGAGGAGGATGGAGAAGGAGTTGGGGTATGTACCTCCGATTTCCTTACTCACTCGGTGAAACACAGCGCAAGTGCTCTTTCACACCGATTTTCTGTGAGGCCGTGATATCACTTCGGCCGAGCCGGCCCATTCACGCCGAAGCGTGGCTCTCCCACGGTTTAAAGGTGAATTCGGACCGTTTTCAATAACCTATTTCTTGCTAAGACGGAAGATAAGTTATTGAAAACGAACATAAGTCTTGTCGTTTGTCGTGCGTAACTGTTTTATGGCCATTTTCAATAACCTTTCTCTAACTAAAACTTGAGATAAGTTATTAAATTTACCTTGAAAGAGTATTGAGTTTTTTATTATAAAGAGTAACTAAAACTTTTCAAAATAAGAAACAAACGAATCCTGTTTAGCAATGAAATCTCGTTGAAAGTAATTGAAAAAAACTATTTAGACTATCTACAGTTTTAACTAGAGATAAGTCATTGAAAACGGCCCTAAGTGAAGTTCAACTTACCAATCCATGAGTCGAAGTTTTTGTCGTAAGGAAAATATCCGTCCAATTCCAGTTGCGGCAGTAATACTGCAGTGAAACCCATGATTATACCTGTTGTGATAGATTGGAGGAATGATGCAAATGTTGCACTGATCTGAAACATTGATACTGAATTTAGAAGCCTTTCATTTTGATCAATGGCCACCTAGTGTACTCGAGACTTTTTTATACATTTTAAAGCCGATTCTACAAGGGTTTAAAAACTTACTTCACCTTTACTAATATCATAAACAGGAAAGATATGATTGATAGTTTGTCTGTATTGAATAGGCTCCGAAACTACAGAAACGATTTGAAAAATTCTTTCACCGTCAGAAAGCTAATAAATCATCCCCGAGTAACATAGGCTTTATGAAATTTGGAAAAAACTTATAGATCCGTATGAAATCTTCGAGACTTGATTAAGTAAGTGTTCTAAGCTTGGAAAGTTTGCTAAGAGCGTGTTAAAATTTATAATATTATAATTTTTGGGTAAATACCAACGTCTACGCATGCGAAGCCGGCGCGAGCTGCTAGGACTTAACTACTTAATATATTAAGGGGTTCTTTCAGCAGGCGCTGGTAACGTTTCAGATAGTTATCAAAGCATATTTGTTATGTAAAGTTTATTGTTACGCAAGTGTCTTTCTTATGAACCGAAACCTATAGTTCATATGGCATATGAGTTCAAAGAGTCAATTAAGACTTTATTAGCAAGTCGTGAACTATTGTTATATTAACTTTTGATTGAAATAAGTCAATATCAAGCTACAATTAAGATTAGGACAACATCAAGGACAAGTATGAGTCACCATGTTGTATTGTCTGCATTCGCAGTGTGTGGGGACCACTACTAATGAAAGGCATGAGCAGAGCTTGCTTTTCATTTTGCATAGTAGTGTTGGCAGGCTCACATCCTACTAATATTATAAACGCGAAAGTTTGTATGGATGGATGTTTGTTACTCTTTCACGTAAAAACTACTCAACGGATTTAGATGAAACTTTATTTATTTGTATATCTTTATTGTATACATGCAAAATTACAAAGTTAAAACAGAGGATGAGTCACAAATGGGAAAATGATACAATAGGCGGTCTTATCGCTCACGGCGATCTCTTCCAGACAACCCCAACACGGATTTTCGGTATCCAAAAACTTCGGGTAGCTCACATACAAGTAACACACCTAATCCTCTAAGTGAGTGGTTAAAAATATCATTTAAACAATCAGGCACCGAAATAGCACCCACCCACTTTCACATTACACGCTAACACACACACACACACACTATATAAATATTTATATTACACATACATATATCTTTACAGTAATATAGCTGATATTTGCCGCGATAACCGACATATACGCGGGCGGAGCCGCGGGCATAAACTAGTATGAAAACAAAAACAACTGGCGTGTACGGATGGTACACGCCAGTTGATGAGTTGCTTATTTATGACCTATGTTTGAAAAACTTTGTACCATATTCATCCAAAATGCTTTGTATTGTAACGTGACATCATACCTGTCTATAAACATGAGCCTGTGCCATTTTTCTTCCTTTGTTCGATGTAAAACTGTACAATTTTAGTATTTGTGGATGTTTTCATTACATTGGTACTTCGTTTTTCAAATCAACCTTGGTGTTTTGTTTTTGTTGTGTATTGTTTTTCAATCTGTAAACAGAGACAAATTAATTTCAAACAAACTTATTTTGTTACTACAAACATTACAATATTATCTGACAATGTATAAATGTGTAAGGTAGGTAGGATGATAAAGTTTCCTAAATTAATGGCGTAGGATTTTTAGACTTTTTACTGCTGCGTTGAGTGTAGTGGGTTTAAATCCCACATGGATCGACACTGTATGTGATCCACAAATTTTTGCTGAGTCTTCCTTTCAAGGTATATTTACGCGACACTAAAATATTTCTAGTTCGGGAGCTGTCTTTATATACGAGTATATCACTCCGGTCGAGCCCGCCCATTTGTGCCGAACTGTGGCTCTCCTGCGGTAATGTATATTTTTACATATCTTTACTTTTTACCCGACTGCGAATGAAGGAGGGTTATGTTTCTCGAGTGTATGTATGTATGTACATACATACACTGAGTATATATTTCTTTGGTACGCCTAAACGGCTTGTCGTATTTTAATGTGAGTGGTGTCTTATTCGTCTTAGACGTGAAAGTGATACTGGGTACATCAAAATTAAAAAAGTCAAATAAAAAAAATACGCAGTCGATTTTTTTTTAGAATTTTTAGTTGATAATTTTTTTCTCTTAAAGTGATAGCGCCTATAAATTTACGTGTAGCAATAAAAATCGTTCACAATGATTTAGCATATGTAATTTCATTTTCCTAACTATACAAATAAATAATATTGGAGTGCCTGTTTGTAATTTCAAATCAGCAGCTTTTATTAAACGCAAAAACCAATTAATTTCGTCTGTCTGTTTGCTCTGGTTAATATCTGAAACAGTTGAACAGATATTTGTATCTGATATATGTATTTGTCTCTTTCCGAAACATGTGAATTTGAAAGTAGTTATTAAATTTATTATATATATATATATATATATATATATATATATGAAATAAATATCAGGAATATTAACAGAAAGTGTCTAAACTGGTTCTAAGGTTACTAAGGTTAACATTAAGGTCTTTTGGCTGTTTAAATTTCAAATACTCAAAGTCCACGTACAGTTAATCACATTTGAGATAAGAACAATTTCATAGTGTAGGCAGTATTTAATGTTGTTTTAACCTAAATAAAAGGACGTAATAAAGATTTATTTGCTGTGAGATTGTCTCTAAGGCTACCGGCTCCCGCGATTAAAGCAATTATAACACCTCGATTGTAATGACAAAAGAATAAATTGAGAAGAGTCTTTACATTCAACCTTGAATAATAAGTAGTCCAGTGCCTCGAAAATCTCCTATTTGAATAAAAATTAAACTAGCAAAGTTATCTAAGCCGTTATGGTTTTCTTTTAAAGTTCATCACATTATGGACTTCCCTCACGATTTTTTAAACCAACTTTGAGAGGGGGGAGGGACGTTCTGTTTTACCAAAGATGCCCTTTAAAGTTGAATATCGCGGAAACATATACCTTAATCAAAAAATCGTCTTAGCAACCTCTCAATATATTTAAAAGAACTGTCTTATGATACCCCATACTATGGGGTAGATAGTTGAACAAAAATCATCCCACCTTTACGTATAGAGCAGGTACCCCTTTGTTCGGGCTTTGTAGACGTGGTAAGTTTCACCTTTCTAGCCATTGATCATTGATCATATTATAAACTATATGTATATCACTATGTTTCTAGCGTTAGGAAGACAAGCCGAAGACGGACGGACGAACAAGACTGTAAGGGTTCCGAGACATGAACTATGAAACCCTCAAAAATAGTTTTTTTTAATCCAAATACCATATAATACTATTATAAGCATTTAGTGAAGGCTGTTATTTTTAATTACAAACAGATAATTCAATTTGATTTATTTAAAGAGAACAGTTGTAAAGGATCTTCCGAATTTGAAATCGAAAAAAATATGTTTTCAAAATTCGTAACGAGAATATTCGACAGAGAACTAGAGATTGCGTAAAGAATCAGTAAGCTGAAGTGGAAGTGGGTCATGACTCTAGACGAACCGATAGTCCCTGGAGCCGAAAGTGCTAGAATTAGGGTTAACCTTCATTCTAGGAAATGCGGGATTGTGTTGATTGTGAATTTGACAAGTTTCTATCTTTTTTTTTTTTTATATTTATGCTGCCAAAATGACTCTGCCCTACCTGATGGAAAGCATGAGCAGAATCCAAGAGTGGTGGTCACCATCCTCAATGCGAAAAAGAACAATGCAGCATGGTGACCCACACTATGGCGGCCTGGGGAGAAGGGGGATGGTGAGGGGGATAGGGGGCGTTGGATTGGGGTATGGGCCTCCGGTATCCTCACTCACTCGATGAAACACACATGTTTCACACCGGTTTTCTGTGAGGCCGTGGTATCACTCCGGTCGAGCCGGCCCATTCATGCCGAAGCGTGGCTCTCCCACGGTGACAATCTCTGACCTGACTGATCAATATCTGGCAATCCTAGCTAGAATCGAGACCGCGTTGAAGCAATCTTAGTGTAGGGCGCCGTGTGGTACGATGCACTGAGGATTTAGAAGCGCATGGATGCGAACTGACAACTATCGGGGTAGTTGGCACTCCTTGGAGGAGTTATTTGTTATGTTAACGGTGATTAGTTTATTTGAAATCTGAAATCAGGCTCTCGTGAAGGACATATCGCCAAGTTACAAGTTACTTAAGTATACTTATTTGTCCGTGGTCCTTTCACTTTGCCACTTTAAACTGATTCTCTACAAGCCCCTTAGTATGGCCCCGATCTAACTGGAACATTTATGCATGAACTGATAATATAAAATAGTCTATTATTGTTTTAGTAAATTAAATATAGGCATACACTTCATTCATAGTGGGAGGGAAACACGTGCGCAGGTAGTGAGTAAGTCTCCTTGGCGGCCAAGAACCTAGAATCTTTGTAGTAGGGGGGAGAAATGCTTATGATCCACATCTAGTGAAATCGAGAGATGCCTGCAGCAGTCCTCGCCATGGCTGATTTACTAAGGAATGACTGGAACCGAGTACAGAATATGACACCACTTAAGACGGTTGCAAGTGGAATTTCAGGTGCGCCTCTCCGACCTGAAGACGGCTTAGATAGATGGATAGAAAACTCTTTATTTGTACACCGTTTTACATATTTTCAAAAAAGTACATAAGATAACCAATATATAATATAATGTACAAAGGGTGCTTACTTTCACGTGTGACGACTTCCATATACAGCATAATGGAAACTTTCTACAGCGCCATCTATCGCAGATACACTGAACTACGGAGCATTGTGCTACATGAAGAAACTACCAATCCTGCAGCGCGCAATAGAAATTCTCGCGTCGATGAACATATAAACAATATCCCCACATCAACCGTTGTGCAATGGACCGCCAGGCATGATCATCACGCCTTGTCGGAGGATCCTACCTTTGTGTTGGAGGAACATGACATTCGTTACTCTAGAGGTTTCTTTTACTTCGTAGAGTGGTCATCTGTTTATCAGACAGTCTAAATCTACAGAGGTACTCGGGTGGGTTGTACATCTCAATTGGCCGCCATAGTGCGGGTGTCTGTTTGTGTCTGTTACAATGAGTATGGTGGCCTCTACTCTTGGACTCAACTCATACTTTTCATCAGACAGTATACAGTCACTTTGGCCAACTCCTCAAGAAAAAATCGAATGTTCATATAACATTTCTTTTCTAATCATTCTTGAAGTATTAAGTAAGGTATTTATCTATACTAATATTATAAAGAGGAAAAATTTGATTGTTTATTGGTTTGCATCGAATAGGTTCCAAAACTACTGAACCGATTTGAAAAATACTTTCACCATTAGGAAGCTTAATTATCCCCGAGATACTATATTACATATGCAAAAAAGTTATGAATTCGTCAGAAAATTTCAAGACTTGGTCAAGTTTGTTAAGAGCGTGTTAAAATTTATAATATTTAAATTTTTGGGAAATACCAATGTCTACCCATATGAAGGCTGGACCGTCTGCTAGTTTAATATATTTAAGATATGTTTTTTTCTTTTAAATCCTAAAAAGACAAGTGTACGATCGCTTTGAACTTAAGATTTTCTTCTTCTTTTGATGATATGGCAACCAGCCGGATCAGCTATTTCTGCCAATGTCAAGTATTAAATGTCTTCAATTCTAAGTCTTCCAAGTCTTCAAGTCTTCGTCGTGATGGAATTAATGATAAAAAATATAAAAAAATGTGGATGACATAAAATGGGGACCGTCTTTCGCAAAAACAAAAAGCGATCTCCTTGTTAAGATTTTATTAGCTTACCTGGAGAAGTAATTCAGGAAGACAATGTCATTGCTTTTGACAAGTTCTAAGAACACAGACGAAAATTAAACTACATACTTTAAAACATTAGTAGTACGTTATGGTTTTAAGTAATCAACTAATCTACCACTTTGCAAGCAATACATTTCAACACTGAACATTAGAAAACGAATGACTATGTTAACGTCAAGCTATGCTGTGGCTAAAGTATAACAATTATCGAATTTTATCTATTTCGGTGAGGTAACTTTAACAATTGTCTCAAGTTAATAAAAACACTCTGATAAAATCTATAAAATCCCGTCGTGACAGTCATTATGCTTTTTTTTGTGGTATAAGGGGCAAACAGACTGTATCGCCTGATGGTAAGCGATTACCGCCGCCCATGGACACCCGTAACACCAGAGGTGTCACAAGTGCGTTGCCGGCCTTTGGGGGATGGGGAGGGGGATAGGTGGGGTAGGATTGAGGTATGGTTCACCGGTATCCTCATTTACTCGATGAAACACAGCGTAAGCGCTGTTTCACACCGGTTTTATGTGAGACCGTGGTATCACTCCGGTCGAGCCGGCCCGTGCATGCCGAAGCGTGGCTCTCCCACGGTAACCTACCCGATATGCACACAAAATTTCATGAAAATCATATTCATAATAATTCAGTCGTTTCGTAGTCTGGTAGCAAACATTGCGACACGAGAATTTTGAAAATGAGGGATATATATTTTATATAACACATAGGTATAACAGGAAATACTTAAAACTAAATAAATTCACTACAATTGTAATGTAACTAAAGTTAGGGACCAATACGCAAAGAATAACATTAAAAACGGGCGAGTCATATAGGAACCATGGGTACCACAGCCTCACACACCTCACCTTTAGTGAGAGGTCTGTATAATCTATAAATAGAGCACAGTGTGTGCGTGTACGTTATCATTTCGACACACACAACACACAAAAACAATCGAAGCAAAGAATTTATTTTCTTACAAGACTTCGTTCGAGATTTTATTGGAATTTCCTTGGTTTTGAATTCAACTGCTACACGAAGATCACATTGAATTGGAACCTAGAAGCCTTGATGATAAGGTAAGGAGGGTAAAATGTCACAAAGTATACATTAACTGATAATAATTACATTACAAACACAAAAAAAAATTAAATGTAATTTATTATTGGAACGAGGCGTTTGGATAAATTTAATTATTATCAATAATATGCAAAGTTTACAAAATACTAGCGTCAAAAATTAAGTTACTGGGAAATAGTAATAAAAAAATAATATTAACACACAAACGTCAAAATATTCCTCCGCATCATCGACAAGTTCATTTATTGTCTCTTTTTTGTTAATATTCTTTCCTAGTACCTTAATTTGATTTGAATGTAGTCACAAATTGTTTATGCAATTGTCTATACTAATATTATAAACGCGAAAGTATGTATGGATGGATGTGTGTTACTCTTTCACGTAAAAACTACTCAACGGCTTTGGATGTAACTTTACAGTAATATAGCTGATAGATTAGAATCAAAAATGAAGGGTAATATTTTTGGTAATCTATGTACGTTTGTATAATCCGCCTTATTAAACTACTGAATCTGAATAGATTTTATTGAATGAGATGTCAATAGATTCGTAATATATTTTGAGAGTTTGGTACCTAAACTATAAAACGGGACCCAATTACTAAAACTTCGCTGTCCGTCTGTTTGTCCGTCCGTATCACCCGGCTGTATCTCATAAACCGTGAGTAAAACACTTGCAAGGAGAATGGCAGTTCCTGTAACGCTGGCAATTTCTTATGAATAGTTATGAGATTTATACCGTTTTTAAAGTGAATCCTAATAATTTTCTCGTATTATTTAAATTTTTACAACTATGCTGTAATAATTTTAATTCTGCTCTAAAAATTGTTATAACTGCATTAACGTACGTTTTCTACGTGTTCTAAACACGCCATAATTAAAGTATACTTAGTCTAAAAACTAGATGGCGTTGATTATCAAAATACCGAAAATATTTTATATTATTTTAAAATATATATTTTTTTTATGGAATCGTGGGCAAACGAGTACACGTATCGCCTGAAGGTAAGCGATTACCGCCGCCCATGGACATCTGCAACACCAGAGGCGTCACAAGTGCGTTGCTGGCCTTTAGGGGAAGGGGAAGGAGAATGGGGATGGCAAGAGGGGTTGGGGTATGGGCCTCCGGGTATTAAGAGGTTAGAATGGGAAGATGGTGCCCGCTTCAGTGCGGGCTGGCGCTGGGAGGGGTCCGGATGGCGTAAGAAAGCGGTTCCCGGATCCCTCCCGTCTCAGGCGCAGAGTGGCACACCGTGGTGGTTTAGTGGGTAGTCTGGCTGGTGTCAGTCAGGAGTCCCACACAAAGCGAACCCCCTGTACCCGCAGGGGAGGAGCGACGTGCGTAAAGGCATTCCACCACGTCAAAAAAAAAAAAAAAATGGCCCTCCGGGTATAATATATAAAAAACGATTTAATATTTAAATCTATATTTATGAATGAGTTTACTGGTGAATTTAGTAAAAGAGCAACATTTTATTTACAGATCACGTAAATCGTAGATGAAAGATTTAGATTTCAAAAGTATAACATTACGCCATCTTGTTCACAAGAATGACAACTCATTTATGATTCATGTATTTCGTTGTAATCTAAAAACTCAATTAACTTTTTAACTAGTTTAACGTAAAATCTAGGAATTTCAATTGTTATTGTCGGTGATATTAGTAGCTAAATAAATACGAAAACTATCCCTACGGCGGTACAAAAGTCCCATACAAACCTGCCATTTATGATGTAGTTCGTTTGCCACCATAACAACTAATACTAAAATACAGAATAAAATAAATATTTAAGGGAGCTCTCATATAACCAACGTGATTATTTTGCTTGGTTTTGCTCTATATTGATTGCGGCAACAGGTAGACGCTTGAAATATATAGATGAAACCCTACCTGCGCGAATCCGACTCGCGCAAAGTTTTTTATATTTATAATATTAAAATTTTCACATTGTAGTAGTTCTTTTAGCTTTATCTCGTTTGTAGTAATCATCTTTTGAACCACCAGTTCTTTGTAACTATATCTCAAAAAAATATTCCCATGTATGGACGTTACATTAGGGAAAATCCTCATTTTTGCATTAGGTTCTAAATATACAACGGAATCTCCCTTGTTTGGTTCAGAATGTACAGTTTGTATAGTTGCTTATTAAGAGAAAGTAAATGCATTATATTACATACTAGCTGACCCGGTAAAATTCGTACTGCCATATCCATTTTCGTGAAAATTTTCTGAATTACCGCAAAACTTATTTCAGTAAGCCCGTGTTAACTTCCCGGAGGGCCGCAGTGAATACGATCAAGCGGTAAATATAACAGCTCCGGGTTTTTTTATACAAACCTTGTCCTCACAATATCAAACACATGAAAAAATAATTATCCAATGTGGTGCAATCAACCGAAAGTTATGCGCGTACATATATTTTTGTAATTCATTTTTGTTTAGCGTAGTAGATGCTACGTTAGGCTGACGTGCTGGTCTGGTTCTAGTTTTCCTTCTCTTTGGAGCAGTTACATCTTTACCTATAGTGTCGAGTGTGCGGTGTACACGGATTCAGCTGTGTAAGGGCGCCGGTCGCGACACATTCAATTAACTTTCGCGCTATGCTTGTTAAGGGGCGCTACAGCAATGGTTGCACATGGTCACTTCACAGCTACAGATGCCAATGGAGTGATGTTATCTTGCCTTTTAACTTTCTTAGTAAACTATGATGATGAAATTAAATTAATAGCAATTTACCAGATTAAGCATTTGTGATTTGTTGCTATCAAATATATTTTAGGCGCTGGGTTTTGGTTAGTTTGTACCAGTACTATTTTCTGTCCGTTTGTGTTTATATTTATACCATGGAAATGTATATATATGGAGATATATGTTTATGCCTTGGAAAGCCCATTAGAACTACCAAGCGAAATGGAATATTCCACTCATGATAAAGTGACGGGAAGAACAGACTGACAGGAATCACAAAATTATCATCATTATTTAGCATAGCCTGCCAAATTGCCTCTACAATGCCTGATGGAAAGCATAAGCAGAATCCAAGAGCGGTTGTCATCTAAGTTATTGCGAATGCAGACAAAAAACAAGTAAATAAATATTTTATTTATCTAATACACAACGCCATCTAGTCCCAAGCTAAGCAGAGCTTGTATTATGGGTACCAGACAACTGATATAAATACATGTATGTATACTTTTTTTTTGTAAGTATATATTTATTATAAATAGAAAACACCCAAACTCCGGAACAAATATTTACAGATCACACAAATATATTTGGTCCCGTCATACCCGTAGAATCTAAAAATTTAATGTAAAAGGAAAAAAGGTAATGTAAACTATATTTTGGAAGGAAATAAATTATTATTATTATTGATACCCTTCTAAAGTAGGTAAATAAAAAGGTGTATGCCTTTTTGAAAGTAATGAACTCGACATAAGTATAGAGAGGTAATTTTCCCGCGACTGGCAACTATGGCAAGGTCCGGTAGTTAAATAGCCACTCGCAAAGAAAACATAAAGTAACTAAGTTAATATTTTTTGAATAAGTATGAAAGCCATTGTTTTATAAGTAACTTCTTCACGCTTTAAAGAAAATACCTCGACCTTCAAGAAGATCTGATATAGTTTGGGGTGGTGCTACTTTATTCAAAGAAGGTCAGACCATCTGTCCATAGGTTTATTCGATACATCAGAAGCAAACAATGTTATCATGTGTTTAAAAATTCAGATAACGTTTTCCTATACAATTAGTGTGGACTATTTGTCTATATTGATGAAAGTATCGTACTACAACTATATATTGGTGACCTAGCTATGCCATTTTTACACTGATGTTTATAAATACAAGAAAAATAGAAGTCTTCATATTAGAATACTACGCGTATTTCCTTTTAACTGGTATTAATCTAATTTAGCTGTCATAATTAAAGCTTTACTAGTTTGAAGCTAGATGGCGATGTGTGTCAGATATCTGAAATATATTTACTTATATTTAGGTTAAACTGTAATAAATACAGATTTTAAATAAATGTCACCCACTTTTCTAAGTTGATCTGAACGTAGAAAACTCTCGAAACGTCAAATATTAAAAAAAGACACTATGTTTTTTAAATCTTTTATTACAAACATGAATTATTATGTTAATAAAAAAATTACCAGTCTCAAATTATAACACAGTACACATATTAACGTCTTTACTTCATCTTCTAATAACACAATCACTTCACTTAAAAACAAATAATTTCCATTCACTGTATTCTTTTTAACTGTACTGCACTTTTATATAAATCTATTTTGGTTCATCAACAGCAACCTGCCTCACGGGTCCTGTATGAGTAATAGGAACAGATCTCTCTCCTTTAACCTCTTCAGCTTTTCTTGGAGCCACGACAGTCAAAACACCATCCGAAGACAGCTTAGATTCCACAGCATCAGAATTACTAAATTCGGGAAGCTTGAACCTTCTTACAAACTGTCTGGAGATAAAACCATGTTCATCCTGTTTCTCTTCATGCTTACCTTCAACAACGATGTACCCATCAGTAATTTTAACAGTGATTTCATCTGGTGCAAAGTGTTGGACATCAACATTGATTTGCCACTTGTCCTTATCAGCTTTGACGGTTGATCCGGCGTCTCGTGGCCACCAGGGCTTGATGCGGGAAATGAGGGGACTGACGGGAGCTGCCATCAAATCGTCTGGTGTGATTGTGAGTCCGAAATTCTGGTCGAGAAGTCTTCTTGGCCAGCGGGGATGGTCGTAGTCAAAGAAGTATGGCAAAAGAGACATTTTTTTCACTTTTTATAGAGTTTGAATAGTTTTGTGTGTTCACTTAAGAGCGTTAGCTTTATGTCTGTAGAAGTGTCGGTCGCTTCGCCCATATATATGCGAGTGACTCACTCTTGGCAACCGATTCAGTCGTATTTAGAGTGAACGAGAAGGTTCGCGATGCATTGGATAGTGTACATAAATATATAATTACGTATGTTATCGTTTTTAAACGTAAATACGAGCTACAAACAAATATTGATAGTTCTCTTTGAAGATTCTCCTTTATTCTAGAAAGTATCGTTAAAGAGTCATGTGAATTATTAATATTGTGATTACCAAGTATCATTTAAAGTTAAGGTACTGTTTCCAGAAGATGGATAACGTATAAATTAATATAATATACATGTATAAATGTTTACATGTGAATCTAAGGAAATGCAAATAGAAATATTTATGCTTGACAAATTTCCACTTATTGGGAATCAAACCAAAATGGCTGATCGATTGAGTTCCCGTAAATTTATATACCGTTTTTATGGTATAGGAGGCTAACGAGCAGACGTATGCCTGATGGTAAGCGATTACCGCCGCCCATGGACACCCGCAACACCAGAGGCGTCACAAGTACCTGTCAATAATTGTAAATGTACAGACTTTATGCGCTGATTAACTATTCAGCATACATAGCATATCTGTACAAATCAATAAAAAAGGAACGTCTGTTTTTAATATTAAATTAATCAATTTTTACTAAATACATATATGTATACATGGTACACAAACCAAAATAATAAAATTAAAATAATTTTTTTAAAATTTTAGTCCGTCTGTCCATCTGTCTATCTGTTTGTTCCTGTTGATCTCTGAAACGGCTAGACCGATTTTGACGGAATTTTCCTTGGCAAATAGCTGATGATATAAGAACTAACTTAGACTAACTTTACCCCGTGGCCTTACCCGTGGTTGTTGTTTTACTGCGGGTAACACGGCGAGCCTCAGCTAGTTATACATATACAACATCCCAATATCAAACGTTGGGACGCGGCTCGCCTCCTTGATCATCTTGCCTGTTCGGAGGATCCTCTCCTTGTGTTAAGAAGGTCATGATACCCGTACCTCCACATGGACGTAACAAACCAAAACAACTTTTGAATTGAGTCTTTTATAAGACGGTTTTAAATGCAAAACATTTCTAGAACTGGTTTAGGTACATACCTACTGCGAGTTGTCTCAATCCAAAGACCGAGTTCCATTTATCGTTTTCCTTTAGCCTTTGGTCTGTGTTAGGTTTATTTTTCAAAAAGATTTTACCTTATTTGCGAATCTATCGAGGTACATAATACCCTATTAAATGTCGCTCTACACCCCAAATATAAGAAGTCCCGTGGGAGAGTCAAGCTTCGGCATACATGGGCTGGCTTGACCGGAGTGATACCACGGCCTTACAGAAAAGCGATGTGAAATAGCGCCTGCGCTGTGTTTCACCGAGTTAGTGAGGATACCGGAGGCCCATAATCCAACCCTTCCCTTCATCCCCCTTCCCATCCCCCAAGGCCGGCAACGCACTTGTGACGCCTCTGGTGTTACGGGTGTCTATGGGCGGCGGTAATCGCTTACCATCAGGCGGTACGTATGTTCGTTTGCCCCCTATTCCATAAATAATAATAATAATAATAAATATTTCGGACATCTAACACACAACGCCATCTAGTCCCAAGCTAAGCAGAGCTTGTGTTATGGGTACTAGACAACTGATATAAATACATATATACTTTTTTTTTGCAAATACATACATATTATACATAGAAAACATCCAAACTTCGAAACAAATACTTGCAGATCATACAAACATTTGGTCCAACCGAGACCTCAAGCACAGCAGTCGCATACGCTACCACTACGCCACCGAGACAGTTGATAAAAAAAAAATAAGTTCAAAATAAAAACTATTTACTGACATAATACGTATGTTATGACACAATGCTTATTATAAGCTTCTAAAAATAACTTCAAATAGCATTATAAATACGTGGACTGCACAGTCTAAATTTAAATGCCTAAGGCAAAACATAGTATAAACTTTCTAGTAATCTTCTTTCATTGCGTCATGAGTCACGATCAGTTTTAGCTTATGAAAACATGAAACTGAGAGGTCTGTAGTATAAAGACCGGCACGTAACTTGGCCAGATTCGTTAGTTGCGCAGAAATCGTTTTTTTTTAAATAAATAAATTAAAATATATAAATAAATATTTCGGACATCTAACACACAACGCCATCTAGTCCCAAACTAAGCAGAGCTTGTATTATGGGTACTAGACAACTGATATAAATACATATATATATACATTTTTTTTGTAAATACATACATNAAAATATATAAATAAATATTTCGGACATCTAACACACAACGCCATCTAGTCCCAAACTAAGCAGAGCTTGTATTATGGGTACTAGACAACTGATATAAATACATATATATATACATTTTTTTTGTAAATACATACATATCATACATAGAAAACACCCAAACTCCGAAACAAACATTTGTAGATCATACAACCATTTGATCTGACCCTTTGTTTGACAGAGGGACGTGGGGATTGTATCAGCAACGTTCCGAGCAAGCGATTGGGGCGTCAGTAGACTACACTTCGATTTTGTTTGTTTTGATTTGTTGCATTAAGTTTACTGTACGCGAACCTGCGTAAACTTACCCCCACTACGCCGAAATCTGGCCAAGTTACGTGCCGGCGCATATAACATGTCACAAAAAAAAATATTTTGTAGTTCGCTTAAAACAACAAACTATAAAACAAATGTGGGAATTCTATTCTTTTTATTTAAAAGCCTTTGGATTGTTGTTCCTCAAATCTCAACCAGAACGTCAGCCAGAGCTCGTAAAATCATCACAAACCATAACGAAAATACTTTTTTGTGATATTTGTGAGATCGAGAGTAGCCTAGAACCAACGAAACTAAACAAATTAAACAAATTACTACGAGAATGGACAGGAATGCTTCAATGCAAGTGATTTCTCATAGATTTCACTCGACAGCGATGTCTCGCCTCCTCATAATGAAGTAGGTTAGCAGACTGATAAATAATTAATAAGTATAACTTTGTACTTTATTAAAGACTAAAAAGTATAGTGTAACACATTTATTTTTTTGATTTGTCGTCTGTTTTTGGTTCTCTTGGCATGACTTTGTTATATCTTAAACAATATGGTGGGTATATTTTCGTCTCCTTTACTTTTTTACCTCTCAATGGAATCTCATGATTAATAGGAACTTCTACTGTGTCACATGTGTCCAAGTCCCTGCTGGCCCGAATCGCAACGACCGTCAAAACCCCATCAGGAGAAAATTTTGACTCGACCTTTTTTGGGTTGCAGCCTTTTGGCAGTCTGAATTTCCTGGTAAACTTCCTTATCATTAAGCCGCTTGCTGTGTCTTTCTCTTGTTTACCTTTAAATAGGAGAGATTAAAAACAAATTTTAGTACAGAAGTTGCAAACTCATCGTAACTGACACTGCCATCAACATCGTCTGTACAACATGTGACATTTCTTTGGAATTCTCTTCCGACAGTTCAAATAACGAAGGTCAAGGATAGCTATAAGGCGGACGATTAAAAGTAGGAGTATCATAAGGATTAAAAGAGCAATGGAAACATGTTCATCTGACTACGGCAAAGCCAAAATAAAGGACAAGTAATAGTTTAGGCAGTTTGTGCATGTTCCACCACAGCGCCTAAACTACCGTGATGATGATGTTCTCTCCCGGTTACGGCCACGGCGGCCAGTCTAAACGGAGACCAGCCAATTACGCAGGAGATATTATAGTGCACAAGTGTGTGCGCCAACACAGGTGCATTCTCTGTTCTCACTCTCTCATAAACCGTTGGGACGGTTAACCGACATGATCAGGGAGAGATCAGGCGCAGGGTCGACAGTTTTACGTGATCTCCGAGGCACGAAGGTTCAGACCCCAATTTCTAAACTCCGAGCTGTTATTAAGTATTCATATAATCAGAAAAACTCAATAACACTTTTGGCCCAACTCGGGATTTGAACCCGAGACCTCTTGATTGGCAGTCGCATACTTTAACCGCTAGACCAACGAACCAGTCAACAAGTCAAAAACTACTGTACCGGTTTAATGAATGCGGGTGATTTATGATTTATCTTGATAGACTATATCTAGATAGATAGAACTTATGTAAGACAAACGAGTACTCATCACTGATGCTGACTACTGCCGCCCATACACATCTGCTAATCAAAAGTCACAATTGCGTGGACACTCTTAAAACCTTCTTCTCCTAGATTAAGAAGGAACGGTTTCATTCCCCCTGAGAATTCACACAATTTTGTTACTTTTCAAGCAAAAACAGTATTACTAACACTGATATTAGCAATTCTATCTATGGTTCCTGCGAGGCTGTTAAATCATTGAATGAAGCCGTTATATCGAAGCATATCTCTACCACGTTTCCGTTAGCAGGATTGAGACCGTGCCGCTTGTGCATACCTTACCATATATCGTATACAATATGGGATACCTTACCCGTAAGCACCTATGGAAAGGGAGGCCAAGAGGGCTACAAAAGATGAAAGTTTTACCTTCAATAATCAAATACTCAGGATGTGCTTTCACTGTTATTTCATCCAAAGCGTATTCTTTAAGATCTATCATAACCTGAAATCTTTCTTCACTAATTTTGACTGTTGGCCTGTTAGATCTTAGGAAGCGCACATTATTATTTCCGACTGCATACAACGGTTGTCCTAGGAACCTTTTGATCATTCTGAATTCTACATTTTGTCAGTAATTTTTATCGTTGCCTTACGGATGCCATGTTTAAAAAAGTTACTTTTGATTTTGACATATGACATTATGTCAACTGTCCTGTATCGATGCTGTCTATGGAATAATATATACATTGAATATGAATATACATTGACATTTGGATTATTATTTCCATATACTTTTGGACTGAACTTTCCATGAGCTTAAAGGAGTATGTTAGTGTTGTTAAGCTTTCATGACGTAACTACCAACTTGTTCAGAAGAACTGGAACACAAAGGCCCTCTGCAGACGACAGGGTGGTGGGGGCCGAACAATTTCACCGTGACCTATAGAATAAAAGGAATCTAATTGTTTTGGAATACGATGATTTTAAAAAATATTGTTAGTAAATAAACGCCAGCACCTCTGTTCTATCGCCGGTGTAATGAATGAATATCATGTAAAAAAGACATAGAAAGAAACTTAACGCCTGTCAAAATTACCTTAGCCATCTAATTGTTCGAAAAGTGTTGCTCTAATAAAACTTGCAGGACCTCATGTATGTATATATAATAATTAAACACTTGTAATGACAATCGCCGCACACCGTCGTGTGTGAACATATTATATTATTATTTCTTATTACTTCATTTATTATTGTTGCGTTTTTTTAGATTATGGACAAAACCCCCAAATTCTGCATTTGGAAGATGCAGAATTTGGAGGTTTTGTCCATAATCTTTACACTGGGCAGGCGGGTTGGCGATTGCACCTGCGACAGTGATGCACTCGCTGGATAGATATATCGCCATCGGTTGGTCGTTAGAGCCAAGTCAACTTTAAAGCGCCTGTCGATGGTCACCACCAGGATCATTTTCAAGGGAGTGCAACTACATCTGTATGATATGATGTATAATCCCAACAACCTCAAAAAAGTTTCTTCTTTATAATTTTAGTATAGATGTTAATATACACAAAATGAAACTGATTAGTCAGTACATCTAGGTGCTAAAACTAAAGGTATTTTGATTCGATGTACCAACAACAAAAAAATATTTTCTTGTAGACGTGTAGTCTATTCATCAAAAATTAAGAATTTCAATTTAACGTCCGACACGATATTTCGTAACCCTTTGTTATAATAAAAATGACAAACTTATTTAATAATGCTTTTAAAGCATTTGTTTTAACCATGAACAACTACAATAAAGATAAGTAATGATAAAAAATAATAAAGTATCATCAGCTATCTATCAGTGAAAAGTCCCGTCAAAATCGGCCCAGCAATTCCAGATTAGGCGGATCAAACAGACAAAAAAATTTACATTGATGAAAATTTTTTTTTATGCTTGTACCTGCTGTATATACTTTCATTAAATACATTCAGCCAAAAGTTGTTAATCTTAATTTAATTCAATTTACAAATAGACACTTTCAATTTGATTGAATTGTAAATTATATGGGTACCGCACAAATTATGGAATACATAGTGTAGCAATATAAATATTAGTACTAAAAATATCTATTAGCAGTAAAGAAATACGTGAACCGTACAGTAGGTACTTACTGCATTTATTGATTTATGAATTGCGCGACATAATAACAGTAAAATAATAATAAATGACGGTTATTTCTATAGTTTTTAGTAAGCAGTTTATGTTTACTCTTATTACAATTGTCGACTGTGTAAGTTGAACGATTGCCCTACTGTTATTCCTTTTAGATACCGACATAAGCAAAATACAACACCTACTTTATTGCTACCTTCGTTATGAAATGCTTCAAGAATATAATCTAAACTTAGTCATTTCTACGTTGAAATGAACTTTAGATGTGTTTAGGCATAAAGAGGAGGTAAATAAATACGACACATTACATTTAAAAAGATGAAAATAATTTATTTCGAACTTAAAACTAAAATCAGTAAACACAAATCAGTCTCAAACTGTTCTTTGGAATACAAAAAGAAAGAAAATACCCTAATGTAATCGACCAGCGACTGTTTACTTCTTATCTTCAGCGCCGCTCATCTGATCCTTGATTTCTTTACGTACAGGACCTGTCTGCGAAATAGGCACAGTACGTTCACCTTTGATGGCATCTGGAATCTTCCTCGGAGCAGTGATAGTAAGCACACCGTCGGATGAAAGCCGGGATTCAACTGTCTCTGGAACAGTGCCCTCTGGCAGGGCGTAGCGTCGCACGAACTGCCGGCTGATGAAACCATGATCATCTTTCTTCTCTTCATGCTTGCCTTCAATAACAATGTAACCATCGGCGGTTTTCACGGAGATCTCTTCAGGTGCAAAATGCTTTACATCCACATTCACTTGGAACTTATCCTTGTCGGCCTTGATGCTGGAGCCGACGTCCCTCGATGCCGCTGCCAACTGTCTCCATGGTCTGTAGTAGTCCTCAGAAAAGAGGGGAGTTGCAACAGCTGTCAGAAGGTCATCGGGAGTGAGCGCCAAACCGAAGTCCTGATCGAAGAGCCGACTGGGCCAGTGGCTGTGATGGTAATGACTTCGAGGAGGGCGAGGAGCTGGATCGTAGCCCAAAACAAATGGTAGCAGAGACATCTCGTAGTTCTAGCACTTTATAATTAACTTGGTAAAGGAGTCGAAACTTTGAAGTCTCAGAGAGCTTGTTGTCGCTTCGAACGCTTATGTTCAATTATGATGCCGGCTAGTCAATGTTCGGCGTATTTATACGGGTTTAGAGCGCCATCTGGTGTCGAGTAGAATGTTCTGGAATTTACTAGAAAAAACAAGAGTTCTCGTTGGTGGAAGCAGCACAGACAGATGTTCATCTCTCTTTCACACCCCAATGTCGGTGTATATTTTTTTTGTATTTATGGAAGTAAAGGGGCGTTTGTTTGCGAATTTGCGTGAAGTTTCAAGAGTTAATAAGTTTGATAACACAGCGACAGCTCACGTCTTGTTTATAAACAAGACGTAAATAAAATAAGAAAACAGCTTCGTGAATTTACAACAATAATAATTTACCCAACATGCGTATATTGCGTATCTGGATATGAGTTACATACCTACATTCTCGAACATTTTTAGTACCTATGATAAACAGGAAGGTAGACATTTTTAGGTAGGTAGGTATAACAACTGCCTTCAGAAATATCTTTTTGTTTACCTTTCAAAGAAAAGTATGAGCAATTTAAACACACCAATTTGACTTTTTGAAATGAAATACCTAGGACCTATCTTATAGGAAAGTCTGGCTTCAGTTTCTATTAATTTTAATTTAATAATATAGTAGGTACCACCACAGATTACACAAAAAAAGCAATCTTTTTTTGTGTAATCTGAGGGTACCACTTTATTATTAAACTTCTCGAAAAAGAATACACAGCTTCTTTTAATACTCTTCTGTGTGTAATAAAACATTATTTAAGTAGATTTATAGTGTAAAAATATACTTATTTGTCTCTTATTGACACAGGATGTCAATTACAATTCTTTTTTTGGGAATAAGGGGCAAACGAGTAGATTTATCGTCTGATGGTGAGCGATTACCGCCGCCCATGGACACCCGCAATACCAGAGGCGTCACAAGTGCTTCGCTGGCCTTTGGGGAATGGGGGACGGGGAGGTATTGGGAGTAGGCCTCTCCGGTATTCTCATTCACTCGGTGGTTATTATGTGAGGCCGTGGTATCACTCGGTGCCGAAGCGTGCCTGCGATTTACTACGATTATTTAAAATGAGATCTAAGTTAAAAAGAAGAACGACCTTCCTGGTCGCACGCGCGTCATCATCATCTCAGTCAAGAGACGTCCACAGCTGATCATGAGCGTTGCCCAAGGTTTTCTGTATCAGTCCTGCGCCTTTGTGTGCATTCGACGACGTTCGCGACCTTCACTGGGTCGTTGAGCTTGACTTTCGTCGCATGTTACATCTATCTGTTAGTTACGCATAGCATCTAAATTTCATTGGAACCGCTGTACCAATTTCAATTAAATTTAGAAATGTACATACATTGATTCTTGTGGAAGGACAGTGTAAGTGGGGTAAACTACATACTCGCGGGCAATAAAAATAATAGGTATGATATATTTAATTCGAGTAAACAGCTGTAATGTTTGAAGAAAGTTATAACAAGTAACTAACTGTTAAAAAATAAACCCTACTGCGTCAATATCTGCAATTTTTACCCGACTGCGAAAGAAGGAGGCTTATATATTTGATATATGTAGTTACTTAGAATACTTTTTATAGACTAGCGGCTTTGCCCGCGGTTACAACAACAAATGCGGGTAACACCGCGAGGCTCAGCTATTTAAAAATGTAAATTTCACATCTAAAATGTACCTAAATACAATTATTTTCTAAATGTTAATTAATTTCAAAAATGACACTAATTACAAACTGTCATAGAGATCAAACTCTATTAAAAAGATCTCAGTAATGCTTCAAATAAAACAGTCCTTAAAAAGTAGGTACTTTGTACAAAGGTACACGTATACATACATATGATATGTAGCATGGTGAGCGAACACAGTTCTAGAAATACGAAGCCTGCTCTCGAATCGATATTCTAGTAACAGAAAAGGACAGATGATGGCGAGACAATCTGCCGTCCTTGTTCCCTTTGAGCTGATGCAATTACCATAGGGATTGCATTGATAGAATAGGAAATAAATTTAGTTCAATAAATATCATTTATTTTTCAAGTGAAAACTTCTTTAGGCGTGTTGAGCACATTATGGTAGGAAAAAATCTTATGAATTCGGGTGCATGCCGCAGGCGGGCTTTATTACTATGGAGTATGGACATGGAAGTATGGATTTGTAGCTTTCTTTACTTTAGAAACGTATAAAAGGATATTTAAATTTAAAACTAAAATGAATTAATCTCTTTGCTTCTTGGCTCCATCATCAGATTAGCTCCAGGAAACTCCATTATAGCATAAATTGTTATGCAAACTAAACTCTAACACAAAGTTTCATTTCAATTCGGAAATTAGATGGAGATTATAATTATAACTACCAAGGATTTGTACTTCGTGATCTATTTAAACTAAATCTATGGTAGCTCAACAGCATTTGGTCGGTCAGTTTCATAGAAATTACAAGCTGAGATTTGCATATATAATATTTTTATATATATAAACAACATACTATTTTTATTTTTATGACATTAATATTATACTTAATACCTTGATTATTTTCTAGAAAATCTTCAGAAACTTTAACTACCAAAGCAGTCAAACTTTCTGGTACCAACCGTCTTTATTCTTAAAAACCAATTTTTTTTTGTACTGCAGTTGTATGTAGGCATTGAAATTAATACTGATAAAAATATCTAATATTTTATTATTTGAAGTTGATAATATGTCGCGTTGAGACCTTATTTTAAAATTTATTAAATGAAATCGTAATTCTACGACGGTCATAGATTTAATTTTTCTAACCTCCATTGTAGATTAAAATAATTTATATCTTTTTGAGGCACTGGAAACCGTACTTTGAATGATAGGTACGCTAAAAAAATCATTACTAATTTATTTATATCACTTTAGTAGAACATCTTAGTGTTAGGTACTTGTAGATTTTTTAGGTCGTATCATATGACTAGTCAATGTTGTTTACTATTTATTAGCATCTATTACTAGGTATACTACCAATTTTACCTTTAGCATTATTCTATATTTATGGTCTCGTTATTTTAAAGCTAAATCCACTATAAGAAAAATAATGACTAGTTGTATACAACAAAAATGAATAATCTTCCTAAGTTGCAGTTCATGCAAATTACAAAGTAAAAATTTAAATATATATACACATATATAAATAACATCATTTAAAAAATATAGATTTTTGACATCTTTCTTTGCTATATTATTTTAAAACCCTAATTTAATAGTCATTTCTCAGTCAATTTTACACATTATTATTTAAACTACTTAAAATGCATGTTTATACACTTACTTATTCCAATTTCAAAAATATTCAATCGCGTTCCACCCGCAAATATAACAATTAATAAAAGTTACTTTTTAAAGGGTGGGATTGCTATCTTTTAACATGACCTTCTAGAATTTTATGGAAACGTATGGAGTTACAACGTTTAAAGGGAGCGCTGCGGTGCATTCACGATGTTTCGCCACTAAGCAGGTGCAACAAAAGCATGGGTCGCTTTTTGTGTTTCTAGAATCTTCTGTGAAACGATTAAATTACACACCCTTAAATACACTTCAATTTTATACATGTCTCACATAATTGGTATTATATTAAATGAAATTACTAATTAATAAAATAATAAAGTTATTAAAACGAGGTTGTATTTTTAACACCTATTTTAATAATAGTTAAGTTTATATAGCTTACTATGTTTTTAGGATGTTCTTTGTCTATACTGAGAACATAAATAATGAGATTGAATGAAATAATCATCGACTTTTCAAGTGTGGCAGTAGATTCATACATTAGACTAGCAATACTCTACCAAACTTTGCTGTGCCTCATTGTGGTTCCGTTGAGGGGAGAAAAAAATAATCTGACGTGAAAATTAAAAAACAACTTTTTTAAACTGATTGTATTTCTTTCAAAATTTGAGTTCAAGTATTGCAGAACTTTAGAATTTTGTTAGTATATTAAAGTAACGAGTTGTAATTGTTTATAATTAGAGTGGATTATCAATGGATTCAGATGGAGCTACAAAAATGTATTGTGATGTATTTATGCAAAATTCTACTGAGAAAGTAACTCATAATTCAAATATATTACATTTTAACACATGTACAATTTAACATAATTTTCCTCATTTATACATTTAAATTTGTAATCAAAATGTATTACTTTTTTCTATTTAAAGCCGACTAGAAACAAATAACATTTCAATATAAATAGATCTAAGTAATATTACATTGTTTTTAATATTTCATATCCCAAGATCTAAGGACATTTACTTATTCGACTCATTACTTTAATCAAGAATTCGTAGAAAGTTTAAAATAAGCTGGCTGGTTGATCCATTATATTTAAAAGTAATAAATATATAACATGTTATTTAAAAGCATTAATAAAACTTTTTGGCAGCCAGACTTAAAGATGATTGTGTGTAGAATAGCGACCCGCGTTTGTCTCTCCTGATAACAACTCGACAAACAGCTGACTAATATTATGTTTCTAGTATTTTCTACGCGATACGAGATGGCGCTTTACTCAAACTATAAAAGCCCACAGAGGCGCGAAACCGGCATTCAGTTGAATACAAGAAACGGTGATCAAAGCATCAAGCGAACTTCAAGTGTTCAAGCGATTTTACTTGAATTTCTTTGAAGTTAATCATCAACGCATTTAGAAAAATGTCTCTCCTACCCTACTTCTTCGATGATATTGGTTTCCGGCGTCCATCTCGATTAATGGATCAACATTTCGGCTTAGCGTTAACACCTGACGATCTTCTTAGTCTTGCAGCTGGGCCCATGTTGAGCAGGGAGTACTACAGGCCCTGGAGACACCTCTCGGCCACAGCTAGAGATCTGGGATCGAGCATCAAGTCGGATAAAGATAAGTTCCAAGTGAATTTGGATGTTCAACACTTCGCGCCTGAAGAGATCTCGGTAAAGACCGCAGATGGGTACATCGTGGTGGAAGGAAAACACGAGGAAAAGAAGGACGATCATGGATACATCAGTCGTCAGTTCGTGCGGAGGTATGCCTTGCCTGAGGGTGCTTTGCCTGAAACGGTCGAGTCTCGTCTTTCATCGGACGGCGTATTGACCATTATTGCACCGAGGAAGGTTCCAGACGCCATTAAGGGAGAAAAAACTGTGCCCATTACGCATACAGGACCTGTGCGTAAGGAGTCCAAGAACCAAACCATCTGCACTGTAGATAAGAAAGAAGGAACGCAAACTTAAGAAGTAACGTGCTTTGTCTTGTTTAAGTTTTAAAGCTTAATTTTTTTTGTATTGTAAATCTAAGATGGCGGTGCCAATAGACTGATTCTTTGCTTTACATTAAAGTTTAAATTTAATTTACTCAGATCTTTTATTTATTATCATCTAGGAACAAACTCCCATTTTTAACTTACAATTTACAAGTTTCCCACAAACACCTAAAGTAGATATGCTCATGTTATGTGTTTGTAGATCTCAAATCAAATAAAAAAAAGGTAGATACCGCACATAGAATAAGAAAATGATGTCTTTTTTCAAACTGAGTGAATATCCCTGGCAATTGAAAAACTGGTAATATGCAAAAATAAATCTGTTTTATTTTTATACTACTTAACGTAACTGAAGACATTGGGTGTCGTTAATCCAATCCGGCTTCCTCATTAGGACATAAAGTCATAATTGAAAAATGTTTAAAAAATAAATCATTATCCTTATGGGTATCAAATGTTGGGCATAATGTGTAACTTTTCAAAATGTTAGGTCATATTAAAGTAGATGATGTAGGTAGGTGCTAAATAAGTTGAGACATACTCTGTTCTTTACAAAGTTTAATTTATTCAGATATTTTTACAATTTGTTTTGACTTATTCAAGTGCTAAATAGTGTAATTAGTTGCTGGTTAGCTTTTAATGTAATATTGTAGCATTTCACTATCCCACCTGCCAGCTTAACACCCAAATTCACTTTGCTATCAATTATGTCTCACTAAATGGAGATTGAATCGGCCAGAGATGCCTGAAAGCGTGCTTCAACTGAAGGATGATGGAACTCGAGGCCCAGCTACACAGAGGAGTGTCAGCTAAAGATATTGTTGCCAAAGTAGCTAGGAGTTCCATACATTTGGTGAACTCATAATTAAAATGTTTGGGCTCCTTTGTAAGCCAATCACCGACTGTCACAGGCTAGTTGATGGCCTGGAGGCAAGGCAACAACGCAAGGATCTTCTCTTCTTTGGTGTTTCAGAGAGTGAGAGTAAGATTTTGCCAAATCCATTCGCATCTCGGTCCATAATAGGATGAGCATGGATAACATCTCTTTCCACAACATTAAAAGTCTGTCACAGGATTGGGGTCGTGAGCAAAGATCATCCCTGGCCCATATTTATGCATTTTGCTGATGTGACAACAAGATCTTCCATCAGGAGAGCTAAGCCGGCGTTAAAGGGTACATCTATCTCGGTTCGTGAGTTCCTCACAAAGGCTCGACAAGCGATCTTCTGCAAAGTACGACAGCATTTTGGCATGAAGGCAGTTTGGACACAGAGCGGTAACATTGTTGTCAAAACGCCGGAGGGTCATCGCCGCAAAGTATTATACATGGAGCATCTATTTCTGCTGCTGGAAAGGCATCCCAGAGCGGTTGTAACACTTCCTCTGCAGCCAAGAATAGTGGCAACACTTCTTCCGTAAATAAGTGAGATTTTGTAAATATCTCATGTCATTGATATTAATCACTACTGCTCTGTTTATATAAGCGTAGCTATTTGAATTCTTCAGTTATGTGTTCTTTGGGTCGGCCGTGCTATTTATCACATTACTTTTATTAACTGTAATATGAAGAAATCAATTATTTTTTCTTGTTATCAACAACAATAACAAATAATAACCCACATCGGAATAGTTATGTTCTTCTTTTGATAATATGGCAATCAGCCGGATCAGCTATTTCTGCCAATGTCAAGTATTTTAAGTCTTCAATTCTAAGTCGTCGAGTCTTCGTCGTGATGGAATTAATGATAAAAAATATAAGAAATGTGGATGACACGAAATGGGGACCGTCTTTCGTAAAAACAAAAAACGATCCGAACATAAGACGTTTGCAAATTGACATTAGTTTGACACACGCCCGGAAATCTACGTTCGGATACATTTCGCATATTGATGCATTTCGCA
>PKRV01002817.1:0-51131 GCA_003709505.1 Hyphantria cunea
TATGCGGTTTAAATTGTACGTAAGTATATACAAACTACATATATGTACAGGCTGTTGGAAAAAGATTGTGGTTAATTTTCCCTTGGTATTCGTGGCGTGCTTTCGGGGGATGTGTATTCAAATCGTCTGGGTCTTCCCCAGAATAGAACATCTAAAGCCAACCGTCGAAATGGTTTTTACTGTAGTATTATAATCGTTTGACTAAAAGCGGAAACTTTTTTTTCTTCTGTACTTGAAACTTTACATTGCTAAAGAATTGATAAAGGATGGAATCATAAAAACATCCCCTGGACAATCTGTGTAGGTGAATATTCCAAATTGATATCCAGGGGATTTAATCTGGGGATCCTAGTGGACAGAGCGTTATTTGGTTTTACAAGTTTGAGACAGATACATGTATGTATGTCAGATTGACTTGATAAGCCACATTTTTACTATCATATATTCATGGCAAATGAATATCTGACATTATATCAGAAACTGGTCCTAAGATTTAAAAGCGAAAACATTTTTTCTTCATGTTTAAATTACTTCTGTTCAAGAATGTCTTTCTTCTGTTCTTTTTTATTTTCTGAAAAAAAATCCTTCCATCCTGATTTTAAGATTTGGATAGGTGATAATTAATCCATAAAATACACTTACTGCTGTTGCTTCCCTTCCCGCCCTGTCTGTTGATCCTTCCTTTCTTTTTACACAAAAAATCTTGTTCACCAAGACAAGTGTCAGGAACACAAAATAATCATATTCATTTGTTTAAGCAATATTCATCTTTTTTCTTTTCATCTCTTCCATTTCTTGAAGTTGAAGTAAATAATTTATCTAAGGAGTTATCATGGATGGATAATGTTACAAAAAAGAGTTTGAGCCTATGACATAGTAGCCTACATAGGAATTTACCCACAACCTGGATAAAAATAAAAAGTAACTATTGTTCACCTGGGTGAATATATTCCAAGGTGAACAAAAGCCACCGCTCCTGTCTTATTATTTCACCTAAGTGATATCATCTAGCTGAAATACTTCATAGATGAAATGAGAAAACTTAAAAGTACTTTACAAGATTATTAACATTCTGAACAAAGATGAGTCAAGTCTATTAAAAAATCTGTTCAAGTACTAAAATATATCGACATAGCGTGTGTTAGCTGTAGAAAGTTGTGTGTGCCAATACGGCTCTTTATATGAGAAATAATATGTAAAAATTGTTATGTACAATTTTGTTGTTATCTGTAAATAGATATATGTATATGTGATTGTTTGTGTACATAAAATAAAACGCTTGTATTATAATGGTAATCTTTTATTAAACTTTATTTTCATATTTTTCATAATGATACGAATATGGCATTTTACTACCTTACGGATAGATGGAGCCCTAAACGATCCGACAGCAAACTTTTTATCCGACTGCGAAAGAAAGAGGGTATGTCTTTTATTTGGCACACCCTAGAGCATAAACGGCTTGTCGTATTTTCATGTGAGTGGTGTCAATAGATTCGTCTTAGTCGTGAGAGTGACGCTGGGTACATCATAATAACAAAAAAAAACAATTAAGGATTTTTGGTGCCAAAAAGTATTCTCAAAAAAAAGTTTTTTAATACGAGTATGATATCAAAATAAAGAATTTTTAACGGTGATTACGAATATACATTTAACTTATATGTTTTATTTAATTTAATTAAAAAACTTAATATTGATGACAGATATTGACGCAGTCGGTTCTTTTTTAATAATTATACTTGTTTAATGTATTAGCTTGCCAAAGTGACTTTACTCCTGACGGAAAGCATTCGCAGAATCCAAGAGTGGTGGTCACCATACTCATTGCCCCACACCCACACTGGCGTCCTATTGAGACATGCTTCTGCATCATATATTTTTCTACAGAACTTCAATGTCGCCCGGTACTTGGCTCGTGGGATCTGATGGTAATCGTTTTACATTAAAAAGCGAAGCTTAGCCGTTTCGTAGTAGACTGAAAAGTCGAACCAAACCTGTCTTTTTTTTATGTTATAGGGGGCAAACGAGCAAACGTATCGCCTGATGGTAAACGATTACCGCCGCCCATGGACACCCGCAACACCAGGGGCGTCACAAATGCGCTGCCGCCCTTGGGGGATGGAAAGGGGGATTAACGGAAGGGTTGGATTATGGCCCTCCGGTATCCTCACTCACTCAGTGAAACACAGCGCAGGCGCTGTTTCACACCAGTTATCTATGAGGCCGTGGTAACACTCCGGTCGAGCCGGCCCATGCATGCCGAAGCGTGACTCTTCCACGGTCTCTCACGGGATATTTTAGTAAAAGGCTCTGAAGAAGAATTTGTTTTATTCTTTACCAGAAAAGGTTAAATATAAAATTATAAGGTTTACGTAACTTGAGCAAAACTAGCAGAGGAATGTTAGTTTAAGTTAATAAGTGACCGGGGCGGTATTATCCTCGCACTAAAGATCCACCTAAAATGACGCATTCATGGTGTCCTTGTTCGTTGATGAGAGCGAGACCGGAGGCCCATGATACAGAAGCATCTCAAGAGGCCGGATTAGTGTAGGGCACCATTCTGCATTCTTGTATTGTCTGCATTCGCAATGAGTATGGTGACCACCACTCTCGGATTATGCTCATGCTTTTCATGTTGAGTTGAGTCATTTAGGCAGGTCCAAATAAACGAAATATCTATATTTTAGAATTAATTTAAAAGTTTTCAGTCTTTAAATCTGTATTTGTCATACACCTGTGTAAACAAAATGTCATTTTAATCGAAATTATATTCGTATTCTTGTGTTCAAAAGTACCACCGAAGATTAATAACTGTTTTTTTTATTTTAAACAGTTTTACGAAGTTTCAGCACGTTTGTTTACACAGCCGACTGACGTCACAAAGCAATATGGCGTCCACAAAACCCTGACATGTCGAATAAACCTCCATCCATTACAAAAAAAGTCAAAGCGTTTGATATAAATATATTTATTTCAGTTACGACGCATTTCATTTGAGCAACAATCATATGTCAGTACATAAGTACTTAAATCAAGTGTGTATCAAGAATATATCACAATTTGCAATCGGCATTCTGTCAATTTATTGGACGGATTCTTATATATTTAGCTATTTGATAAACAAATACGTTGTTTTCTATACATGTAGGTAATACTTCAATAATTTCATCTTTATTGTTTAATATTTGTGTATAATCACGAAATATTATTAAGTTTTGGCACATAATTCCTTCTAAATAATCTCATAAATTAATACAGATACATGAAATTACTTTCTTTAAAAAGTAATTTGTACTAAATAGTGTACATATCAATCTTTTGGATATTCATAATAAAAATTTAAGATAACTTTATGGTTTCTTTGTGTGAACTCAAGGCTTTTTGCTTCCACGCGAATATCAATCTCAAGGGTTCTCTTTCTCTGAGATACCAGCTTAAAACATGTAGGTCCATTAGCCAGCCAGCGTTATTTACGATTACAATCCCTTATCTTAAAACCTATAAATCGAACCTATAATCTAAATTTATTTGGATATTCTTAAATTTATTTTGTTACGGAACAAATTAATATATTTTGCTACCATCACAGATTTAATAAGGTAATGACAGGCGTTATTAAGAAGTAAGCCAATAAGAAAACTAATACGAGTACTATGGCCTTCAATATTTGATGCAGGTAGAAGAGTCTGAAACAGAAAAAAACATTGTAGTCAAAAAGGAAATAAAGAAAAACCGACTTCAAGAACTGGACCAAATTAAAATAAAAGACTACACGGCGGTTGGCCTAGTGGTTTCAGTGGTCGCCACACCGCTTCCTTCTGCGCCAAGTGTTGTGGGTTCAAATTCTACATGGGACAACACTTTGTGTGATCCATAAATTGTTGTTCTAAGTCTGGGTGTACTTTGTGTCCGTTTCATGTATGTTTGTAAAGATCCCCGTGACACAGGAATGTATATTCCTAATGTGGGAGTTGTCTTTTACAAAAACGAAAAAAGAAAAAAACGTGTAGCACTAGCTTTCAAATAAAAAAAGAATTGTCGAAGTTGGTTAGCATGATTGATTATCATACGTAATGTAAATTGAAGACTTAAATGGTTTTCTCATAGATGACATTGTCAGAAGTTGACCAAATCGAAATGGGAACCCACGGGAAAAACCAACCTTCAAATAACAAAGGATCATCAAAATCGGTTTGCCCAGTCGAAAGTTCTGAGGAAACAAACATAAAAAAATACAGTCGAACTGATAACCTGCTTTTGTTTGAAAGCGGTTTAAATTATCGTCTTTTTGTATGCGACTTGCAACATTGCTTTTCAAAAGGGTTAATAAGTACCTATTCCAATGCAAAATCATCCAGGGTCGATAGAATGCGTAACATGGAATTTTGTCTAGTTTTTGGTAGGGACCCTCAGTGCTAAGCCAATAGACCTTTACTGCTGGACATAGGCCTTCCCCAAGACTCTCTACAAGAACCGGTCCTGTTCAGTCCACAGCGACGACCTCCCGCGAACTTCACCAGGTCTTCGGAACTTGTAACAGTATGTTTCAAGCCGTTATACGTCATATGTCACAATGACTTATCGTATACTATAATATATAATGATAATGACACTTACCTGTTCCATTTTTTTCTGGCTTCTGGTAATGTAGAGAGATCGTCTTTAATGAGATAAACTCGTATACCTGGTGCAAAGATATAATACTGTTAGCCGAAATTCTTAGAATTATTACAAGACGCAAGACTACAAGTAGCGTGTTTGTTTTAATGTCGGGGGATTCGCCATTTTTTTAATGTTTAGGGTACAAACGAGTATACGTATTCCCGTACGCAACCCCCAAAGGCCGGCAACGCACTTGTGATGCCCCTGGTGTTGCGGGTGTCCATGGGCAACTGTAATCGCTTACCATCAGGCGATACGTCTTCTACTTTGTCCATATCCCATAAAAAAAAAAACGAATAACACTGTAAAACTGATCTTCAGGTAAAACCAGTTGAACTGGCGGTCGATTAAAATAAGGTTGGGAATTAGAAAGGCTAAGGAGATATATAGAAAGTCTGCTTACCAATCAAAAAGGTTTCACACATATACTCCCATGAGAAGTCCCCCATGTTAAATGGAAACACAACCTTGTCATCGTCTGATAAAGAGCTCCACATATCTTTAACGTTCGTGTCGGAGAAACGCCAATCTTGGGTGGAGAAATAGAACAGGATGTGGGCTAGCCTCATTACCTTGCTGTACAGTTTCAGCATACTGGAAATATAAGTACCGAGGCATTATTATTTCTCTAAAAAGTATTAGTTCAGTCAGGTCGTCGACAGCATCGCCGGCGGTCGTCCTATTTTACACTATTCTGGTTTTCCGAAAATAAAAACAGTGTTTCTCAACTCTATATCACTGTTAGACATCACATTAAGGTGAGTTTAAGTGAGGCGCTCATAGCCCAGTTGCACTCGGTGATTAGAAACAATCAGCGAGGGCAAGCAACGACGGCGCGGTTAGTACCTGGATGGGTGACCGCTGGTGGCATGTTACCATGAGCGTCTTCGTGATTAGGTCACGGTCACATTAAGCAGTCGGTCCCGGTTGTTATCATACGATAAGTCGTGAAGCTTAGTTGGAGGCCTTCGGGCGGCTTAAAAACATCCAACGGCAAGATTTACGTAGCCACAACGTATTCTTGCCAGTCTCCAACCCGCACTTGGCCAGCGTGGGGACATATGGCCTTAACCCTCTCCTGAGAGGAGACCCGAGCCCATCCGTGGGACGTTATGGGTTGTTGATTGATTGAGTTTACATAAGCTTAGTCCCAGCAACACGCCTGGGACTAAGCGATGTCTGAAAGTGCGCATTGGACTGCATAAAACTGAACATTGCATTACCGAAGCTTGTACCGTTGTTTGAAATGTAAACTATTTTCCATCTATCATACAAATATTTGTTTCGGAGTTTGGTTTCTATGTATAAAATGTATGTGTTTACAAAAAAAAAAGTATATATGTATTTATATCATTTGTCTAGTAGCCATAGTACAAGCTCTGCTTAGTTTGGGACTAGATAGAGTTAGTTTGTTAAAATTTCCGAAAATATTTATTTATATTTATCATCCAGCTGACAAGTTCACATGTTCACAGAAATTAAGACAAACTTAGTGAGTACCTTATTCATCAAATTAGCTCCGATTAAGGGTAGAAAACTCCCTTACAAAAGAGTTCAATGATGCTGTCAAGGAATACAAGTGTTTGGTGCGAGTGGGGATTAAAAACGAAGGAAGGCAATATAGAGGATGTTAATACATCTTGCTACTTTCACAAGATAAATATTTTATATTATTTATGTTATTATTATATTATATAATATATATTGATGCACAGTAAATCTCGAATCAGATTGTGATTGCATCAATTGTAAGCATTTTTGTAATTATCTTCATAAATGATTAAATAAAAAAAAAATGCATCGATTTCATAAAACGCTATAGTTCTACAAATGTAAACGTTATTAGAAAAGTACCAAATGAGAATAAAGTCCTCTCGACCCTAAGTCACGTAGTTTTTAATCAATATCCATAATTCTATAGTAATGTCATAAATTCGAAAGTGACTATGCATTTTACGCTTTCAGGTCTAAAAAGCTGAACGATTTGGATGAATTTTGGTATAACTTGGATAAAATGAAAGGAATTTTGAATAAATTTAACTTTTAAGAAGGCTATGGTACTTTTTGTCGCAACTACCGATATACACGCGATCGGAGTTGTTACTAGGGAAAGCTAGTGATTATATAAATATGAGTGGGAGACCACTTACGCTCTTCTTCTTCCAATGAGGGCGCAGTAACAGTCGATTAACAATGCAGGCAGATAATGGAGGAAGAAGTTGTAGAACAAAAACATATAGTATTTGTTCGTAGGGTTGAGTCCATAATACCTGTAGGGTACATGCAAAATAAATCAACAATTTCGTATTACAAATTCGAAAGTAACTCTGTCTGTCTGCGTGTTATGTTTTCATGCCTAAACTGTTGTACTGATTTCAATAAAATTTTGGGGAGATACTTTGATTTTTTAGGTAGGACTGGTCTTTTCCACGATATCGAAAACACGTTATAGGTTTTTTATGTTTGTTATTGTACACGGTTTGTCTTATTTAATTAAATATATGACTACCAAAGTAATTAATCTGCCTGATAAAAAACATGAGCCATACTTATTGCGAATGCAGACAATACAACAATGTGGTGATCCACACTATAGCGGACTATTAACATGTTTCTGATCATGGGCCAAATTAGGTGTCATCTAGTTATAATAAGAGCATACGTACCATACAGCCTTAGTGGTAGGCTTATTGATGCCATATTTTCTGTTCGTCTCGATAAACTGTCCCCAAGTGAGTGGGTTCTGCGCGCCAGAAACGAAGTTATATATTGGAATGTTTGACGTTTGACTGCAAAAAGTAAAATTAAATACAGATATATAGGTCAGTCAACGCTAACTGGAGTATTTGTTGTTGGTTGTTGTTGAGTTTAAGGGGTAATATAATACTTAAATCTATTGGGACCCAGTGCTGACCGTTGGCCGCCAATCATTCCAGTCTTGAGCATTCCACATTCATCTTCTGCCAGCCACTTTACTCAAGTCGTCAGTCCATTAAATAAGTGAGTTCTTAACCATATTTATAAAAGACAGCGGTAAACACAACTTCATATACAATTTATTTTTCACTGCTGAGTTTTCAGATGATTGGGAGACGCTCATAGTGGCGACCGAAACTGCTACAGTCTGTCACGAAAGTAATTTTTCTTAATTTATGTTTCTTGTCTTTGACTGCCTCGGTGGCGCAGTGGTAGCGTACGCGACTGCTGTCCATGAGGTCTCGGGTTCGAATCCTGGGTCGGACCAAATGTTTGTATGATCTACAAATATTTGTTTCGGAGTTTGGATGTTTTCTATGTATAATATGTATGTATTTACAAAAAAAAAGTATTGATGTATTCATATCAGTTGTCTAGTACCAATAATACAAGCTCCGTTTAGTTTGGGACTAGATGGCGTTGTGTGTTAAATGTACGAAATATTTATTATTATTATTATTGTCTCGATGTCTTAATTTGAGGAATTATGGATGAGTATTGTGTGAATGTGAGCGTGCTGGTATGTATCACCTATTTGTCAACGAGATTCTGTCCGATTTTTTTTATTCAGCCTTGATAATTTTTTTAAAATTCTAGATAGTATCTAGTATAACCTGCAAAGCCAACAAGTAAACAGACAGATGTATTGCTAAAGAATTTGCATACGAGTTTCTTACTCAGCTCAAAACTAGGAAGTAGTGTTTTATTTATTTCTATTTATTTATTCTTGGAAAGACTTACAAACATATAACAATGATTTATAGTTACAATTAAATCATCTCATTGCTAATAACAAGTCTCTGCATATAGATACTCTGAGGAGAACTGTACACTTTAATTAAAATGCAGTACACATTTAATACATACACGAAAGAAACACATAATTATATGTTATATACGTACAACAATGGATACAATAATAAATAGAAACAGAACGGTACAGTTTGAGTGCCGCTTTATTTTACAAAAATGAATAAGCTGAAAAGAATATTGTCAAAATGTCTTTCAACAAGTGTTATCAAGCAACCTAAATAAAATAAATGTTTTTTTAATTCATAAAGTCGTTAATTGTCTTTACTCACTTCTCCTTATAGTTCTTAGCGGTGAACCAAGCCGATGCCAAGATCGCGTTGACGCAGAGGTCTACAGGAATCAAATCAGCCACTTTCTCCTCGTCCATATACATGGTACGGAGTACCTGGAAAGAGTTATGGTTCAAAACCGATAGGATACTCTTTGAATCATAGACAACTATTGAACGTAGACGTCTGCTTGGGGAGCAGGTTTTAGCCTACTATACTGACATAAGAATTGGTACAGGATGAAGATGGTATTGATCGATGCTCAAGAACTTTCAATTCGGCTAGACTCACGGGCGCTGCATAGCGATTCGGCTTCACTGTGCATTCCGCATTTAGCATGGGGAGTGCTCAGAGGAATTGTTCAGGCTGATTCCTGCTGCCTCTTTCCACCATCGTCCTTCGCGACAGAAATTTCATCCCCAACATCTAAATGGTTGACAGTCCACAACTGTGCGCTTTTCAAGGAACTTTCTGCCTCGCACAACAAAACTGTGGAATGAACTTTCACCTGCGGTATTTCCGAACCAATACGACCTTAAAACCTTCAAGGAAAGAGCTTACTCCTTCTTAAAAAGCCGGAAACGCACTTGTGACAATTGCACCCCATTCCATAAAAAAAATACTGCGTAGAAGTTATGCTTTGGTAAGGCCTTACAGAAAACGTATGCTAACTTTTTTTAAACGACTTCGAAAAGGAGGAGGTTCTATTTTATTTTTTACTGAGTGATTGAGGAGTGAATGCACACATGCAATGCAAGTGTATCCTCCCATAAAAGACAGATACCCTAGTCTTTTCTTTAAATCCACCGAATTACATAGTATAGTAGGTAATAATGTAGGGTATATATGGGAAAGTTTGGAATTGACTATTTTGTCGATATTATAATTTAATTACGCGCCACAAACATAAAATGAAGTTATTTCCCTGAGTTTACTATTATTTTTATAAAATAGAATACAACAAAAACCAAAAGAGAGCTATTCTGCAGGAGAATTAAACACATAGATATCTATCTACCTGAAACGCTTGCAAAGAACAACTAGACTTAGAACAACAAAGAGTTATCCTATGCGGAGATCGAAACCGAACTAGAATCTATTGGGTTACTGAACAGATTCAGATATGAATGAATAAAGTTACAACTTACCCCCGTTCCAATGCCAATGACAAGTCCCGCGGGACCATAAACGCTATCAGTCCAGCCCCGAACTGGTTCTTCATAAGTGGACACAACTGACATGGAAAAATCGTGTTTAGTATTATAGTTGATGCTTTAACTACAGTTTAGTTTACACGTAAAGCATTTATAAATGGGAAAGTTTAGAATTAATGTCTTTTACTTAAAAGGGCGGAAAGGCTGAACGAATTTGAACTAAATCTACAATCTTCAGCAGTACCCATTTTATCAAAGCGTTAGTTCTCATGCGGTTTGGTGTTTCGGCATGCTTTGTAATGTTTGAATCCACCTTTAGTATGTAAAGTTAAAAATATACATTGTCTTTTTTTAAAGACAACTCCCTTATTAGCAATACATCCTATGTCACGGATAATTTTACAAATATACATGAAAAATTTGTGGATCACACAAAATGACACGTGGGATTTAAACCTACAACACCTTAACGCAATAGAAAGCGGCGTGGGGACTGCTTAAACCACTTCGCCTTCCGTGTAGACCAATATTAAGAGTTGGAATTTTAAATGCCAAAGTGAAGTCGTTAGAACTTTCTGAAGCTTTTACCGTGATTATATGCCGAATCTCTTTCTCTGATTGAAACAATGCGCCAAAAACAACATGTTATCTAGCAAAATACTTACTTATCGATGGTCTGACGATGCTAATAGGTAAACCTTCACCATATTTTCTGACAGCCTCTTCAGCCACAGCTTTCGTAAAGCAATACGTGTTGGGACGCTTTCCAAGAAGACTGCAAAATAGTATTGGATTTTCATTCAATATTATCACCTGCTGATTCTTAAATAAGGTTACAGTATATAAATACTTACGTGGGTAAAATACCTTCGATTAGTTGATTATCGATTTCTGAGACCGCTTCTAAAGCTTCTACTGATAGCGGGGGCTCGTAGAATCTGGATATTTAGAATAAATAACTGATTAATCCGCCACAAGGTTTTGAAAGGATGAAGTTCTGATAGAGCAAATTTAAATTAACACAGAATTGAAAACCTTATCTATTTTTTTAATATGTTTGAATAGTGTGAAGTTTTTGGTTCTTTTTCAAAAGATAACTCCCGCGTTACAAATATATAAACGTATAAAATGTGTTGTTACAACAAAGTTCATGAAACGGATTACAAATAACACCCAAATTCAGAACAATTTGTGGATCATACAAAGTTTTTGTTTTGGATATGGCAAACTGTGCCGATGTCGAGAAGACATTGACAAATATATGTAAAGGATTGGTGTGTTAATTTAAGAACAATAAAAATGCTCTCAATTAATGAAATCTTTTGAGGATTGGAATAAGTTATTAAAAAGTTATTTTAAAAAGTAATTCATGCAAAGTTTTGTCTTACTGGAGACTAAAGTGAATTGACATCTGTCAAACTTTAACGCTTAAAGAGCTTATTGGTCACCTAAGTCATTGCGAGGAGATCGTTTTTTGTTTTGCGAAAGACCATTCCCCTTTCCAGTCATCCACATTTTTTTTATTTTTTTCATGAACGCCATTACGATGAAGACTTGAAGACTCGAAGACTTAAATTGAAGACTTTAAATACTTGACATTGGCAGAAATAGCTGATCCGGCAGGTTGCCATCTCATCAAAAGAAGAACTCATTGCGAATGCAGACAATATAACAATGAAGCATGAAGACCCAGACAATGGCGGCGTATTAAGACGCTTCTGCATCATTGGGCCTCGGGTCTCCCCCTCAACAACTAAACAGGGCAGCACGAACGTTGTCACTTTAGATTGGTCTTTTGTGAGTTAGTATTACCACCCCAGTCGGGCTACCATGTTCGTGTTGAAATCAGCGTGGCTCTTCTACCTTGTGTAGGACCAGATATGTTGTCAACAGTTTCGTATCAAGTTCTTTACAATGCTATTGTCCTAATTCGGTAAGATGAATGGGATTTTAATTCGTTTAAGTTGTACTTACTTCTCCTCTATATGACTGACTTGTGTGTTAGAGAATGCGGTTGAAATATGTGTTATAGCCTTCAGTTTTCTACATTCCTTGGCAAGTTTCAGTACTTCTTTGGTTCCTTTCACGTTGATAGCAGTGGAGATAGACAGTTTCTCGTCAAATTTCACCGTTGCGGCCGCGTTTATGATTATAGTTGCCTGTAACGACATCTATTGATGAAAAACTGAAACTCTGACTTTATTTTTTCACTAAATTGTTTTTGGGAGAGCTTATGTTGCGTTGTTCCGTATATAGTCGTTTTATCATAGATTTTAATTTAATCACATAGAGTTTAATAATCACCACGACCTTCACAACTTCAAAGTAACCATATCTATATAAATAAATAAAATCTGTGGTGTTTGGTAGAACAATGATAACTCCATTTTTGTGGTTATAATAATATAGATTTTTCAAAACAAATCAAACCCTTACACAATGAAATTCTAATGTTATTAAATACCGGTCACAGAGTGACTTTTCCTTTATAGTATATTTCCTATTTACAATTTTAAGTTAAATGTTTAACTACTTGTACTGTAAATAAATGATTTTTGGAGTTAACATTGTTCTACCAAACACCACAGAAATTGAGTGTCTATTTGCTTCTAATCACCGAGAACAAGCAACGACGGCGCGGTTAGTACCTAGATGGGTGACCGCTGGTGGCATGTTACCATGAGCGTCTCCGTGCTTTGGAGGTCACGTTAAGCAGTCAGTCCCGGTTGTTATCATACGATAACAGTCGTGAAGCTTAGTTGGAGGCCATCGGACGGCTTAAAAAACATCCAACGGCAAGATTTACGTAGCCACAACGTATTCTTGCCAGTCCTCAACCCGCACTTGGCCAGCGTGGGGACGTATAGCCTTAACCCTCTCCTGAGAGGAGACCCGAGTCCAGCAGTGGGACATTATGGGTTGTTGTAGTGTGTAACTCATCATCATCAAATTTTTTTTCATCATTTTTTGTGCCGTCTAATCTCACAGCACAGCTAGACGGTTTTTGACGGGACTTTCACTGGAAGATAGCTGATGATATAAGAAGTAACTTAGGCTGTAAAGATACAACAGAAACCGCGGGTAACACCGTGGGAATCAGCCAATTGCTATTAACGTAATTAAAAGACAATTAGCTTAGCATAGTTCCACTATTACTTTAACAGATGTCGCTACTTATCCCAATGCGATAAAATCCATAGAAAGTTGTTAAAATTTTAATAGATTTGTTAACTTTGAACTTATAATGGCCTTACCCTTCTAGTTATCAGTTTTCTATCCTCTTCGTTCATGCCTAACCCTGGCAACGCCATATCTCCAACAATGGGCACCACTTTGTGTATTCCTTTGGGATTTTCTTCGTGTGCTCTGTGGAACAGCTATGAAAAAAAAATGATACAGATTAAAAAGGCGGAAGAAATTATTTATAAGGGGGATATTATAATAATGGTGTATATCTATGTAAACAAATGAAAAAGAATTGTCGAAATGCATTACGCGCATAACTTTTGATCGACTATACCAAATGGGATAATCATTTTTATTATGTGTTTTTTGTAGTCAAGATAAGGTTTATGCAAAAGAAAACTAGGTAGATTACTTTTTTTAGTGTTATTTACTATGGCCCTAAGGGAAGTTGAGGCGGGTTTTAATATCTAAAGAAGTTTTTCGGTAATTTAACGAAATATTCACGAAAATAAATAATCGCCAGGTCAGCTGGTTTAAAGATAATAGTAACAAGTTATGAATTATTAAAAAAAAACCTGATTGTATTTTTTTTTTATTTTGATTAGTCCACGACAACGGTCGGGGAGAGATCAAGCGCAGAACCGACGCTTTACGTGCTCTCTGATGCACGGGGGCTCAGAACCCAACTTCCAAACTGCGAGCTGTTAATAAGTATTTATATAATCAGAAAAACTCAATAACACTTTTGTCCAACTCAGAATTTGAACCCGAAACCTCTTGATGGGCAGTCGCATATTTCAACCGCTGGACCAACGAGGCAGTGAAATAAGAATAAGCACTGTATGCAATTTTTTTTATTATGGAATAGTGGGCAAGGTAATTACCGCCGCCCATGGACACCCGTAACACCAGAGGCGTCACAAGTGCGTAGCCGGCCTTGGGGGATGGGGATGAGAGGGGAAGGGTTGGATTATGGGCCTCCGGTATCCTCATTCACTCGGTGAAACACAGCGCAGGCGCTGTTTCACACCGGTTTTCTGTGAGGCCGTGGTACCACTCCGGTCGAGCCGGCCCAAGCATGCCGAAGCGTGGCTCTCCCACAACCCAAATTGGTATATTCACTAGATATACTTACAAAATCATCCAACAACTCATGGAGACGCACTATTGGTTCTTTATTCTTCTTACTTCTTATTAAAACATAAATTGTGTCTATATCCCCACAAGATCGTAACAGCTTCTCAATAAGAACTGCAAAGCAAAATAAGTATTATTTTAAGTGGGTAAGTATCAGAATCGCTTGCTTGGACAGTGTTACATATGATGATATAATGCAGACGAGAAATTTCTTTCTACACAAAGTTTTTACCTAAAGGTCCCTATTACTAAGACTCCATTTTCCGTCCGTCCGTCTGTCTTTCACCAAGCTGCATAATAAAGCCGTAATAAATAGACGATTTAATATTTCTATTGGTCCTTTATCAACGAATACAAAAAACAAACATAAAACAAGTATTAAAGAAGGGCTCCCATACAACAATCGTGATTTGTTTGCCGTTTTTTGCTCGATATTAATAACGTCAAATGTTTTTTTGATTGGGTGTGGGCCTCCGGTATCTTCTGGGAGGGGTCCGGATGGCGTAAGAAAGCGGTTCCCGGATTTTTCCCGTCTCAGACGCAGAGTGGCAGTCCGTGTGGTTTTATTCGGTTCGATTCCGACACACCGCCCCGCCGTAAACCCCGGTTGCCTCAAGGCCCGAGGGGGTTTCCATACGTAAAAAAATGGGCCTCCGGTATCTTCACTCACTCGGTGAAACAGCGCTTGTGAGGCCTTGGTATCACTAGCCGACCCATTCATGCCGAAGCATGGCTGACAACCGCGTGTATGTACGCGGGCGGAGCTATAGCCAAAAGCTAGTTAAGTATATATTTTGAACTTGACCAAACTAGACCATATCAATGTTTTTATTCCACATCATTAACGGAGTATGTAACCATCTATAAAAGAACTCAATTTTTTTTCATGTCGCGACTTTAATTAAATCTAGAAATTTCCTCCCCCGAGCCTATTTTTCCCAAATTAAGAGGTCGGCTTTAGTCGACTACAATTCGGCTGAACTTAGATTTTTTACTAGGAGCGGCTGCCATCAAACCTCCACAACCTATGTACCAGATAATATCGAAATTGCTTTGGAAAGACTTGTCGGAAGTTTAAAGTTCCCAATACCCATAAAAATTGCCAAAAATGTTGTTAAGGCAACCGGGACCGACGGCTTAATGTGCTCTCATCTCCGAGGCAATAAAGAAACCCCTCAGTGCTTCGGAGCTGATCACAGAACACTGCAGCTTGTTGCTTATTGAAGTAAAAACTTCTTTAACCGCGTTTGGCACTTTTTGGTTGGGGAAAATCTAATAGATTTGCGTCACGGACATGCTAATGTTTCTTGTTGATAGTTTTCATACATAGATTATGAAAATTCTAATGTTACACTAAAATTTTTCAAATAACATAACTTATGTTGTCATGACGACTGCCATTTTTTTTCATGTAAGCAGTAAGGGCACCTGGTTACTAACACCCATGAAAGTCTTTAGATCCTCTTTCACCTCAGAAGCAGAGAAAGAAAGGTTTGAAATCACTCACTCGGTGATAAGGTCGCAAGAATAAGTATACAACCACCTGATGGGAAGCGATTACCGCCGCCCATGGCCCGTCATCTGAGACGATACCGCAAGCGTCCTAAGTTTGAGGTTGGTTAAAATTGTTACCATTTTTGTTAAGGTCTAAAAATTATCTAATTAATAGTACCTGTATGACCGACTGCCCCGATACCCCCTGCATACTTAAATTTCATGAAAATCGTTTGAGCCGTTTCCGAGATTCAGATTACATATATATAAAATATTTATTATAATAATAATAACTATTTAATATCAAACTAAGCAGAGCTTGTATTATGGGTACTAGACAACTGATATTAATGCATATATACTATTTCTGTAAATACATACATATTATACATAGAAAACACCCAAAACCCGAAACAAATATTTGCAGATCATACAAACGTTTGTTTCGACCGGGGAATCGAACCCGAGACCTCAAGCACAGCAGTCAATTACGCTACCACTGCGCCACCGAGGCAGTCATTTATTTACTAGCGTTTGGTATAAATTAAACACTCTAGGACTCATTACCCTAAACCTTGTTTTGTTTCGTTCTACCGTGCCATTGACGCACACACGACACACAAACAGTTTAAAACATATTAACTGGTTAAACCGAAATCATCAACAACCCATAATGTCCCACTGCTGGGCTCGGATCTCCTCTCAGGAGATGGTTAAGGCCATACGTCCCCACGCTGGCCAAGTGCGGGTTGGGGACTGGCAAGACAACGTTGTGGCTACGTCATCTTGCCGTTGGATGTTTTTAAGCCGCCCGAAGCCCTCCAACTAAGCTTCACGACTGTTATAGTATGATAACAACAGGGACCCGACAGCTTAACGTGACCTACGAATCACGGAGACGCTCATGGTAACATGCTACCAGCGGCACCCATCCAGGTACTGACCGCGCCGTCATTGCTTACCCTCGGTGATTGTTTCTAATCACCGGGTGCAACTGGGCTATGATATGAGTAAACCGAGATCAAGGTGAGTAAACCGGAATACGCAACATTTAAAAATGAAATACAAAAACATATTGATTCCGGCCAGGATCGAACTGGCGGCCTTCTGCGTGTAAAGCAGATGTGATAACCACTACACCACGGAACCAGTTGTTATGCACGTCGAAATGATTGTTCTATTAGTTTGCTTATCGAATTGTGTTCATTGAATAATGAAATCAATAACAAGCTTTTATTACAGGCTTTTTTTCTATAAGTTTTTGTTTTAGTTTCAATTGTCCCGATTTTTCTCTGTCATCAAGTCTCGCAAGTTAAATTTGATTCAATTTCCGACATCCCCTTGAGCTGAAATTTTAAATGTCGCTTTATTTCTGATGAGAATGAAATTTTTTAAAACCGGTATTGTTGTTAATCCAAAATGGCCGCCATAACAAAATGGCGACTTACATATTTTCTGAACAACCTACCCAATATGGGTATCAAATGAAAAGGCTTAAAGTATTATTTTTATTAACAATAAAGAAAAGCTTGTCTTAATTTTTTTTTAAATAAACCACTTGTTTTGAGTAAAACAACTCATAATTGTTTTGAATATGGTAAAATAGTAATGTTTTTATAGTTTAAATTATTTTCTTTGGTAAAAGTATGTAGAATGTAGAGTTCAAGAACGAACATCAACTGTGTGCTTGGTGTCGGCTTGCCTGTTCGCGATAAACTCGATTTTCACGCGATTTTCACTTATAGATAGGCTTATTCTTGAAGAAAGTTTTCGGATATAATTTGTTAAATTTTTTGAGTATATCAGCGAAAATATAACGATATTTGTTAAAGACGTCGGAATTTTTTTTTTCTTTTTATCTCTGAGATCAGAGAAGCGTAGGCTATATTATATTTGCCGTAATGAACCCGTGTGAAGTCGGTGCGAGTTGCTAGTTAACTATTGTTATAATTACCCAGATACAGGACAGCCTCGGAAGCGCAGTGGTAGCATATGCAACTGCTGTACTTGAGCTCTCGGGTTCCATTCCTGGGTCATACCAAATGTTTGTATGATCTGTAAATATTTGTTTCGGAGTTCGGGTGTTTTTTTTATATAATATGTATGTATTTACAAAATAAGTTTAAATATATTTATATCAGTTGTACCCATAATACATGATCAGCTTAGTTTGGGACTAAATAACTTTATAAAAAAAAAATATTATCATGGCACCTGTATAAGTTAATTGTATTTTTTACTATCAATCTTTATTTTCATATTAAAAAGGAATTAAAACTATCGGTACAGGCACTTGACGTAATTATTTAATATACAAGAAAAACAAAATAAAACTACAATAAAAAATACTTCCTCGTTTTTTATTACATCACAAACACCAATGAATACAACACTTATTTGATATTCAATAAATTAAAATATTTATCAACAATTAACCCACAATCAAAGAACAACTTTTTGTACAACACGACTCGCCTTCAAGCTTATCCTGCCATCTGTGAACAGAAAACAGAAATTGACACATAAATATTTCGTTACTATCGTGACTATCACTTAGTAATTTGATGTGAATCGGACTTTTGATAGGAATAGGATGTTATGAGACAGGCGTATGGAATTTTAGAGACAAAAGCACATCTGAACCTGATATTAAGAATTCAAGCCACTAAAAAAAGCAGCATAGCCAAAACAATTTTTTTTACTGGCTTAGCAAAGTGCTGCTTCCCATTACGAACACATATTTTGGCTAGGAAGTAATAATTAATTATAAATCTTTGTTTCGGAGTTAGGGTGGTGGATTAGGTTTCTATGTATGATATGTATATATTTACAAAAAAAAAACGTATATAAGTATTATATCAGTTGTCTAGTACCTATAATACAAGCTCTGCTTAGTTTGGGACTAGATGGCGTTGTGTATTAGGTGTCGGAAATATTTATTTATTTATATAAAATCTTAGCAAATTTGGTAAATAAGAATTCTACATATTGATCTATTCTACTTACTAGTTTTTGATCAGTAGAGTTAAAAATCGCAGTGCGTAGGTTTCCCACGGATTTTACACAGCAAGCAGATGTATAAAAGAATAACCAAAACCATGAAATAAAGGACTGTACGATAGACTATAGATAAAGTTTGGGAACAGGGATAAATACATAACAAATTTATTACATTCTGTATCAACTATAATACAAATCTCATGTATAAATTAAGATATAAAATTATTAAAACAAAAAATGTGTTTACCTTCGTGGATCCCTCAATCATAAACACCATGCTACGTAAACACCAAATACACACACACACACAAACGAAAAGCAAAAACAAAAAAAAACACAACACAAACAATATCGATGTCATACTTTAAAAAAACATGCAAGCATTCAAAATGGCGACTTGTGTATGACACTATTTCATGCATTTAAAAACTTAAAATGATTGACTGCCTCTGTGGCGCAGTGGTAGCGAATGCGACTAATGTGCTTGAGGTCTCGAGTTCGATTCCTGAGTCGAACCAAATGTTTATATGATCTGCGAATATTTGTTGCGGAGTTTGGGTGTTTTCTATGTATAATATGTATGTATTTACAAAAAAAAGTATATAAGTATTAATATTAGTTGTCTAGTACCCATAGTACAAGCTCTGCTTAGTTTGGGACTAGATGGCGTTGTGTTGAAATGGCTGAACATATTTATTTATTCGATTTAAATTTCGTACTTTAACGATCTCTTTCTGACTCTTTCAATCTCATTGAATGACCATGGAAAATAGAACAACACGTTATCCCCCTACCGTGTATAGCTCGTGCTCCATCGTTATTCAATGAGATGTAATGTATGTATATAAAAATAATTTAATAATAATAATTTATTGTTTCTCTCACATAGTACAATATTACATTAGGCATTACAAAAATAAACAGTCATTAGACAAATTACTATGCATTCTTTGTGACTGGCATCCGTACTGGGACAGACCTGTATGACAGTCTACCAGCCTCTGTATAATGTAATATATATATATATAGGTAGTCAGACGCAGGCGTTCCCTTTTATCAAAGTACTTATAAGCCCAGTTCTGACACAGAATGAGTTTATGTATGTGGGTGCGAAATTGTGAATCTTTTGTGTGTTGAGGAACGGGTATGATGTACTTCCCACACCGAGGGATGATCCTCCGACCAGGCAGGGTGACCATGCCAGGCCGGCCTCTGCTCAATGGTTGCCGTTGGGAAGTTGTATATATGCTAATCTGCGAATTTCTATTACGCGATTCAGGGTTAGTAGTGTTGTGTACTTAGTATAGTAACGGTACTCTGTGGTTTGGTGTAACTTCGATAGATGGCGCTGTAGTATGCTGGTATTGCGATGTATGTCGAAGTCGCCACGTGTGTATGAGTTAAGATTTCCCCCATAATTGACAGGCTGTTTTGTATCGGGAAAAAATGCCATGGTATCATCCCTCCGGTCCGCACCCCTTTGTTGTTCTAAGCCATGGAGGTACGACACTTAGACACTCATAGCATACGTGGGCTGAACCGTCTAAAGTTTTATCATGGTCTCAAAAAATTTTACGTTCTTTTGCCTGAGTGAGTAACATCCAACTACACTTTACAAACGCAATAGAACGGATACAAAGAACAATTAACACTTAGTGGATCACACAAAATGTTGTCCAATAAGGTGTTCGAACCTACAACAGTTAAAGACGCCCCTGCGTAGAAAATCGATTATATTTCTTTTTTTAGCTTTCTGCACACCTTCGTGTAAACTTTAACTGTGCCAAATTTAGTACTCCTGCGTTCGCACGAAGATATACAGATACAATTTGCCCCATTTGTATGTTACCACACAAGTGCTCGCCAAAAAGCCGGTACCCCTTATATTGTATTATTACGATTATACAACAACGGTATTAATGTCAATGTTACATTTGCTTATTAATCAAACCTGTTCTGGTTATGTCTTCTATATATATAAAAGAAAGTCGTGTTAGGTACACTATATATAACTCAAGAACGGCAGAACCGATTTGGCTGAAAATTGGAGGAGGGGTAGTTTAGAAACAGGAGACGGATAGCATCAAAGAGTGTTAGCATCATAATATTCTGTTTACAATATTAATTATTGGCAATGAAAGATTGCCTGTAAAGAATAACAATAATTAACCTATAATAATGCATCAGCGATTTAAATATGAAGAAACTTAGCATGATTATCTAAAGTTTAACCGCCCAAATTATAACTATTCTATTTGTCTATCTGTTTACATTTTAATATTTTTTTCATAGAAACACTTTGATTTTTGAGGAATGACATAGGCCATAACCGACATGGAAAAGAGAGAGAGTTTGACCATATTGCAAACCACATCCTATTCTTAGACTTGTAAACATAGATGCTTTAGCAATAAAGCTTCCGTTTGCGCATATTTAGCTGACGTACTCTTGTTTAAATCTAATTTGTCATCATCCGTAATTTGTGATCATCTCTAATACCTGAGAGAGAAGTAGAAGAAAGAGAGATAGAGTAACTACTCTATCTCTCTTTCTTCTTGTTCTCTTATCTTATTGTACAAAAACCCCAAGAGACCAACCCCACATGATCATTTGTAAATTTTCCCAAAAACAAATACAAGAACAGTCGCGAAAACTTAGTAATCTTTGATTTAGGAAAAGATCCGAAAAAACCAAATGGTCTGTTTCCTTGTATCAAAACTCGACAAGAAATATAAACAACGCGCATTATATCACCACAGTTTCACAAGACAATTGCAAGCTTAAAAACAATCACAGGTTCAAAACTGAAATTAAACTTAATATAATAAATAAATTTTGCGTACGAAAGCCGTTTAATTTCACGTAAAAAATATGTTTTCATAATATTAAGACAATTAAATATTTAAGAGATAAAATACCGCACTCAGGATCCCTCGGAAGATTTCGGACGGCAGTGAGGCGATTCCGTCTAATCCTCTTATTATAAAAAAACTAATTTCTTTTAATATCAAAACCCAAAGTTATTAACTAAGAAGCAATTTAAAAAAATATATGGTGGACCTCAAGTATAATCTTGTGGAGGAACGGTCAACATATTCCTCCAACTCAAAGGGAGGATCCTCCGACCAGGCGAGGTGATCATGCCTGGCGGGCCACTGCCCAACGGTTGATGTTGGGAAGTTGTATATATGGTAATCGGAGCGAGAACTTCTATTGCGCGATTTAGGATTGGTAGTTTCTTAGTTTTCTTCGTTGCTCCGTAGTTCCATGTTTCTTCGGTAGATGGCGCTGTCATATATTTTTATGTTGACGCTGTATGTGGAAGTCGCCACAATCTAATTAAAATTGTTTATATTACAGATCTAGTAAAACAGCCTTACCCAAATGGATCTTTAAACTAAGAAGTTTTGAACCTGTAACCAGCAAAAAAACATGCCACTTACCTTTTCCGAGAAACCCTGTACCCCCAGTCAAAAACACACACTGATCCTTATAAAACCGTTGGATTTCAGTCCTAGGGCCTTTACCCTTTGTTAGATTCTGCTTCTCTTCTTCTTTGGCGTCTACTTTATCTTCTCCCGCGTAGTAGGAGTCGTTCTGGTTATCAGGAACGAATTCGTGGTCTTCTGAATAGTCTAAGATTGGAGCTATGGGATTCATGGCTTCGCTTTCTGCATCATCATTGCGTACGTAGTTCTCTAATTCCTGTGGAAAGCCAAAGAAAATGTTTATTTTAAGTTATTCAAATAAGTTGTCTGTGGGGTGGCAGATTAAGAATGGAGTGTCACCATACTCCTTTATTAAATGGCTGTTGGAAGAAACTACTAACGACCGTTGCAAATAACTTAACACGAGTTTTAATTGGAAATAGGTTCAGGTAAAATTCCGTCCATCCATAAGAAAACATTTATGAAAAATGTGCGTCACAAGCAGAACGCTGACGCTGATCGTGCCTCACTATCGCTTGTTCCGTGCTCTCGCTTGCACGCTCGGCGGAACGTGACAATGAGTCATGCTTTTTCGTGCGTGAAACCGGCGTTCATCGTTTTATACGAGGTTATGACGTCAATAAGAGTAATAAATAATTCGGCATATCAATGGGAGCATAGATCAACACAGACCGGCAGACCGGAGGGGAGTAACACACACTAACGTCCGCGTATGGCTACCTCCCTACCGTGTTTTATTTTATGGAATAGGGGGCAAACGAACAGATATATCGCCTGATGGTAAGCTATTATCTACGCCCATGAACACCCGCAACACTAGAGGCGTCACAAATGCGTTATCTGCCTTTGAGAGGCAGGGAGATGTAGGGGAGAGAGTATAAGGCTTAGGTATCCTTATTCACAAGGTGAAACCCAGCACAGGTGCTGTTTCACCCTAGTTTTCTGTGAGGCCGTGGTATTACTCTGGTCGAGCCGGCCCATTCGTGTCGAAGCGTGGTTCTCCCATGTAGCTTTGTTATTAAAAGTATTGAATCAATTATATTTATAAAATATATTGACCATTATCAAATTTTAACTAAAGACAGACAGCGCTGCAAGAAGAAAGAAAAGCTGATAAAAATCCCATGCTATCCCGTTAGGTCACCGTGGTTATTAATCTTAAAACCTGCTTTTTAGATAAACCTATGGCCAGCAGTGGCTTACTAAAAGCTATTCTGTGCTAATTCGACTTACATGCAAATTATCCTGCAACTCCTTGCTCAAATTCCTGATATTCTCCAACTCCTTCAGCTGTTGTTCTGTCGGCTTGCCATACACATCAATATCTATCTTTTCCCCACGCGCTTGAGCTTCCACCCACCTTTGCATCTTCTCTCCTGTCAATGAGGTCTGCAAAAGAGGACATTCTTCCAGCGTGTGATTCATCCTGAGGGCAAAACATCATATTTAGTATGCAGAGCGGTACTACCCTTTCCCAGAAGACCATCGTAAATAAACAGCAGTCGTGCTGTTGTGTTTCGTTGGTGAGTGCGACACCGTAGCTCAAAGATGCAGAAGCATCACAATAGGCCGACGTGGTGTGGGTAACTATACTGCATTGCATTGTCTCCATTCGCAATGCATGCCTTTCATTAGGCAGAGTAGATTTAGATTGGTAGGCTTATTTAATGCTAAGATTTGTTTCCGTACAAAACTAATTAGTATAGAGACCGGCACGTCACTTGGCGAGATTCGTTAGATGCGCGAAAGTCGTTTTTTAGGTCTCTTTGGTTGATAGAGGGACGCGGGGATTGTCTGGGAGGGGTCTGAATGGCGTAAGAAAGCGGTTCCCAGATCCCTCCCGTCTCAGGCGCAAAGTGGCACACCGTGTGGTTTTAGTCGGTTCGATTCCGACACACCACCCCGCCGCAAACCCCGGTGGGGTGAAAGCCCGAGAGGGTTTCCACACGTAAAAAAAAAGGATGCAGGGATTGTATTAGCACCGTCCCGAGCAAGCAATTGGAGCGTCAATCGACTACACTTCGATTTTGTTTGTTTTCATTTGTTGCACTACGTGTACTATGCACGAACTAATCCCCACTACGCCGAAATCTGGCCAAGTTACGTGCCGGCGCCTATAACCTCTAAGTTAGACAAGTTAAAACTTATACAAAACATCGACATGGCTTACTCCTTTCAAAATGAACAACTCAATGTCCGGAATTATAAGTTAAGGAAGTATAATTCCACCGAAACCGGTCTAGCCGTTTCCTACCTTAACATGTTGAGTCATATAATATTTCATTTACATATTCTGTGAAATGATAGACATCAAACTGCATTAAGTAGTTATACCTGGTAAGATACGTATCTATATTATATTAATTTGTCAAGTATGAATTGCAATGTGCAGAGCAATGCATTTTGTATTTATCTTAAGGTAGATTTATGATATTTTATTATTTAAAAATTTGTAACATTGGGTTTTACGAGCAGTAAATGGGACCAATATTGTGCGTTGAAAATGATCATTTTACTGTACCTTGGGAGAGCCACGCTCCGTGCTGTCGTGTTTATTTGTGAGTTTGAGAAAGCCAATTAATGCAAAAGGATCATGAAAGACCGCTATAGTATGGGCCAACTGGCTGCATTGTTGAATTGTCTGCATTCGTAATGAGTATGGTAACCACTACTCTTGAATTCTGTTCTGGTTAATACAACAACCGCAGGTAAATCTACTCCTTATATCATCAGCTAACTGCCAGTGAATGTCTCGTCAAAATCAGCCCAGCCGTTCCAGAGATTAGCGGGAACAAACAGACAGACCGACAAAAATTGTAATACATATTATTTATTAAAAAGCAATTAGTTTAATGTTACAAACAGACACTCCAATTTTATTTATTTGTATGTTAAGATGTATCGTCATTTATTCAATAAAAAGATTATTTAGTTTAATAGTGTTGTATCATAAAACTTATTGCTTGCTTGGTCGATTATACTATTTTTGTAGGTTAGTATTTTGCTGAGATGTAAGATTTTTTATTAGTTGTTAAGTACCATTCCTTCGTTTGTATAACTTTTGGTTTTATGTATATGTGATTATGTAGTAACAATATTTGCTGATTACTTGACATTCGTCGATGTAGTTTTTGCGAGATGTCGATAAAAACCGAAGTGTTAGACTTTGTACTTTTGCGCCATTTATTTATTTACAAACCATCTTTAAACGAACAATTCTTATATGCAATCTGATTTTCAGTGACGGTCTGCAACGATTTTCATGAAGTTTAGTATGCTGGAGGTTTCGGGGGCATTTAATCGATTTAGCTAGGATTCATTTTTAGATAATTTACCAAAAAAAAATACCGAGCAAGCCCCCATCCGGCTACAAATATTTATAAACGTTAACAAGTAATGAATTATTTAAAAAAATACCCGACGGCGAATGTTTTTTTTATTTTGATGTACCCAGTGTCACTCTCACGACTAAGAGGAATCTATTGACACCACTCACATAAAAATACGACAAGCCATATAGACTCTAGGGCGTGCCAACGAAATATACATACATACACTCAAAAACATAACCCTCATTCTTTCGCAGTCGGGTAAAAAATCCGAAAATCCATTTTGTGGTTGTCTGGAAGAGATCGCCGTGAGCGATAAGACCGCCTATTGTGTCATTTGCATATTTGTGACTCATCCTCTGTTTTTACTTTGTAATTTTGCATGTATACAATAAAGATATATAAATAAATAAATAAAATAAAAAGAGAACATCCCTTGGGGCTGCCAAGCTTACTCTACTCTTTCTCCACTTTGACTGCCTCAGTGGCGCAGCGGTAGTGTACACTACTGCTGTGCCTCGGGCTCGATACCCGGGTCGTACCAAATGCTTGCAAATATTGACTTCGGAGTTTGGGTACTTTCCATGTTATATGTATATATTTACAAAAAAAAGTTTAAATGTATTTATATCACTTGTCTAGTACCCATAGTACAAGCAATGGTTGGTTTGGGACTAAATGGCGTTATATGTTAAATGTTCGAGGTAATTAGGTATTATAAATTATTATAGCTCTGTTTGATGAAGCATTTTAATAAAATGAAATTCTGGCGGTAACAGCTTGCACACAGTTAACCATTCATGTAATACTTATACTATTGTACCTAAAAATCTGGCTTTTAAAAAGAGTGGCCATGAGTTTCTTTGCCAGTATTCTTGTCATAAGGCCCTCGATCGACACAGGCAGGCAGTGAATTTTGGTGTTTTCACCTAATTTACCTTGACAACACAGTATATATGGCGTCCGTTTGTGTCGATCTATGATTTTTATCTGTACCTTTAATTTAACGTTCATAAATGTCACTTAGTGTCTTAATTGAATAAGTGAATTTGAATTTGAAAAACAAGAGTGGGGTCGCCGAACTCATTGCTAATGAAGCCTGGTGTCCACACTATGGTGGCCAATAGAGACCTTCTTTCGAGATCTTTAGCATCATAAAGCCTCCGATCTTTAGGTTATAAAACATAATACCTACATACTGTCGTGTAATATACATATATAACCGGTACTTAACTGATGGTGTTTTGACACGTTTGAAGACAAAACATATATATATTTTGCTCTTACAAAAGTGCTATTGGGATCTATGTAATTATTACTGAACGAAACAAAATAAGTATATACTAAAGTCGCAGTAAAAAGTATATATATATATATATATATATCTGTCTCTCTACAACAATCTCTGTATTGTGGTAAATTATATAAATATATACAATACAGGAAAAAAATAACCCAAGAGCGTTTTGCTCCAATGATTCAGTAACCACCCTCTTGACTGCTAAACCAAAGGTCGTGAATTCAACTTCCTCCCAGGATAAATTCAGGACAGTTCTGTGTATGCATGTTATATAAATAAATAAATATTTCGGACATCTAACACACAACGCCATCTAGTCTCAAGCTAAGCAAAGCTTGTGCTATGGGTACTAGACAAAAGGGTCCGGATGGCGTAAGAAAGCGGTTCCTGGATCTCTCCTGTCTCAAGCGCAGAGTGGCACACCGTGTGGGTTTAGTCGGTTCAATTCCGACACACCGCCACGCCGCAAACCCCGGTGGGGTGAAGGCCCTAGGGGGTTTCCACGCGTAAAAAAAAATGGGTACTAGACAACAGATAATAAAGATTGGAACTTCAGTCGATTATACTTAAGTTTTGTTTGTTTTGATTTGTTGCGACAAGTTTATTATGCGCGAACATACCCCCACAATGCCGAAATCTTGCTAAGTTACGTGCCCTAACTAGTGTAAATCTAATATATAAAGTAGTATGTCACTACACATAATATAACAGCTCCCTCGGTCAATACGCAAGTATAGGCGCTCGCACGTAACTTAGCCAATCCAATCGCTTGCTCGGAACTGTGCTACTACAATCCCTCGTCTCTATCAAGCGAAGGTTCCTAAAAACGACTCCTGCGCGTCTAACGAATCTGTCCAAGTTACGTCTATTCATTTTCTACAATCGCTAACCCCATATTCTCTCGTATTATTGGCTAATACTTTGTTTTGCCTACGTGGCTTACCATTGTGACGTAATCCCCAAACATTTCCTGGTTTTCTACTAACGTCTACGTTTGTAGAATGTCAAGTATGGTAGTGGGCTGTTCTATTTATGCTTTATCGTCTGTTTGTCTGTATCCGATCTAAGACCGAGAATTCTGAATGTTTCTCAGCACCATTATATTATAAGAATACTAGCTGAGCCGTGATAACCACGGTACAACAGCAACCACAGGTAACGCCGCGGAGTTAAGCTTGTCTAAAGAAGGAACCAAAGTTACTTCCTATATCATCTACCATCTACCAATGAAAGTCCCGTCAAAATCGTCCAGCCGTTCCAGGGCTTAGACGGAACAAATCGACATAATTTTAAACAAATATGAAATTTGGTTTGTGTTACACATTTAATAAAAAGCGGTTATTTTAATACATACAAACAGACACTCCAATTTTATTGATTGATATAGATGTGCGTGTGAACTTGCAATAATTACAAAAGAAAAACAATATCAGTCATGAACTCATGATTCATCTTCTTGATAATCATCTTTACGTGTCATTCCAATCGATTTCTGTCAAGTAATCATAATAAAATATTGATTGAGTACTAACTATTGTTCAATAAAATTATTTTAGTTTTATGTACAAAGCAGTACCGTCAATGTAATTATTTTAAATAGTAATAAAGTGAAATACAAACACGTCGAACCACGCGAGCTAAGGGTAGAATGTTGCAAGGTAAAATTAGACATTTTAAAACACCACAAACACTCTATCGAGTAATCATACGCCAAAAATGCCTTAGATCCTTTTGGAATAAATCTGATACTCTTACACTATTTACTAAATATAGCTAAGATCCAGCGCAAGGAAACTGGCTTTCAAATGAAAAAAAAACCGCAATGAAATCGGTCCATTCATTGGAGAGCTACGATGCCACACTCACACGCACGCACAAGTACACACACACACACACACACATACACACACATCGACGTCAAACTTATAACACCCCTCCTTTTGGGTCACCTACTTTGTGCTGGACCCCAGATGTCTGTAAACTTTAATGATATAACTATCTATACAAATAAATAAAATTGGAGCGTCTGTTTGTAATATTAAAATAACCACTTCTTACTAGATGAATATAAGTTTTTTTTTTTTTTTATTTAAGCTGCCAAAATGGCTCTGCCCTGCCTGATGGAGAGCATGAGCAGAATCCAAGAGTGGTGATCACCATCCTCAATGCGAAAAAGAACAATGCAGTATGGTGACCCACACTATGGCGGCCTGGGGGTAAAAGGGTAAAAGGGTATGGTGAGGGGGATAGGGGGCGTTGGATTGGGGTATGGGATCCGGTATCCTCACTCACTCGATGAAACACAGCGTAAGCGCTGTTTCACACCGGTTTTCTGTGAGGCCGTGGTATCACTCCAGTCGAGCCGGCCCATTCATGCCGAAGCGTGGCTCTCCCACGGTTTGTTTGTTTACACGGTACATAAATATATCAAAATAACATTTCTTACAATTTTTGTACGTCTATAAATCTGTTTCGGCTAATCTCTGGGAGGGCTGAACCTATTTTGACGAGACTTTCACAGGCAGATAGCTGATGATATAAGAAGTAACTTAGCCTACTTTTATTTGACTAGCTTCGCCTCGAGGGCTTTGCCCTCGAATAACACCGCGGGCTTCAGCTATTTCTGAATAAAATTTTCAATTTTTACGTTTGAATTTTAAATCTAGCGCCCCTAACTGTTTAATGATTTTTTTATTAGTCTAGACACACAAAAATATAATTTTGGGGCCATAATTCATAACTTTAATATCAAATTATAACCATAACCAGTATGATAGTTTAAAAACAAAATTGATTGGTATTTGTGCAAATCAGGGAGTGTCCGGACATCGCATTCTTTAATTAAAATACAGACTACAGGCCGCAATACAGACTAAGCCTAGTGCGGCTAGCACCGATATTCAATAAATATTATTATTATTATTAATTTTAATGTTTTCACTTTTTTATAATCTGAAAATTGTTCTATTACGCAGTTTTTTAGAATTAGGCGCATAAATTAAATTATCAGTGTAAAATATTCTATTATAAGGTAGTGTAGGACGTCCACAAGCCAGGTGGAGCGATGATTTGCGCAAGACGGCTAGCAGAAGCTGGATGTGAGAAGCCATAGATCGAACTAAGTGGCGTGAAATTGGAGAGGCCTATGTCCAGCAGTGGACTGCGATAGGCTGATGATGATGATGATGATGAAAATATTCTTTTGGTATGGTACTTTACTGTCTTGATAAATTATGTCGTGACGACAGCAGTGACTTTTAATTTCGAAAAAAAAAATGGCTATGTTTTTCTTTGTTTTTTATATCCACGTTTTTTTTATATTTTTTATCATTATTTTCATGACGACGAAGACTTGAAGACTCGAAGACTTAAGGTTTGAAGACTTTAAACACTTGACATTGGTAGAAATAGCTGATTAGATGGTTGTCATCTCATCCAACGAAGAAGATAGAAATGGCTACCTATTTTTTATACAATGGATGAACCGTTTTAACTTTAAATCTATATTAATTAGGATAAGTGTAATGGTAAAATAACTAGCTAATCTTATTTTCTAGCTCCTTAACTTTTAGCAAACGGATTACCTTGTGGCAAGTGAGCACCGCTATTCATGGATACCTATAAATTAAAAGCTGTAAATGTGTTGCACCCTCTTGCCATTCTCGTTCCCAGATTTAAAAGGAGAAGTTTGTGTCTCCGACGTATATAATAAAATAAGTAAATCTATACAAATAAATAAAATTGAGGCGTATGTTTGTAATTCCAAATTAATGTTCTTCTAGCCGATTACGGCCACGGCGGCTAGTCTCAGTGGAGACCAACCAACTACGCAGGAGATATTATAGTGCACAGGTGTGTGCGCTAACACAGGCGCACTCTCTGTTCCCTCACTCTCAGAATCCGATGGGAAGGTTAACGAACACGATCGGGGTGAGATCAGGCGCAGTACCGACAGCTTTACGTGCTCTCCGATTTCAAATTAATAACTTTTGGCTAAAAGCGTTGGAAATATATACTGTACTTATATCAACTATTTATTTTTTTAAATTGTCTGTCTATATGTCTGTTGGTTCCCGGTAATCTTGGCTGGTCCAATTTTTACGGTACTTTCACTAACATATAGTTGATGATATAAGGAGTTACTAAGAGAACTTTTTTACACTGGCATTGCCCGATGCGTTATCTGTAGTTGCTGTTAAAGGTAACAAAAACAATCAAGGGTAATATCGCGGGGCTTAGGTAGTAAATAAACAAATTAATATACCAACTTGACTCATGTTAACGACGTCACACGCTTATTAACAAGCCAACATGTAAAAAATTCCGTTCCATAAATAGATTCATAACTAATAATAACATTGTTTTTAAGAATGTTTTTAATATCATAATATATTTATTAATAAGCTTTAGTAAAATTCACAACACATATGATAAAGTAGTTATAAAAATATATATNCGCATATTTGGCGCGTAAATCTTTTTTTTTTCTGTTAAGTTAGTTTTTTTTATAATTAATATCTTGTCACTATTCATGACATCATGAAGGGCATAGACAATTTAAGTATATATTTTAGAGACAAGGGCTTAATCTTTAATTTAAAAAAAACCACATTTAACGACGAATTTTAGCCGAAATCGAAAAGTTCTCGATAATATGATTCTTTGTTTGTTAAAAGAATTCGGTTATTATAGGTATGCTTTGGCAACAAAATGACACAGCAAGACAAAGTTTAAAAACTATAACTCAACTATGTAACAAGTGATTTTTGTTTTGGAACTGCTGCACCGATTTTGACGGGACTTTCATTGCCAGACAGCGGAAGTAATAAAGAGTAACTTAGGCTAGTTTTTCTACTATCTACGCCGCACGGCTTTACTCGCAGTTGTAAAGGTACAAAAAATACCGCGTGTAACACCGCGGGTCTCAGGGCTCAGGGCTAGTTTATTTACATAAATTGAACGTCAACCAAGCTTAAGTTAGCCAGCTTGCTGAGGTAAGACCTGATCCTACACTGACGTCAAACGTAATGATTACGGAAAATTCTGTCGATTATAATATAAAGATATTGACCTGTTTGTGTAGATTATGATGATAAATAGTGGAAAATACAGACAGTCATCAATATCTATACATACAAATAAATTAAATTGGAGTATCTGTTTTATAATATATGAATAAACGCTTTTTACTAAATGCATATGTATGTTTACACGGCACATATAACAAAATATCATTTTTAATTTTTTTTGTCTGCCTGTTTGTTCTGGCAAATCTTCGGAACAGCTAGACCGATTTTGACGGGAATTTCACTGGCAGATAGCCGATGACGGATATAAATACATAATGCGAAATCCAGCCGTTCCAGAGAAACAGACAGACAGAGAGACAAAAATTAAAAAAAATATTTTGGTATATGTACCGTGTATCCTGTTATTTAGTAAAAAAAAGCGGCTATTTTAATATTACAAACACACAGACACTACATTTTTATTTATTTGTATAGATTTAGACTATTTTTGTATATTGAGAGAGAAACGAATAATAACTATACAGCTTTATAACATTAGTATATTATTTTCGTACAAATCACACAAACACACTCTAATTATTAAAGAAATAAATCACAAATCCAGCAACCTTGAATCATCGAACCTTGACATAAGATTTGCCGTATACAAAATAAAAACTTGAGGACATACAACGCCCACCAAATCAGCCCATAACTTTAGAACACAGATTATTATCAGAATAATTATTAGAAAAATAATTGATCGCTTATATCCTTGATGAATATCCATATGGATAAGCGACCCTGGCCACTCCGACCTTTTGTGGTCTCTTAAATTCTCCTTAAACTTGAAGAAGCAAGAGGCAATGAAGGGTTTATATACGGAACCTGCCTATCCCATCGGAGTTTGCGGTCAGCGAGAAGGGGCTACTAAGCGCCTTAAATCAGAGAAATTCGGGAATAGTGTTGCCTATTCCTCTGGCCCTACTCTTCTTCTCTTGTCTTTTTTAAAATTGGTTTCATTTTCAATATTCCTTCTTCAGACAGGTAGGCAACGACCACAAAAAAATCCTCAAATTTTTTTAAGACAACGACCTCAAAAACTCCACATTTTTTTTAAATAAAATGTATAAGCATTTCAATACCAACTAAAGTTTTCATCTATATTATTTTAAATCAATTCAAATTTGGTAAACCTTTTATCAAGGATTTGTTGCGCTACCTTTGCCCGACTTCGATAAACAAAGACCATAAACCTAACCTTAGATAAAAAATAAAAGGATTTAAATTCTTGTCTATAGATCATTTGTAATTCTACAAACGTAACTTTGAAGGCCTTTTGATCGATAATGCTATTATAATCAAGAGCGTTGGTACAGCTGACAAGAATGAGCAACTGTTAATAATGATGGCAGTTTTAATTTACTGTAATAATTGTTCTTTTTGTTTCTGTCAATGTTAGAGGTTAAGGACCGGTCGAAACGACAACAATACACTCGGTAAAGCTGAAAGTATTCCTTAAAATATTGTGTTACATCTAAAAACATTTTCTTCTCTTAACTTTCTACTTTTTAACACACCAGACATCAGCCTATACTTAATATCCCATACTAATCTTTTCATCCCAGTTCGATATACGAGTTTCCGATTCCCGTAACATTTACAAGTATCTTTCCGTTTGTAAAGAAAACCTTTAATTACTCTGATTATTTTCACGATCAACGATAAATACAATCTTATTAACTTAATCGCTCAATGTTCATTATAATTCACGCTATAAAACACCTTCCGCACTCATTTAAAATCTTCATGTTGCCAAAGAACCGTTTGTTCAATAATTGTCCTTTATGCTGTTATATTACGGCCGCCATTTTGGTTTTAAACGCGCCATTTGTATTCATAAGATGTCCGTCGGTGTGTTTATAGTGAAACAGATTAGATTGTGTCGTTGTGTGGCCTGTTATTTGTGACTTGATACTTAAAGGAAAAAAAATAGTTAATTATATTCAGTTTTTATTTCACCCTTATATATTTTTACTAAAGTGAATCAAGTAAATTCACGTGTTTAGATTTTGACTCCATGTTTAGTAGAGAGCATGACCAAAGTCCATGAAAGAAAGAAAGATTCAGAATAGAAAGAAAGAAAACAGAAAACACGAATGCTTTAATTTTAGGTTGGTCTTCTGAGAGTAGTGTAGGACGTCCACAGGCCAGGTGGAGCGATGATTTGCGCAAGACGGCTGGCTGGAGCTGGATGTGAGAAGCCATAGATCGAACTAAATGGCGTGAAATCGGAGAGGCCTATGTCCAGCAGTGGACTGCGATAGGCTGATGATGATGATGATGATGATGATGATAAGTGGTTAGTAACACCCCGGTCGAGCCGGCCTGTACTGAAGTCAACGTGACTCTATTAGCTTGATTTTTTTTTAAATAGCTGTTTTAACATGTAAATGTGGGAGAGCATTGCTTTCATCCATTATTTATTTATTTTAATCTTCCTGCAATCATATTGTATAAGGCGGACTTAATGCCATGGGCATTATCTTCCAATCAAACTTTGGGTAGTACAGAGCTGCGTGTAGCAGGTGTATTATTGAAGCAAGTGAGAATTGTTGTTCAAGTTACACACACACATTATCCCATTGCTCTTTATTCAGCGACTTGGTCAAGAATTGGCAAAGCACTTTTGATTTTTGAGTTCCAGGTGTCCATAGGCGGCGGTAATCGCTTACCATCAGATGACCCGTGGCTTTGTTCTCATTAATGTTAACTTTTTAACAGTCTCTTATTAACTTCACCTGTATATCCGTGCTAATAAAATGAATTCGAAAGTAAATCTGTCTGTTACGCTTTCACGACTAAACTTCTGCACGATGTAACGATGTCTTTCTGTTTAGAGATAGATTAGACCTGGCGGAAGGACACAGGCTACCCATTATCGCGATAACCGACATACAGCCGGGAGGAGCCGTGGGCATAAGCTAGTTTGTTTACAATTTACATGTAAAAAAATTAATTAACCCGAGAGGTTCTATAGTTTTTTCAGTGTCCCGTTGGCAAGGTTGGGACACCAGACAAAAATCCAGGACTCAGTTCATCCTATCGACATAAAAAGATTATGTACGTAATGATCGAACTAGTAAGTAATGTGTGAAAACAAGTAATGAATTATTCAAAAAAATAACTATACTTCGTCAATATCATTTATAAAACATATTAGTTATTATATATTCGTAATCAAATTTAAAAGTTCGTTATTTTGATACCACACTCGATGTATTTCGAAAACATTTCTATTTAGATAACTTTTTGGCTCCAAAAATCCTTAATTTTATTTTTATTTAATTTTGATGTCAGTGTCATTCTCACGACTGAGACGAATCTATTGACACCACTCACATAAAAATACGACAAGCCGTTTAGGCTCTAGGACGTGCCTAAGAAATATACATTCATACATACACCCGGGAGCCCTATACCCTCTTTCGCAGTGGGGTAAACAGGACAAACATACTTACATTCCTATCCTATTCATTTAACAATACACCCCAGCATCTACAATCTATAATAAATTTTCTAAACACGTACATATTATTGTGATAATGCCTATTAACTTCAGCATTTATTGTCTTACTACATCATATGCAAATATTCTATAAGTCTTTGTGTATGCTTTTTTTAGTTCACCTGTCAATTCAAATATTGACAAAGATATTATAACTATGTATTGTTGACTTTTAACATTTGATTTTGTGTCGGTACTTAACCAACAAGGTTATTAGAACTATAAGCGTAAAAAACCATTTAAACCTAATCTAAAATTATAATGCTCGAGTTTGTTTGGCTGACTCTCAGAAAGTACTGTTCCGATTTGAAAAATTATTTCACTGTTAGATAATATCAACAAAAAAATTGCAAACGACTACCTCGGTGGCGCAGTGGTAGTGTATGCGACTGCTGTGCTTGAGGTCACGGGTTCGATTCCCGGGTCAGACCAAATGTTGCTACGTATAATATGTTTGTGTTTACAAAAAAAAGAAAGTATATATGTATTTATATAGTTGTCTAGTACCCATAACACAATTTCTGCTTAACTTGGGACTAGAAGGCGTTGTGTGTTCGATGTCCAAAATATTTATTAATAAAATCCGGTATCTTCACTCACTCAGTGTAACACAGCGCAGGCGATGCTTCACACGGGGTTTTCTGAAAGGCCGTGGTATCACTCCAGTCGAGATGACCCATGCATGCCGATACGTGGCTTCCCACGGTTTTTTTAATCCATTATTTATCTAAGTTTTTTGTCAATATTATGTTATAACATTACGCTATGGACTATAGGAGACGAGGATGCGGGGTCAGCAAGTTAACAATAATACGACACAAATACAGATCATATACTATATATTGATCTGAGGACGAATAAAAACAAAACTAGCAGCTTGCCTTTTAAAGAATTTACTCCCACACACCGACATCAAACTTGTGTACCGCTTCTAGCGTAGTCGTTTGTGAGATGGATATAGATAAACTGGATTTCCGAACAATAACCTCAACTAAGCAAAACCTGTACCGTGCAAACATACATATATTGATAAATAAATACATGTGGTAGATAAATTACACCCTGACACAGAATAACAGGCATGATGACAGTAACCATTAAAATTATGTATTTATCTGATGAAATGGGGTTAAAGCAAAAAAACGTATTTATTTTTATATTTAGAGCGAGATTAATAGTAAATTAAAATAAAAAAACTACAAAATACAGCCGCCATGATAAGTTGAACACCAATCAGAGCGAGTTACGTTACTTATGTATAAAGGTCACTTTGGTCTGATATAATCGACGATCACTTTACTGTTTTTAAGAACTATAATTGACACTGGTTGACAAATAGTGACGTCACGTCTTACAGAAACAGACGCCATAACACCACCGAGCGTTTTCTTTTCTTGACGACTTAAAGACTTAGAATTGAAAACTTAACATTGGTCGAAACGGCTACTCCGGCTGGTGGCCATCTCATCAAAAGAATAGAAGAAGAAGTTTTTACGGACACTGATTGACAAATAGTGACGTCACGCCTGCAATGAGACGTCACGAACAGACGCCATGACACCACCGAGCGTGAAATTCAAACTTATAATTTAAATCGCAATTTTACTATTACTTAATTTTTTGTAGAAATATAAGTGATTTTCAAAATTAGTAGTCAAGGCTATTAATGATCTAGCTTGACAATCATTTGTCCATGGTCGAAATCTTAAAAAGGGGAATATTAAGTGGGTAAACGTCCTACAAGATGGTTCGACGACCTAGTAAAGGTTATTTGAGGCGATTAGGTGCGAGCAGCACAGGACCAGTTGTTGTATGTATCTTTAGGAGAGGCCTATGTCCACCAGAGTACCTCATTNTTTTTTCTTACTATTACTTAATTTTTTGTAGAAATATAAGTGATTTTCAAAATTAGTAGTCAAGGCTATTAATGATCTTGCTCAACAATCATTTGTCCATGGTGAAAATCGTAAAAAGGGGAATATTAAGTGGGTAAACGTCCTACAAGATGGTTCGACGACCTAGTAAAGATTATTTGAGGCGATTAGGTGCGAGCACCACAGGACCAGTTGTTGTATGTATCTTTAGGAGAGGCCTATGTCCACCAGAGTACCTCATTCAATTAAGATAACGATGTTATTGATAAATATAAAATTATTTTGACCTCAAATTGTATTTTAATAATAGTAGGCCTTTCAGACTGCGACGCCCTCTAAAGGAGTGTTTTGTCTATGCAACTTTGTACAATAGTTTGATTATCGTTTTTAATTTTCACCTTCAAACAACCTCTATTTCTAAATACGGGGATTCCCTAATGGTGATTAAGATTACGAAATAATATACAAGTTCCTCATAATCAATTTGCTGACTAATACGGTATCAGATTCAGCGACTAATTGTGTATAATTTTCTAGATTATAATAACATCTAAGTTAGCATAAAAACAGGATTGTTTTTGTACAGAAACGGAATAGTATTTATTTCAGAACTGCTATTTACGGTGGCGCAGTGGTAGCAGAAGCGACAAAAATGTATTTATGTATTTACATCAGTTATCTAGTACCCATAATATTAACTCTACTTAGTTTAGGACTAGATGGCGCTGTATGTTACGTGTCCAAAATAGTTATATAATTATTTATTATTAATTTACTTAAAGCTCAAATGAGTATTTATTTTCTAATCGTCAAAATGCAATGAAAATTGAGACCTCACAATTTGCTGGTTTTTTTTAAATATATAGAATAGAATAGAATAGAACATAATAAACTTTATTGTACACCGGTTGAAACAGTTTACATTCAGGAGCATAACATATAAACGACATGTACAAATGGCGGTAGAAATAGGCACATAGGTTCTTGTACTCCACCCAAATAAATAAAATTTTAATGTCTGTTTTTAATTTCAAATTAACAGCTTTCAATGCTTATGAAAGTATATTCGGTACTAACTTCAAAAAATAATATTAAGAGTTTTTGTCTGTTGGTTTCGATTATGTTATCTCTGGAAAGATTTTTACAGGACTTTTACTAGCTGATAGCTTACGATATAAAGAATAACCTGGCTTCGCACCGCGGTACTCACGTCTTTAACCAACTTTAAAAAAGGAGGAGGTTACGAATTCAACTGTTTTTTTTATGTTTGTTTGTTTAGAACTGTTGACTGGATGAACCAATGTTAACGATTCTTTTTTATTTGGAAGTTGGTGCTTCTCGTGAGGGCCCATTTTAATTTGGTCCTGTTTTTGAAGGTTATTAGAACCGATCGATAGCATAAAGTTGCTTTTAGTTCTCGTGCGCTTAGGTCTACCAAAGCACCTGTCGGATTTTAATGTGGTTTTTACTAATAGAAGAGTTATTTCAAAGTTATATGTATTTGTATCATACATGCATATTATGTTAAAGAAAACCTGAGAATTTCAAAGTTTTCCGTGCGAGGCCTCGGAAGCAGTCTGAGGTAATGTAAACGTAACAAAATATTAAAAACCTCCTCTTTTTTCATCATCATCATCATCATCATCATCAGCCTAACGCAGTCATCTGATGGATATAAGCCTCTCCAATTTCACGCCACTTAGTTCGACCCTCTGCTCCTCTTTTTGGATATCAGTTAATTCAATACACATCGTCATCATCATCATCAACAACAACCCATAATGTCCCACTGCTGGGCTCGGGTCTCCTCTCAGGAGAGGGTTAAGGCCATACGTCCGCACACTGGGTTGGGTTGGGGACTGGATGTTTTTAGCCCGAAGGCCTCCAACTAAGCTTCACGACTGTTATCGTATGATAACAACCGGGACCGACTGCTTAACGTGACCTCCGAATCACGGAGACGCTCATGGTAACATGCCACCAGCAGTCACCCATCCAGGTACTGACCGCGCCGTCGTGGCTTACCCGTGATTGTTTCTAATCACCGAGTGCAACTGGGCTGTGAGCGCCGCCGACAATACACATGGTTTTAATTTAATTATTCGAATTTAAAATTTCAGTCAGCGTAAATTAATCTCTGACCCTCATATGCATATTATGTAAACAATCTTTAAACGAGGTTGTGTGTTTGACGTATTGTCATTTGCAAGTTATTTCCTTAAAAATAGTTTTATTAAGTAAAAGAAATAAGTAGTGAAATGGTTCTCAGTGGGGTAATGAATTAACAATACGGAGTATTACCACCCCAATTCATCCCTTAAATGTAGAAAGAGCTGACTAAGGGATTTATTAAGCTTTCTTTACTCCTCGTATAAACTTCAACTGTGACAAACGCATTTCTCCGTTGGCATAATTTTCAATATAATATTATATTATTACATTGAAAATAATGTAATAATTATGTGGCGACCTCCACATACAGCGTCAACATAAATATATGACAACGCCATCCACCGAAGATATACTGAACTACGGAGTAACTTAGTGCACGAAGAAGCTACCAATCCTGCATCGCGCAATAGAAGTTCTCGCGCCGATTAACATATATACAACTTCCCAACATCAACCGTTGGGCAGTGGCCCGCCAGGCATGATCACCTCGCCTGGCTGGAGGATCCTCCCTTTGTGTTGGAGGAACATGTGGCCCGTTCCTCCACAGTTATATCAATATAATATTATTCATAATAAATTCTTATTGGTTAATTTCGCATCTATAATTAAAGTAGAGATGAATACCCAAATATATCTATATACATATATGTATACAAGAATTGCTCGTTTTAAAGTTATTGGATTAAACCGTGGAAAACTTCCCATCATCTTTAGTATATAAGTAGACTAAACGTGGGAGAGCCACTCTTCGACATGCATGGGCCAGCTCGACCGCAGTGATACCACGCCCTCACAGAAAACCAGTGTGAAACAGCGCCTGCGCTGTGTTTCACCGAGTGAGTGACGATACCGGAGGCCCATAATCTAACCCGTACCCTCTTCCCCCTCCCCATCCTCCAAGGCCGGCAACGCACTTGTGATGCCTCTGGTGTTACGGGTGTCCATAGGCGGCGGTAACCTTTTACCATCAGGCGATACGTATGCTGGCTTGCCCCTATTCCCTAAAAAATTTAGACCAACTTAATAACAATATCCTGTTTGGCTAGCGTAGAATAGTAGGCCAAAACTTCCTTTCTAAAGAGTGGCCTATGTCCAGCAATAGACTTTCATAAATTGTTGACGTTTAAAAATTAAAAAAAAAAGACCGCTAGCCACACGTGTTGATATACAGTTAGTGTCTAGTTTTCCTCCTCTTTGACTTTTAAAAACAATGGCCATGAGTTTCTTTGCCAGTATTCTTGTCATAAGGCTGTACGCACTATGGAAACTGGAAGCTACAGATCTACACAAGCGGGCAGTAGATTTTGGTGTCATCGCCTAATTCTCCTTGACAATCCAGTACATGCTGTGGCGTCTGTTTGTGTCGAACTATGATTTTTATCTGTAGCTTCAATTTAGCGTCCATAAATGGCAGTTAGTGTCTTAATTGAATAAATGATTTTGAATTTGGAATTTGCAGTGGTGTTGTCCTGCACAGTTTCTTCCCTTATTCCCCTTCCCTTTTACTCTCGGTATTTTTAATCTCTCACCAAAAGAAGAAACACAGCGTATTTAATGAGCCAATAGGGAATATGCGTGTCTTTTTTATTTCTGATTCTGATCATATGTCTCGATATCATAGAAAAATATATAAATAGGCTTGAAAACAGTCAAATAAATATTCAAAGTGAAATTTAAAACAGTGACTAAATTTGTGCTTTTCAAACGCCGCCATTTTGCGCGCGCTTTTGATACAGTCATTGACGTCATTGTCATTTCGTGATTGTTTATAATTCAGTGTTTCAGTGACTTCAAACTTACTAACAGGTTTAATTGCTATAAAAATCATGGAAGAAGGTAATTTTTCTCACAAACACTACTAACACAGTTTGAATTTGGACTCCGATAATTTCGATGAAATGACTATCGACGTCACATTTCGTTTAGACCTATTGGTCTAAACGTTTTGTAAGTATGAATTTCCCTCCCTTATTTTTCACTTTTTATTTTATATTTTCTGGGTTTAAATAATCAATAAATTAAAAAATACCCTTTCAGTATATTGTAAAGACAATAAAGAATCTAGAAAAAATATATTTGCATATTCCCTATTACTAGTCGCGTTCTGAGCTATGTTAAAGGTACTTTAACCTATAAAAGTATTTTAAAAATATGACGATATCCGGTATTAACATACGTGTGACGTATGTTAATTTGGTGACCTCTATCTATTAACATGCTTGACTATTTGAAAGCGGAACCATACAGTTAATATGTTGAATTACTTGAATAATTTATGTAATTTTACGCTGGAAAAGGAGCATACCGCCCACGTTGTAATCGGTCGTGTTAGTATTTAAATTGTTTCACGAGAAAGGGGGCAAAAGAGCAGATGATTTATGTTAAGCGAATACCGCCACCCTTGGACACCCGCTCCACCAGGTGCGTCACAAGTGCGCTACCAGCCTTTTAAGGAGTACGACCTTTTCTTGAAAGCTCCAAAGATATAGTAATCCAAAACATAATAATAATAACTGAAATAATATTTGACTGCCTCGGTGGCGCAGTGGTAGCGTATGACTACTGTCCATGAGGTCTCGGGTTCGAATCCTGGGTCGGACCAAGTGTTTGTATGATCTGCAAATATTTGATTCGGATCTTGGGTGTTTTCTACGTATAATATGTATGTATTTACAAAAAAAAAGTATTTATGTATTCATATCACTTGTCTAGTACCCATAATACAAGCTCTGCTTAGTTTGTGACTAGATAGCGTTGTGTGTTAAATGTCCGAAATATTTATTTATTTATATATATAAGAATTACTCCTTTATAGATATAAATATGGTATGGTTGTATGTTTTAATAATTTTGTATAACTTTTAACAGTCGGAACCCCCGTGCCTCGCAAAGATGTCGGTCCTGCGCCTGATCTCTCCCCGATCGTGTCAGTTAACCGTCCTACCTGAGTTTACGCACACAATTGTGCACTATAATATCTCCTTCGTAGTTGGCTGGTGTCCGTTAAGACTGGCCGCCGTGGCCGAAATTGGCTGGGAGAACATCATCATATAATTATAATCATGTTTATTTAGGCAGAAATGGGTCTGTTTGTCTGTGATAGGGTATCTTCCTATAACACAAGTAGGAATAAAGATATAGTTGATTTTATTTCAATTTAGGTCTGCAGAAGTAAATTCGAGTCTTCTGCGACACTTCTTGTGTTTTCTACCACCTAACATCAAACATCTAACAAATATGGGCGTGGCTAGTTGTTAATTCAAATAAGGGAACATGTTATCCGAAGCGAACGGAAAACATTTCCGCGTTCGCATTCGGGAAGGGGGAGGCAATTTCTTTTGCGATCATTACACAGTACACGAAATGCACAACCTTTTTTGCATTTCGTGTAATATATATATTTTTTTATTTATTTATTTCATATTTTTCTCTCACAAAAAATTACAAAAATCTGTTAAATCAAAATATACACACATATATGTTCGTGTTTGATGTTTTTGTTTGGGTGTTCGTGTTAAAAAGTCGTACCTAGAAGACTGCAATGTTTTGTTAGTTTGTTTTCTTATTTTTAGATGCAGGAGACACGCCTTAGAGATAGGCAATGACTGTCTCTTACTTACAGTACCTATAGTAGCACTGAAAATATATGTCATTGGTTCGATTCCTGAACATTACAAATTTTTTTAGGTATAGATATTTATTCTGATCTGGATGATCAGTATGTCGGTTTCTAGAACACGTATAGCTTTTGTATTTTAATTTATTGCGGTATTAATATTTTATTTTTCTAAATTAGAAATACTAAAATAGTAATATTATGAGGTTTAATAAATTTTGACAAGTTACTCGTCCGCCGTATTTCTTTGTTTGAAATCTATAACATTTTTTTTTAATCTGTATCTAATTTTTACATAAATAAATCTTATATAATATTATTTAAAAAAATTCAAAAATTATTTTACACGTAACAAAACCTTAAATGGTTTTACACACCTAAAACGACACTTAAAAAAATAGGAAAAAAGATAAAAAAAAACTTACTTTAATATTTTCTTCGCTGCCACGAAATATAAACTTATGCCACCAAACAATATTATTTAATAANGGCGGTAACCTTTTACCATCAGGCGATACGTATGCTGGCTTGCCCCTATTCCCTAAAAAATTTAGACCAACTTAATAACAATATCCTGTTTGGCTAGCGTAGAATAGTAGGCCAAAACTTCCTTTCTAAAGAGTGGCCTATGTCCAGCAATAGACTTTCATAAATTGTTGACGTTTAAAAATTAAAAAAGACCGCTAGCCACACGTGTTGATATACAGTTAGTGTCTAGTTTTCCTCCTCTTTGACTTTTAAAAACAATGGCCATGAGTTTCTTTACCAGTATTCTTGTCATAAGGCTGTTCGCACTATGGAAACTGGAAGTTACAGATAGACACAAGCGGACAGTAGATTTTGGTGTTATCGCCTAATTCTCCTTGACAATCCAGTACATGCTGTGGCGTCTGTTTGTGTCGATCTATGATTTTTATCTGTAGCTTCAATTTAGCGTCCATAAATGGCAGTTAGTGTCTTAATTGAATAAATGATTTTGAATTTGGAATTTGCAGTGGTGTTGTCCTGCACAGTTTCTTCCCTTATTCCCCTTCCCTTTTACTCTCGGTATTTTTAATCTCTCACCAAAAGAAGAAACACAGCGTATTTAATGAGCCAATAGGGAATATGCATGTCTTTTTTATTTCTGATTCTGATCATATGTCTCGATATCATAGAAAAATATATAAATAGGCTTGAAAACAGTCAAATAAATATTTAAAGTGAAATTTAAAACAGTGACTAAATTTGTGCTTTTCAAACGCCGCCATTTTGCGCGCGCTTTTGATACAGTCATTGACGTCATTGTCATTTCGTGATTGTTTATTATTCAGTGTTTCAGTGACTTCAAACTTATTAACAGTTTTAATTGCTATAAAAATCATGGAAGAAGGTAATTTTTCTCACAAACACTACTAACACAGTTTGAATTTCGACTCCGATAATTTCGATGAAATGACTATCGACGTCACATTTCGTTTAGACCTATTGGTCTAAACGTTTTGTAAGTATGAATTTCCCTCCCTTATTTTTCACTTTTTATTTTATATTTTCTGGGTTTAAATAATCAATAAATTAAAAAATACCCTTTCAGTATATTGTAAAGACAATAAAGAATCTAGAAAAAATATATTTGCATATTCCCTATTACTAGTCGCGTTCTGAGCTATGTTAAAGGTACTTTAACCTATAAAAGTATTTTAAAAATATGACGATATCCGGTATTAACATACGTGTGACGTATGTTAATTTGGTGACCTCTATCTATTAAATTGCTTGACTATTTGGAAGCGGAACCATACAGTTAATATGTTGAATTACTTGAATAATTTATGTAATTTTACGCTGGAAAAGGAACATACCGCCCACGTTGTAATCGGTCGTGTTAGTATTTAAATTGTTTCACGAGAAAGGGGGCAAACGAGCAGACGATTTATGTTAAGCGAATACCGCCACCCTTGGACACCCGCTCCACCAGGTGCGTCACGAGTGCGCTACCAGCCTTTTAAGGAGTACTATCTTTTCTTGAAAGCTCCAAAGAGATAGTAATCCAAAACATAATAATAATAACTGAAATAATATTTGACTGCCTCGGTGGCGCAGTGGTAGCGTATGACTACTGTCCATGAGGTCTCGGGTTCGAATCCTGGGTCGGACCAAGTGTTTGTATGATCTGCAAATATTTGATTCGGATCTTGGGTGTTTTCTACGTATAATATGTATGTATTTACAAAAAAAAGTATTTATGTATTCATATCACTTGTCTAGTACCCATAATACAAGCTCTGCTTAGTTTGGGACTAGATAGCGTTGTGTGTTAAATGTCCGAAATATTTATTTATTTATATATATAAGAATTACTCCTTTATAGATATAAATATGGTATGGTTGTATGTTTTAATAATTTTGTATAACTTTTAACAGTCGGAACCCCCGTGCCTCGCAAAGATGTCGGTCCTGCGCCTGATCTCTCCCCGATCGTGTCAGTTAACCGTCCTACCTGAGTTTACGCACACAATTGTGCACTATAATATCTCCTTCGTAGTTGGCTGGTGTCCGTTAAGACTGGCCGCCGTGGCCGAAATTGGCTGGGAGAACATCATCATATAATTATAATCATGTTTATTTAGGCAGAAATGGGTCTGTTTGTCTGTGATAGGGTATCTTCCTATAACACAAGTAGGAATAAAGATATAGTTGATTTTATTTCAATTTCGGTCTGCAGCAGTAAAGTCGAGTCTCCTGCGACATTTCTTGTGTTTTCTACCACCTAACATCAAACATCTAACAAAAATGGGCGTGGCTAGTGGTTAATTCAAACAAGCGAACATGTTATCCGAAGCGAACGGAAAACATTCCCGCGTTCGCATGCGGGCAGGGGGAGACAATTTCATTTGCGATCATTACACATTACACGAAATGCACAACCTTTTGTGCATTTCGTGTAATATATATATATTTTTATTTATTTATTTCATATTTTTCTCTCACACAAAATTACAAAAATCTGTTAAATCAAAATATACACACATATATGTTCGTGTTTGATGTTTTTGTTTGGGTGTTCGTGTTTTAAAGTCGTACCTAGAAGACTGCAATGTTTTGTTAGTTTGTTTTCTTATTTTTAGATGCAGGAGACACGCCTTAGAGATAGGCAATGACTGTCTCTTACTTACAGTACCTATAGTAGCACTGAAAATATATGTCATTGGTTCGATTCCTGAACATTACAAATTTTTTTAGGTATAGATATTTATTCTGATCTGGATGATCAGTATGTCGGTTTCTAGAACACGTATAGCTTTTGTATTTTAATTTATTGCGGTATTAATATTTTATTTTTCTAAATTAGAAATACTAAAATAGTAATATTATGAGGTTTAATAAATTTTGACAAGTTACTCGTCCGCCGTATTTCTTTGTTTGAAATCTATAACATTTTTTTTAATCTGTATCTAATTTCTTACATAAATAAATCTTATATAATATTATTTAAAAAAATTCAAAAATTATTTTACACGTAACAAAACCTAAAAGGGTTTTACACACCTAAAACGACACTTAAAAAAATAAGAAAAAAGATAAAAAAAACTTACTTTAATATTTTCTTCGCTGCCACGAAATATAAACTTATGCCACCAAACAATATTATATAATAATAATAATAAAAAGGGCACGTCTATCAAGTATTGCGTATACACAACAACTGTGCACATTTACGCTTAACGCTGAATAAGGATTCTTGTATAAAAACCAGAGAACGTCAACAGTTGGGTGCGTTTAATCCTTGGATAATAAAAACAGTGTTTAATTACTACTGGACAACATTTAGAACGTGTATTTAACTGAAGAACTGGACTATGGTGTATATAAATATATTTTTCTTATAGAACATATTACTATGGTTGCATGTAAGAGATTGCCTCCGGGCGATAAGGCGATAACTTCTACTTTCCTAGTTTTAAGTTAATCTGTAATTAATCTTGTATGCAATACAATAAAGAGAATTATTTATTATTATTAAATTGGTAAAAATAATTTAATCATAATGTTCAGCTGAATTATATAAAGCGCTAACAATCTGCAAGTACAGACCATGAAATATAAGGTTCAAATTTTCTTTTTAAATCAATTATAACTATACCTAACTAACTGGCAAATGATAGCTTTTTCATCATCGTCATCACCAAGGCTATTGCTGAACAAAGGCATCTTCTTGGGTTTTTATGATTGTCGAGAAATTGTTGAAATCATGGCGTCACAGAAAACCAGTGTGAAGCATCCAAACCCCTCCCCCGTCGCCCTTTCCACCTTCAAAGGGCGGAAATGCTCTTGTAACGCCTCTGGTGTTGCTTAGGCGGCGATAATCGCTTAACATCAGGCGAAACGTCCATTCCATAAAAAAATTGTTGATGAAGTTTTGTTTTTTACTATTCCCATTTTACAAACCTTTTGTACTCATGTACTCAATAAAGTGATGTAGCAGTCGATCTATTGGTCTTGAAGTTTATCATAAAGCGTTTGAAATACAGTTTCAGGTCCTTCATCATCATCATCATCAGCCCATCGCAGTCCACTGCTAGACATAGGCCTCTCGAATTTCACGCCACTTAGTTCGATCTATGGCTTCTCGCATCCAGGTCCTTAAAACCACAATTTCTTTACATACAGGAAAGGAATAGTTATTTTAAAGACCCGATATTATATGTGTATTACATTGTGATTTATGTTTGTTTGGCGTGGTTATGATACCTGTGTATCGAGATAAATCAGTAAGTTGGTTCTATTATTCTGAGAACTATTCTTATAACAGGCTAATATATGTATGTATATTGTGTGGGTTTGCCCACCTTTTGATACAGTGTACCTAGTTTGGTTATGATTGGTTAAAACCTGGGAAGAAACTAACGTCTAAGATACAGGCTCGGCCTAGTTTAGACGTTAGTGATCATAGCCATATTGTAGACACTCAGTTTAAGAGTACATCATAACATGTATCTAGTTATAAGAGACCAATTGTATTGTCGTGGTGTTGGTATTATATCAATAAAGAATTATTATTATAAGAATTATTATATGGATGAAAAATTAAAAAGGTTGGTGACCTCTAAGTCCGTGCTAGAAGTCATATTCATTCGTACGTTATATATTCGCGACATTCGTGACGTCACAGAGTCCAACTCAATATATTATTGTCAAACTACATTTTACATTTTGCGGCTTAGGATATTTAATCATATATTTTTCAGGTTTTGTACAGTAAAGGGGTCCAATGAGGATACGGGTCACCTGATGGCAAGTGGCCACCGTCGCCTATGAACACTACTAAACATCATAAAAGTATGATAAGTGCGTTAAGTGCATTTCCGGTCTTTCAACACCTCTGATAATGGTAGAGCCTATTTTAATCAGTGTATTCTTGTATATCGTTCAAAGAATAAAAGAATAGATGTTACTGAATTAAGAATGCTTACAAATATATAATAAATAAATATATATAATAGTTTAACACAGGATAATTACGGTTCCAGTCGGGGTTTGCGGATGCCTTTTAAGTTCCCGTGATCTCTGGCGTTGGTGAGAGACGGAACACCGGGGGTTTTAGTCAGTAAAAGTCTGACAGACCCCTTCGCCCTCTCCCCAGAGCGGAGGACATCCATGAGGATTTCCCCCGTAAAAAACAAAAAAAAAGTATAATTACGTTTAATCCGTTAACCGAATTGATATAGGTTTCTGAATATTTGTAGGTCCTGAATTCACTTAATCGTAGGGGGCGTTCATTATTTGCGTGAGACGGGGGAGAGGTATCTCGGCTAGTAACAAGTAATTTTGTTGTCACAAGTGATGCCTAAAGTAAAAATGTTTAATTTTGACGTCGAAAAATAACCGAAATCCTGGGTTAACTTCTATCATTTGGGTTAACAATTTCAATAACCTTAACCGTTTAATTTGGGTTAAACTTTATTGTTTGGGTTAAAACTATAACATTTATAATCTGTTAACCGAATCAACGGTTAACCCTTTGAAACGGTCACAGATTGATTCGATATTTCGGTAACCATTTATAACGCATAGCATTTGTTATGAATGGATTTTTCGATCCCTGGCTGCGCCCCAAGATGTTGGTAGCAGCCCATTGTTGTTGTTGTAAAAGGACCTACGAGTAACACCGCAGAGCGAAGCTAGTCTAAAATAAAAGAAACCTAGTTATTCCTCAAATCAGCTATCTGCCCGTGAAAATCCCATCGAAATCGGTGCATTTATTAAAAAGCTGTTGATTTAGAATTACAAACAGTCACTTCCTATTTTTTTAATTTGTACATATTAACACATATATTACTATAACAAGGATCTGATAGATAAAATGAACACTATCCTATTCAAAACGACGGAAATAAATAAGTTTAGTAATAAATTCACGCAAATAGTGTGAGTACAGTACGGAAAACAGGTTTTAGCGGTATTTTCCAACCGTCTGCCGAAAACAAAATAACTATTAGTAAAAAAATATTATTATCATTACGTAATGATCGATTTGAATGGATATTACACAAGGTTGTCTTGAACCATGAATATGACAGACAAAGGAAGTTTCGATAACGGGTACACATGCTATTTCGAGATCATTCTATGATTTTATTACATAGCTGTAAACTCTCCAAATAATCTATAGATCGACTAAATCTAACACTACTTTTAACTGAATTATACAGTCCTAATTCCATATCTTTGACCATTTTAAGACTGCCTCGGTGGCACAGTGGTAGCATATGCATACGAACAGACGTATTGTTAATGTTAAGCGATTATCGCCACCCATGGACATTTTTTTTTAAATCTTTTTATTATTTTTAAGGAACTTTTGAACACAGTTCATGCCAGTTCCATCTTAACCTAAACATATAAATATTTAACAACAACAAACAAGGAACATTTTTTTAACCGAGCTTTTATCTTCTACTGCTTAAGTAACTATTTTAACCTATTATATACTCGTAAGAGTATCAACGTTATGTCGGTATTTTTACGAGTGCATACAACATTTTAGCCTCACGTGACGTAGGTCTTGATAAAACGTTAGTAAATGCACCTAGATCTAATTTATTTACATTTAATTCCTTAATAATTATATTTCTTTCAGCTTCGTTTCTGACACATTCCATTAAACGGTGATGTAGATCGTATACATACATATTACAAACTTGGCAATTAGGCGAGTTGACTTTTTTCATTAAGAAAGCGAAGCCGTTGAGTGGCATATGTCCAGATCGAAGCCGGTGGGCAGTAACCAAAACATTACGATTTAAATCATAATTATTAAACCATCACCCATGGACATCCGCAACACCAGCGACGTCACAAATACTTTGCCGACCTTTGTTGGATGGGAGGGAGATAGGGAGAGCGTTTGAGGTACGGGCCTTCGGTATCCTCATTCTCTCGGTGAAATACGCTTTACATTGGTTTTCTGTGAGGCCGCGGTATCACTCCGGTCGCCCATTTATTCCAAAGCGTGGCTCTAATGCGTTGTAAAGTTATGTTTCGGAGTTTTATTGTTTTCTATATGTGATATTTACAGAAAAATATATATCTGTATTTATATTAGTTGTCTAAGGGATCGCATCAGAAACGAAGTGATCCGACAAAGAACCAGGGTCATCGACATAGCCCACACGATTAGCAAGCTGAAGTTGCAGCGGGCTGGCCACATTTGCCGAAGCACCGATAACCGTTGGGGTAAACGAGTTGTTGAGTGGAGACCGCGTCTCGGCAAACGTAGTGTAGGACGTCCACAAGCCAGGTGGAGCGATGATTTGCGCGGGACTACTGCCAGTAGCTGGATGCGAGAAGCTATAGATCGAATTAAGTGGCGTGAAATTGAAGAGGCCTATGTCCAGCAATGGACTGCGATATGCTGATGATGATAATGACGATTTCTAGCATATACTCGTATTAAAAACTCTGCTTAGTTTGGTACAAGATGCCGTTGTGTGATAGATATCCAAGATATTATTAGCATTGTTTTTATTTTTCGAATTATTCGTGTGGTGACCTGGTTAAGAATAAGCAGTGTCACCACCCCCATTTATCCCGTGGATGTCGTAACAGCTGACTAAGGCACAAGATACGCAGGACTACTGCAG
>PKRV01000342.1:0-18654 GCA_003709505.1 Hyphantria cunea
AAGTTTCATACCCCAACCTCTTCTACTGCGACTGCCTATAGAAGTAAAAACTAATTACTCAGAATGTCATTTATAAAATTAATGTTTAAAATTAGAAATTTCATAATGCTTAAATTAAAATTATCAAAATCAAACATTAGCATGTCGGTGACGCGAACCCATAAGGTTTTCTCCTACCAAAAAGTGCTCAATGTGGCTTAAGAAGTTTTGTAACGTCAGTATGTCGGTAACGGTGATGGTGACGAGGTTTCTGTTTTTTGTTCACCTTGAAAGTGCTCAACGCGCCTAAAGAAGTTTTCACTTCAAAAACAGCTTTTTGCGTTTCGAATGAGAGCACGGGTACACACTTACCCAAAAATTACCTGCATGCTGGTCTCCTGTATCTTAAAATATATTATTCTGTATTGATTAAAGCAGCTGTCAATTATTTTCCAGTCAAACATTTGTACTCTACGTGTGATAGCAGGCAACGTGTTACTATATTTAGCTGTTAACTTTGCGGGGCTGTACGCTAAATCCCTGACTGACTGGAGTCAGAGAAAGGAGTTTTACGAGATACGGCGCTCTATGGTCACAAGGGAACGAGTCAAGAGGGAAAGCAGTCGTCAATGGAAACTATTTCGAAGCGGTGAGACATTTCTCTTAAAATTGAGACATTGACATTGCTTCAACACGAGTTCGATGCAAATAATAATAGCAAAAGCCGAAATAGTTAATCAGTTTCGACTTTGCGTCGTATAACGATGACAGGACCTAAATAGTCAAAGTCACAATCTGTAGATATAACCTAGAAAAGTGTAAAAGAGTACAGAGTACAGAGGGCACGCGACATATAAATTCACAAAGATAATTTATCACTAAATGTTGGCTTGATATAGTAATGAATGTCTTTGGTGGCACATTGTTGAACACAAATTTATAAATAATCTAATCTAACTTTACTAAAACATCATAGCCAATTCTTGTAAATGATTTAATAAATTGTAAGAAAAAACAAATGTGAATTAACTTCAAAATGGAACATTTTCTGGATAACATTAGTTTATTAAATTATTACGAATGTTACTTGTGTTAACACAAATTTAGTTGTGTAATTATCCAACAGTGATCCCAGACTTCATAGCTAATGAGATCTACAGCCACGTGAACAAAGTGAAGGGCGATTTACAAGAGCAACAGTTCAACAACCTATACATACAGCGACATAAGGACGTGTCTATACTGTACGCTGACATCAAAGGGTTTACTGGTGAGCATACGTATTAACCATTGGTTAATCAACTTGTTCAGATACTTTTAATTATTCAGATACTAAAGACTCTGGAAATAAGGAGTTCAATTTCTCTGATAGTAGTTCAGCAATTTAAATCTCAGGTATTTGTTACTACTGAATTTTTATTTCATTTACCGTGTGTGTATCTGTGAATAATGAACAGAAAATTTTCAACACTTGTCTAATGATTTATTAAATATAGTTTATTCTTATGATTTAATTAGAAATCCTATTGACATTTTTTATATCTTAGCTTGGGTCAAAAAACTTAGCGTCGTCGATAGTGTTGTTAATACGACCGTTACATATTTGTTTTGACATTCAGGCACTCTGCTAAATTAATCTAGGTAACTAGATGACAAAGTTCTTGAGGTCACTGCGATTTTGTCGAACAATATAGTTAGGATACGATATATTTCCAATAAATGTATGCTATATAATAATCTATTACAGAGCTCTCCAGTAAATGTAGTGCGCAGGAGTTGGTGAAATTGTTGAACGAACTGTTCGCTCGCTTTGACAGGTTGGCAGCGGTAAGAATTATTTTTTGTACTGTGCCATTGATAAAATTAATGTAAGTATCTTTATTTTATATAGTTTAAGTGTATTGAAGTTAATATGAAGCAGTTAAACAAGAAAACAAAGTAAACAATAATTTTCCTTAAAATATTCTATTTAGATAGTTCCTTAGGTGTATTTTCTCTATTTAAAGTAGATCCTCTTTTTTATCAGTATATATTTTATCCTCATTGTGTCGGTAGGAGAACGACTGCCTCCGCATCAAGTTGCTGGGCGACTGCTATTTTTGCGTGAGCGGACTGCCTGAAAAGCGAGACGATCACGCGCTCTGCTGCGTGAACATGGGCCTACACATGATCCATGCCATCCGAGATGTGCGCTATAACACACAGGTAACATAATCTCATGTATGACTATTTCTTCCAATTACGAGTCATTAGTTATTAACACTTTCATGTTTCGTTTACAGGTGGATTTAGACATGCGTATCGGCATCCATAGTGGAATAGTACTGTGTGGTGTCTTGGGATTCCTAAAGTGGCAGTTCGATCTCTGGTCTCATGACGTCACGCTTGCCAATCACATGGAGAGCGGCGGTCTTCCCGGGTAGGTATATCAACCATATAATCAGTATATATACATGTACACTATCAAATGTACGTTACAATAACTTCTACACAGATTGATTTGTTGAATTAGGCATTCCATGCCACAACTACATTTTTATTTTTGCGCTAGTTTTGTTTGTTATTAATATCACTGCGATAACATCCAAATTTTTATACAGCTTTTTTAAATAAAAGTTGTCTTTTTCTATACCCTTGACATAAGTAAGGCTGAATTTTATCATTTGAATCATTGCTGTGTGATGCAGCCGCGTGCACATATCGGCGGCGACGCTAGATTGTCTACAAGGGGCCTTCGAAGTAGAACCGGGGGACGGTGGGTCACGTGACTCCTTCCTACGAGAACTAGATGTGACCACCTACCTTATCAAGAGTAACGCACAGCCTACTACACTTAAAACCAAAGACAGGTTAGTATCCAACTTGAAGCAACACTTCCACTTTGGCATTTAAACAAGTTAAGTTTTTCCAATTAATGTACTTAAAATTTTTAATATCTTTTTGATAGGTTAATATATCTCGAGTTTATTTATTATTATATATATATTTAAAATCTTCACCACCCCTCATATTCGAATGATATGGCGCCTTAGTCGCGTAACAAGGGTTCGCGAGTGACAATATCTTTACCTTTTAAAATATCGTATAAACAGATTTCGCAAAGCAAACAACGCTATTATACACACGTAGCATATTATGAACATAGATAAATAAATATATTTACTTATTCACGAGTCACTAAATAATTTGGTTGGTACCTATTCAAACAGTGACATAATATGTATATTGCAGCTTACCAACACAAAAATCATGCGAGTCGACGACGCCTCGTAACCTTAGCATCGTAGAAGATGAAATGACTGCAGATTGGACACCCGAGATGCCTTTCCAACACGTAATACTCATATACTTTATATAATTACCAATAAATTTTACGGAAGTATATCGAACTTAGAGCTAGAGGAGCTAAACTAAAAATGTACACTATATTGCAATGACTCACATGCGAAAGTTGAGCTGCTCCGCTGTCGTTTTTACATCTAATGAACTAACTAAGCAACTATAAGCTAGGGCTACATTAATGATTTGAACTTTATGTACATCGACAGGCTTAAAGCCAGGAGCATTCGCTACCAGTCAATCTTTGAAAGGCATAGAAATCTTATTCAAGTTAGTTAAGATAACCAAGTGCTTAAAAAAATTAAGCTAATATTATTCCAGTATTACGATGGGCCTGCGGGTGTCGTCAGGCCCCGTCGCGTAAAGAGTGACCAGAATAACGAAGGGCTCGAGGACGAGCCCATGTCTGATATCGAGGTTAGCTCCTGTCCTGTCGACGCCGTCATCACTGTTTGTTTCTTTTTATTCTTTTTTCTTGTTACATAACCAACATCTTTACCCATCCTTACTAAAATATATGTGTTCGGCAAAAAGTTTACAAGTACTTTAAATATAGTTAGTTGTAATGTTTGTATTTTTTGTAATTCACTATTCATTTCATACTTTACAATGTTTTAGTGTGTTTATTTCGCTAAAATAAAAGTGACTTAACTCTGAATGTAACTTTTAATAAATGTGAATAAATATAAACAATAACTCTTTCTTGCTTACATTTTAGTAGCTTTTGCTAAAAACTTTTAAATTACTATATTAAAAGTAAGTTTCCATCAATCATCAGAAGTCTTAAACATTTTCAGTTAAGTCACTTTTATTACAAGGACGTGTTTTTCTGTTCTGTCCCATATGCCCACTTTTTATCGGCAGATGGGGGCACTTTATGTCCAAAACATGTAGGTATCAATTGAAATCTATTTCCGTTTTAACCCTTTATGTTTGTACTACAACTTCTAGAGACTTTGCACCCTGACAACTTTTCCTACCAACTTTTCTTTTTCCTGAGTAACTAATTCACTTACAATTCGTTAGCTCAATCTGCGAGAATTGTTCAAATGTAACCTTCTGATGTGTTTCCATCTAGAAATTTATTCATTTTAACTATAGATTAAAGATTCAAAATAAAGTAACGAAGGTTTCATCAATTCTCGCAATAAAACTTCTTGTAACAAAACTGTCCATTTCAATTGTAGGAAGATGATTTGATAAACCATTTGATCGAAGTGGACTCAAACCGACGCATGAGAGAAGAACATATGCATTTATGGTCACTTCGGTTCAAACAACCTTGCTTAGAGAATAGATATGGGCAGCTTGACGAGAAGACCTTTAAGTCAAACATCATGTGTTGTTTTGTACTATGGCTGTTTATTGTAGCCGTCCAGGTTGTGTTAAACTACAAGTAAGTGATGTCATGTTTATATTACTTCTAGTTGCACAAGTCGCCCACAAACCACTATTATAAATACACTACAGAATGTCTTTAAGCATGATTGTGTATTATAAGAATATTCTGCACATCATCAGCCTTTAACAGTCCACTGTTGGACTTAGCAGGTTTAGGCTTACAATACCTTTTCGACTTTTATGACATCCATGTTTTACAAGTTCATAGTATTTGAATAGTACATTTAAGTTAGAAATAAATGAGGTAGAAGCAGCACACACCATGATGCATTGTTGCATTGTCTGCATTCGCAATGAGTATGGTGACAATCACTCTTGATTCGGCTTTTACTTTCCTTCAGGTAGAATACAATCATATTGGGAGGCCCGTACATAAAAATTAACATACATTTTCATGTTCTTAATTTTACATTAATTTAATGTGTTTAATTATGTATGTTTAATTAATTGCATAAAGTAAATAAAAGTATGTTTTTCTAGCTGCTGGAACGTTGTGCTAGTTCACCTCGTGATGACTGTTCCACTAACACTCACCTTTTTACTGGTGATGCTTGAAGAGTTCCCCGGAAAACTGCCACGGCTCTCCAAGATATCTAACTTCTTCTCCTCCACCAGGCGACGAAGGAACATCGTATTATGTTGCTACATTACAATCATTTCAATTTCTAGGTGAACTCTTTTGTTCTAAATAATTATATGAGGTTACTTTACGAATAAATAAATTAGAACTAAAAGATTTTTTTATTTCAGTACATTGAAGTTATACGTCTGTGATCTATCGTATATTCGTGATTGGGACAAAAATGAAACATGTAATAGCACTGAGGTAATGGCTATGGAAACATACGATCCAGGTTAGTGTGAATAAATGCTAATATAAATTCGAAAGTAACGCTGTTTGTCTGTTACGCTTTCACCTCTAAACCGCTGCGCCGATTTCAATTAAAGTTGGCGTGGAGATACTTTGATTCTTGAGACAGGTTGGGCCACGGTCAAAACCTTGTATATCATAATGGTATAAATTTTTTACACGAGTGCGTCAGAAGTAGGTATTTTCGAGCGTATGTATGTTTGTATGTGTGTGTCCATTTCTTTGGTGCACGTACTACTGCTCACACCGCTGGACAGTTTATGATGTATGAGTTGTCGTTGAATTCATCAGAATTGTGTAGTGATTGACATAGGCGATATAAATTTTCGGATTGGCACCGATGGAAAAGAGGGGGGGTTTGGTTTTTTTTCATACCTTAGCAATATGGGTATAAAAGGTTGATAAATGAAAGGTTGTGTAAAGATTATTTCAAAAATATATGTATATTATTACTTATACATGTTTATGTTACTGTTTAATACAAATTGTCATTTACCAAACTCAAACATAAAACGTTCTAGTTAGATTGGCCACATGATCAAAATTGGTTGAAAGAGTTGCAACTACTACGAGATTTTAACCCTACAAAGTGATATTTAAAGAATTTGTCGGATAATTAAACTAAGAAGTTTGAAAAATATATGATATTAAAAACAAAAACCCGACTTCTCAAATTTTTTTTCAATGGACTATGTGACAAACGAGCAGACGTATCGCCTGATTGCCGCCGATTACCGCCGCCCATGGACACCAGCAATACCAGAGGAGGTACTTTAGGCGGGAAAAAATAGTACTTTGTTAGCTACGGCCAAAGATAAATGTACTAGAAGTATGTTTGTCACCACATACGGCACCCTAAAGTATTTTGGCTAATTAAAATGTACATACATATGTATATTGTAACACTTTTTTTCTCTTTATAGTTCATTAGCTTTAAGCAGTCGGGTTGTTCGTTTTTATACCTACTTTTTGTTTACCTGCACTTTGGTTCACTAACGTTGAGACCTAGTACTTATGTCGGTAGTTTTATGTCTAAATCTAGGTTTAGTTTACCTTAGTTGAGGGCTAGAAAAAGATGCATAATATGTTTAATTTAATTTAAATTTATTGATACTTGTATCTAGGTTTTTATATTTACTACTTTCGAAAGCGTACTTGGATTTTAAACCTATTTCTTTGACAATCATTGTTAAAGGAGAATGCTACCATCCAGAATACGTAGTGTTCACATGGGTTCTTTCTTTGGTGGCCCTGACGTCGGTGCTCAAACTGTACTACATGGTCAAGACAATACTGGCCGTCGCTAAGGTGGTTATGTTCTGCATACTGCTGATAGTGTTCTACAATTACGCCACTGTCAAGTGAGTATGAAATGCACAAAAAAATTCAAAATGTTCACTACTTTACTTTGATGTGAAACATATTATAAGGACCTTTTGGTGTGACTACGTGTATCCAAGGCATGTGTCGCCACGCTATGTAATTATGTATGTAATACACACATATATCTATTACCGAGATTCCTCAAGGCAATTTTACATTTAAATCTGACTAGTGTTTTAATCATACTAAAAGTATTTTTTATGACATTTAAGAAGTACTTAACTCAGCCTAATGGAATTAAATAACTTGATTGTATTTTGGTACTAAACACGAACTGTATTTCAAATCTTAAATCACGTATAAACATCCACTTCAATTTGGCTGTTATTTACGAACTTTCTTATATTATAGACATGTACTACTCAAAATTGGTTCCAGTCATTTATACGCCTACATACAAATGCTGATCCTCATGCTGGTATTCCTCGTGGTGGTGGTGTACCACGCGCGGTTGGTGGAAGCCACAGCGAGACTAGATTTCGTGTGGAAACAGCAAGCGGAAAACGATCGTAACGAGATGGAAGAGACTCAGAAGATAAATAGGCAGCTTCTTAAACATATATTACCTGATCACGTCGTAACACATTTCTTACGGAAAGATTGGTGTGTTGATGTAAGTCTTTTGCGACGTATGATAAGTAACATTAAGTCTAATAGGTAATTCATTACTCTTCTATTGATAGGAGCTAAATCTAGACACCTTTCTAGAAATTTTTTAGATGCCTCCAAATAACTTATTTTCCCGTCTTTTTGTTCCCACAATTTCGGCCCGTTTATTATTTGGGTGTTTTATCACTTTTTTGTCTATGGACATTTATGTTTAATTTTGTCCTCCCAACAGAAACTGTATTCTCAATGGCGAGACGAAGTGGGGGTCATGTTTGCAGGCATCCCAAACTTCCACGAATTCTACTTTGAGGAAAAAGCCGTCGACTGCATGCGCTTGCTCAATGAAATCATTTGTAATGTACCAATCAAATATTATTTTTCAACTATTTTATGCTTAATATATTATAAGTTGATGATGTTTTCAGAGGTTTTTTTTATGGCAAACGAGCTGACGCAGCTCATGGTAAGTGAGTTTCCACCAGAATTAGTGAGTAAAAGCGGTGGAATGAAAATCGGTGAAATGCAACAAAACAACACCGCCGCCGAGGTAGTAAAAAAACAAAAAAATTAAAAACTATTTTAAATCGGTTTTCTAGGCCATGGTCTATATGTTCCAAGGCATGGCTCTCCTACGATAAAAAATGTAAAGAACAGAACTATTGTTGAAGCAAATATTTTCGAGAAAATTATCTATAATAATAGTTTAATGTGGGATGCACCTACTTTACAGATGATTTTGATAAGCTGCTGATGCAGCAGCGATTTAAAAGCATAGAGAAGATTAAAACTATAGCGGCTACGTACATGGCAGCATCTGGACTCAATCCAAATCAAAACCAGGTAACTATCCCCTTATTATTTTGTTAAAAAACTTATGAAACTAAAAAATATGGATTCGAAGCATCAGACCCTAAGTCGATTATTTTTATTTTATTTTTACATCTTTATTGTATACATGCAAAATTACAGAGTTAAAACAGAGGATGAGTCACAAATATGCAAATGATACAATAGGCGGTCTTATCGCTCATGGCGATAGGACCGCCTATTGGAATTGTGAGTTGTATTGGAATTTAGAAAAATAGATCAGCTAAATAAGGTACGATCAGAGAAAACTGAGACCAAAACCAGTGGCAGACTAAGGAAAGGGCGGAGGGGATGGTACGCCCCGGGCCTCTTGTCCTAGGCGCTATGGCTGCAAGTTCCCTTGATCAAATCGTAACTAAGCCTTTGAAAACATCAAATACAACAAATAAGTATAGCCTGTACCGATAATTTACATTGTTTAAATTAAAATTCCTTTTACCGCCTTATCTATCTAATGTCCAGTTTCGTAGTTTTTTATTTTCATCACCTTTAAAATACTGCTGCCGTCTATATTGTATACGCGGTACTAATATTCTTTTATATTCGTTTGAGGAATTCTCGTCTTAACGGGGCATCTTTGTACGAATGATGGAAGTGAATTTTTTTACTCTCGCAGTTTTCATGACCATATTCAACTAATCCGCCCCGGGCCTCTGACGGGGTGAATCCACCACTGGCTTAATTGATACTGCAATAACAACAGAATAAATCGGGATCTTGTACCTACTTGTATATTTGTGCAATTAATGCACAAAAATGCATATGTATCAAATCACTAAAACTAAAAATCTTTATCACAATAATGTATGCATAAAAAATTTTTTTTATCGACAGTCAGGCGAGGTCTGCGAACATCTGTGTGCTTTGGTTGATTATGCGTTTGCTCTGAGAGAGGCTCTTGAAGACATCAACCAGCACAGCTTCAACAAGTTCCGACTAAGAGTAGGTGAGCAATTCTTTTCTATACTAAATATTGTTTATTAAAATCAAAATCGGTTGAAGACATTAGTTGTGGAAATCTTTATAATAGATTTCAAAAACTTCGAACTGTCGATTTAAGATTCCTGATAATATTCCTAACTTTTCCTTTTAGTTCGAACATCCCTAAAGTAAGAAAAAAATGGAAATAAACAGTTCATAAATATTTATGAACTGATCCTTTATATCCGACGACCTATGTTCCGAACATATCCAAAATATTATTTTGCAGGTATAAGCTGCGGCCCACTGGTGGGCGGAGTGATCGGCGCGCGTAAGCCTGTGTACGATATCTGGGGCAACACTGTTAACGAGGCTTCGAGAATGGAGACCACCGGAGCCATGGACAAGATACAAGTCACCAAGTATACCAAACAGGTGAGAGCGTGCCTTGATTCTGGTTCAACACTTCGTCCTCCTAGCCAGCTTATACACGAATAACTTACGTTTGTTTTGCATTTCAAATGCCTTTTCAACAGCAAGTCATATAATTAAGCAACATCTCAGTATAATTTAATTCAAATCATACCAGGAGTTGTATCAAATACATAATTACCTTGAATATAAAGCAGACCAACCTAATATGACTTTCGTTGGTGAGTGTGAGACCGGAGGACCAGTGATGCAGAACCATTCCAATAAGCCGCCGCAGTGAGGAAAACCATTCTACGTTGTCTCCATTCACAATGAGTATGGTGACCACTACTCTTGGATTCTATTGGATTCTCATACTTTACATCAGGGAGAGCAATGACTTTGACAGACGCATAAATAATAAACCAAGCAAGTGCGAGTCGGACTCGCGCACCGAGGGTACCGTACAAACCTGTAGATATATAGATAAATAAGTAAAATTTAAGCTTTTCGCAATTTTTCCTTTATCTGTGCATGTGCTTAGAGTACTTTATCCTGTGCTTTGTTCCAAATTTCAGGATTCTGAATTCACGGGAAGTACCCTGCAGGTTTTGAATCCCTTGCAAGTGTCGAAATTTGCAGCATACATCTTTTATTATATCTTTTGATTACGTTGGCTTAGAACTTTGATTTTCTCACTGCTCCAAGGGACCCTTAAGTATTTGATATGAATTTGAGCTTTTTACTACCTCGCGTTCCTGAGTAAAAGGATCTTGATAGACAGACAGACAGACAACAAAGTGATCCTATAAGAGTTCTGTTTATCCTTTTGAGGTACGGAACTCTAAAAAAGCAATTTATCGTAAGTTGGTGCTTATGGAAGATCGTTATTGTAGCTGCTGGAGCGTTGTGGTTATACGCTGAGCCGGCGAGGCGAAGTGCAAGTGAAAGGCAAAGGCACCATGGAGACGTGGTGGGTGGTGGGCACCCGAGGCGCGCAGCCGGCCGAGGGCGCCTCCCGCCCTGCGCCTGCGCCGCCGCGCTCGCTCGCCTCGCTCGTCTACACCATGCTACAGGCGCGCAAACGCATCAACACGCATCCGCTCGACGCTACAAACTTACGTGAGTTGCACTACGTCTACTCATTACACCTCATAGAAACTTTTATTTATATTGTATAACTAACTGTTTTCTAATCTCGCTCTTGAGTTTATTTGAAATTATCTTTGTATTTTTTTCAGCATCCTATGATACTCATTTAAGTGTCCGAACTATCATATTTGTTAGTTTTAAGTTTAACTCTCTAATTCTGCACATTCCAGAAAGGCCTGTGTCTAGTCCGTTCCCATCAAACATTCAAATCCATAAATTTGTTTTCCAACTAAATAGCTTTTGCCCGCGGCTTCGGTTGCACCAAATATTTCATACAAACTTTCGTCTCCTAATTTATCTCCATAGGGGCAGCATTTTGCTAAATACAAAAATATTTATTTCTTTACTTTACCCCTACTATATTTTAACAAAAGTTTAAACAAACTGGAATTAAAAGTTTCATACAAATTTTCATCCCTATTTTAAAGGTGGCATTTCCGAAATTCTTTTATTCAAAATTCAAAATTTCAGGATTCTAGGTTCAGCGATTGGGGCTGTGCGTTGATCTCTGGATATCTTAGTTAGTCAGTCTCCTTCATCTTTTATATATATATATAGATTTTTGATTCGATGTAAGTCAGACAAAATAAAGGGAACATCAAACACCAATGTTTTAATAGTCGCAATATACCCTAAATATGAGAGTATTGTGTGATCAAGACTGATCGGTAAACATATTGTTAATGTGTGACAGCGCGTCGCGGCGGGAGCATGAGGCCGGGCCGAGCGGAGACGGCGCCCAGCGGCTCGCATCGGCACCGCTCCGAGATGCGACGGACGAGGAACTCTAGGCCGTTAGTAGTTTTAATATTATACATTATTACTTTAAATCTTTTTTAAGTTACGTCTATAACCATTAGGTAAGATTTGCTGCCCGCAAAACTTAAATCACTGAATTTAGGCCTACTATCACTTGGTAAGCAATAGTACACAGATTTATTTTATCCATTCACTCGTAATGATCGCGGTAAATAAATTGCAGGAAGGCTAAAAAGCTAAAACTTGTTAAAGTAAATCAGTGAATGGATTATTAGATTGATTGAATAAGTACATTGACAGTACTACTAAATCTGTATATTTACATACAATAAGCACACTATGGTACGTTCGTCAATATACTTGTCCTAACATAGGTTGAACTTAAGTGTTAAAGGCATTTACACTACACTTATTTGTCTTTGTCTGTGTGCGCTTAAACTATGAACCTTAATCCATTATAATATGAATCGTAATTTATAACTGTTTTAGACTTTTGCGACTGTTATACAATCAAATAGTTTTTGTAATAATTTCCAATTAAAATTTCCATTTTTCCTGCTAAGTAATATAGATTGATTGCAGATAGATAGCACGCAGATTTTTCGCCTGACATTTTACCAACATAAGAACATCTTTCCGATAGAGTAACCAACGAGATGGAGATGGTAGAGAGGCGGCGTACGTCCCGCTCGATGATGGTCCGGCGCGTGGAGGCGAGCGCGTCGGCAGCGCCGGCCTCGCTGTCAGCGCCGCACACGCCGACCGGCGGCCACGGGCCCCACGCGCCGCACTCGCCGCACTCGCCCTACCCGCACCAACAACAACTGCCGCCTAAGGATAAGCATAAGAGCTTGGGTGATTCACTGATAACGTTTTGCTTTCATGATATCCAAGTCACGATAGTGGATAAATACGACAGTCGATTGTCAAATGTCTTTATCACCATTACTTTTATAGATAAAATAACAAATATAACAGCTTCTTTATCTAAAAAATCTTTCTTCCATATTATTTTATATAGTTAACGAATCTAAATTTAAAACTAAAAATAATTTTGAGAATGTTTCCGTGCCAGATAGAAGGTGATGAAACCGTAATTACCATTACTTACCTTCCGGGTGTAGAAGAAGCCTGAATTTACATCAAGTCCTGATAGCTCCCGCCTGTTCTTTCGGAACATCCGTTTCACTGTTAACATTGGCATTTCTGAAAATGCTTTTTATAATAATAGGTGCACGGCTACAGGCAGCCAGCTTCTCATACCGTATGAGGCCGCGAGAAAAGTCACCGAAGACACAGGAACAGTCGAACGAAGGAACAATCTCGTCTATTTCGACAAACGGTACAACACCTGGGTTCCGCACACGATCAAGTACTGCTGCGTCATTCTTTAGAAAGAAAAAGAAACAAGAGCTAATGGAAAACGAAGGAAAGGAAAACGGTGATGCTGTAACTACTAGAATGTAGTTTTATTATAGGTATTATTTTGAAGATCGAAATATTATTTTTCAGAAACAAGATTTAACAGTTCTTGTATATTGAGGACTTATTACATATAATTATTTATTGATTAGTACAAGAAGGACTAATTTTTCTACCTCTATTTTATATGAATATCTCTTAAAAATTACTTTAGTAAATACTCTAAAACTAAATTTGATAGGAAGATTAGAAAAAAAAAGAAATTGACGACAGTGTCTTTTTTCACCTAATATCAAAAAGGAGGAGTTCCTTATTTCAGCTGTATGTTCTTAATGTATATAGATACTCTCGCGAAAACAACACGTAGAAACGACATCAAGCTTATCATGAAATTAAACTGTCACTTTGGTAAGGTTATAATTGTTGTAATATCTTTTGTAAACTAAATTTACACATAAAAATTATGACAGTTAATAATTTTAACTATATTATACTCCATTGACTTAAGATAGAATTATGTATACGTTTTATATAATATTATTTATTCACGATAACAAATTACCTAAACTTATTTTGTTAGTCTATATTAATACAGAAGCGTTAAGCGTACCTATGTGTAATGTAAATAATTGTAAGATATTTTTGTATAATCAGTCACAACTGATGAACCCTCGGTTTGGGACCAAGTGCACTATGAATAGACATATTTATTTTTGAAATGTAAAGACGAAATCAGGCGTCTTGATTGAGAGGAAAGTCAGGCAGTAATTTATTTATATATGAATACAGTACCTGGATGATTATATCACATTGGTAATATTTCTGTTGTTCGAAAAATCTCTAAACTAAATAAAAAATCACAAAATTTAAATTTTATCATGGTAATCAACGTCTATTTTTAGTGTGAAATATCTAATTCTAACTTTGAGGCGCACTATTTTTGTACGGCATCGGTTTTCATACAATTTCAATACCACATTAATCCATAATTCCGCAGCGTCGTACAAAGTCACGTGACAAGGGAGATAAATCAAGGTTTCCCTCCCCTTCATAAGTACTTAATTAGACAGCTTAAAAGTGACGGCATAGTGCTGAATGTTATTATTTTGATGCCCTTGTATTTTTCCAAAAAGGTCTGTTAGGGGTTCACATGATACAGGCCTGTAGTCTGTACCAAAATTGATCTTTTAACTGACTTCTGTTTGAAATACATAAATGGATCGTTTTTTTTGTTTTTGCGAAAGACGGCCCCCATTTCATGTCATCCACATTTTTTATATTTTTGTCATTAATTCCGCCACTACGAAGACTTGAAGACTCGAAGACTTAGAATTAAACACTGGAAATACTTGACATTGGCAGAAATAGCTTATCCGACTGATTGCCATATCATCAAAAGAAGAAGAAAATACATAAATTTCTCTGCCCTATTATTATCTTTTTAAATTTGTTGATTATTGTCTGACTTTATTCTATCAGTAGTAAGGGTTCATCAGTTTTGACTGAGATCTATGTTCTACGTACCTATACCTTTAGTTGTAAGTGTTTGACAGCATTTTATGTAAGATAATTCAATGTGCCACTTTTACCGTAGCTGAGAATGCCAAAGACTATTTTTGATCTCAGAAAGCATTTTACGTAAAACCTTCCTAAGTAAACTAAATAGTTATAAGGGAATATGAGATCTAATAGGTATCTGTGTACTGTCCGTTTCATTAGATCAAGTAATGTTTTGAAGGTATATTGCCAATTTTTATAATAATTATAGTTTTACAAGTTTTGCATCAACATGACTTATATTATTTCAAACTGTAATGCTACTATTATTCCTTTAGTCACGATTAGATGTTTTCGGAACCTGTTACAAAATTAAGGAAACATTAAATTTTCTTCAAGAAACTTATAAAAAGCGACAAGGATCTTTTGCCCCGTTCAGATATAGTATAATGACAGATTAGAAAACCATTTTTTTAGCATCGTTTCCCTGTGATATTAGCCCTAGTGGTATCACGATTTATTAGAGATACCGTATTAAAAAGCGAGCAACATAAAGGTTATAATGATTCGATTGCATTTTTGCAGGATCGGAAATACGATCCAATCGATTTCCTAATCGGAACTAACGACAAATTTGACTCGTATGTTTTACCGGATCGGATTTCAAACATTTTAATAATCAGGCAAACAAAGTAAAATCTAAAACACATACAGTTGCTCTTGTAAATATTTGCCGTCGCGCCAATCGATACTTGACAAATAAAATGTTTACGTACACCATTCTGAAATTGTATATGAAGTAAAAAAACACGGCTCGAACGTGACCAAATTATAAAACACAAAAGTCATTAGTAATTGAACGAAACTGGACTTAAACTGGTACTCGGACTAAACGGGAAAATCATCGTAATTGGGAAATTTGAGTAAAACAAAGTTTACCCGGCACCAGTAATATACCGAATTTGAGATTCGTACTTACTGTCAAAAACTTATGATCCTTGGCGCACTTTGACATTTGTCATTCATGGATAAAGTTTGCTATAATAATTAAAGAGCAGTTTTGTAAGTATAAAATAAATATAGCACTATCAGGTCATTCAGCAACTATATTTTTTTATTACGAACTAAAGAGGATATGCAGTAAGTTGTTTGTCTTAATACATAAAAGTTATAAACAAAATCTCGTGACAAACAGACCCCTAATTGATAAAGTATTTTGTGTAGTACTTCAGTGTAGACAAGCCAAATTAATCGTAGGCTAAGATATGAATCGTTAGATATGCCTTTGCCACAGTTGTATTACCACTTTCGACATATGACAAACGTTTTTTATTATGTCCAAGGATCCTGCAAAGCATTACCAACTTTCAAAGTGGGAGTACGCTCTTTTCGTATTCTAAAAATATTAACATTGTAAATTAAATTTAGTTTCAGTCTTTAATTAAAAGAATTCTAAAACATTTTAGAAGGAATCTAAATAAAAAATCGAAATGAATTTGAATGTTTTATTTAAAAATAATTTTGAACATAATAATTAAATAACATTTGACCTCACGCAATTGTCAAAGTTTGAAATAATACAATAACTTATTATGATAAACTTTACTCTGCACTATAAAATGTATTTACTAATGGTTTCTTTCCAGTGAATTCAAATGTTATTGCACTTTGTTGCTTCATTTTATTAATATAACAATGCAATTAGCGGAATAGTCTGTTATATCTATATTTCTCTCTCACATGCATCATGTCATAGAGAATACTGCAAAGTTTTATATATTTAATATTCTGATAGACTTATACCCTTAGGCGACTTATATAAATCTAAATAAATAATAAACTTTGGGAATCTTTCACACATACCACTCATTATTATATAATTTAATATTTAATTTAATGCTCCAGTAACACTTTGGAATACCCCAAATCTTACACTTAAATATAATATAAAATCAAATTATTGCTTACATTAGGAAAATATCCTGAGATTTATGTAAATATTTCACAATATCATTCGTCCACTCATCACACTCGGCTCCCATTCGTTTCACACATGAACATAATTTGTACCATCATATCAATACAAAATATCTGCTTTGTTTCCAAAACAACCCTATGTTATTTATAAAGTTACACAAAATAATTCTAATATCAACTACTATACGGCCGGTATATCTTGAAGAGTCTGAACATCTCTAAGTTACCAATAAGCATGAAGTAACCAAAAAGGGATGTCCGAAACGCGGGCTTGAGGGTGTTGTTTGACCAATATTTATTTAAATTGATTGAAATTATAAGTCACAAAAATATATTTATTTTACATTTTAAAGGAGGTTTAAAATTTTCTCAAACGGTCCTCACTTTAGTAGAAGTTATAATACCTGATATTGAAGTAAATCATGTCTTTCAACTGAGGAAACAAAATTTTATTACTTTCTTGTTTAAAGTCAAAATCTCGTTTATAGCTACAAAATTCACTAATATTTGTAAATCAATTTCGTTTAATATCTTATATAAACAAAAATAAATAACTTCTAAATAATACTAATCGATTACGATATTTGATCTAATAAAGGGTCGATTGTGTTTAAATCTTAATATTTAAAGGTCAATCTCTAGCCTAGATCACCACCCCCCGTACGTCGCCTCATGCCACCATTTTGTTCCTAAGAAGTTTGGACTCAATAAGATACATAGGCTGTATAGTTTCTGTGATGTTTTTTATATTGCTGAATAATATATGAATACACTTTTAAAGAATGTTGCCAAGACCAAATTAATTTCTCAAACCAAACATAGCTCTTTACTTCTTTTTATTACTATTGGAAATGTGATGACAACGAAACTAGTAAGTCCCTTTTTTATTCCAGAGTGTAGTTTGAACTTATGTAACCAACATAGGTTATTCAAATAATTGTGGGTTTGATAATAATCAAACAAGATTATATCATTACAGAATCAGAGCCCGAATGACTACTAAATAACCAACATCATCACAACAAAAATAACTGTATTTTCCGCGGATACATACACGTTAAATAAATAAGCTGCTTGTCGTAATAATCAAAACTACGGCATGATTGTTGGGAGTGTTAACATGAAAAAAAATTATGAAAATACGACACAGCCGACAAACATTTTGGAAATTATTTCATATATAAATTTCCTCTTGAAGCAAATTATTTATCTATAAATACGGTTGCTATTGCTTTACATTTTACCACTCTCTTCACTTAAACCTACAGTGTACTTAATATGCAGCTATATATGAATTTAATTAGCAATGTAGTTAAACATTAAAACCTCCATATTTCTGCTACGAATGCTTTATTAGTTTCGAACTCTGAGGAGAGGTGTCTTGAGCCACCATAATAAATAGCAATCAAACCCATTACATGAGTAAAGGAGCTTTAATAAAGGCTAGGAAGATGACTTCTTAGCCTTTAACAATCCCAGGATTATTTGGGGTTTGCTATATTAGTTCAATCGGTTTTCCTTGAATGACAGTTTTTCCATGGAGCGACTGACATCGGATCCCCGCAAGCCTGAAGGCGAACTGCATTCGAAGGTTAACTAGTTGTGGGATTATTTGAGGTAGAAGAATAAAGATAGCCAAAGCTGTTCCATGACATCTGGGAGCGAAATAAAACCTCCTCTATCATTGACAAATGCTCGAGTTCGAAACTAGTCCAGCGTACCCGAAATAATAACGAATAATAACAGGTTTACGATTTTCAGTTTATGTATTTTAAAGATACGTATTAAAAAGTACGTACATATTCTTAATTTAAATTGCAAGTCCATATTTATCACGTGTATATAATACAATTATTATACTGATGTATTAAGGCAAATTAGATATAGTGGAAATGATATAATATCTTCAGCCTAGCCTTCATTAGTCTTGAGATTATTTGGAGTCGGGTTAGTTAGTTGCTTAGTTCAACCGGTTTTACTTGAATGTGTTTTTTATAATATAAACTATAATATATATATATATATATATATATATATATATATATATATATATATATATATATATA
>PKRV01000342.1:18722-132466 GCA_003709505.1 Hyphantria cunea
ATTAACTATATATTCTCTACAATATACAGTAGATACTAACTTTTTGTTATCTTAACTTTCGATTATATGTACTGTAGTATAGATAACGATGTATTCATATTAGGTAACATTATCCCTGATAAAAATGTTAAGATGGGGTTAATAATTTTTAAAAGGGAGTAAAAGCTTACAGTAAATACTGCTGTAAGTCTATGATGATATTTTAAGTTATTTGATCAAATAAAATTAAATATTATCTAGTTATTTTGATCATTTTGTTTGCTGTCAGCTATTAGTGGATGCGGACTGCCCAAGACTGGCATGGTTGACGCTTTTTGGGAGGAGTCTTCATTCATCAGTGGACGGCATTAAGCTCAAGGAGTAGAATAGCTCTAAGAAACAATTAGTTGAATAATGTTGCACATTGAGTTACTCTCGCGTCAGATTCCTATACCAATCTCAAGTTAGGAATGACGACTTATGTTTCTGTTACAACAATATTCATAGAAAAAGTATTATAATAACATTGATGTGAGCAAAACCAATCAAGCTTTTAAGGAGAGGCTTATAACAACAGTTGACTCCCAAAGCAAGGAAAAATTTTTTATGAGTAAGGACTTAAGTAGAAAAAGAAGCACATGGGTCAATTAATAGTAAGCGGATACCTGTACCATGGGCCCCTGCAACCATTACTGACTTGTAATATCCATATCTATACTAGCAATGACAAGAATAATTTTAAGACATTATTACGTTGAAATACAACCTAAATAATGTCCGTCTAATACAATAAATATAGGCAAGATTCATCACTTGTCAAGTAAATATAAGTGGGTAGTCTGAAAAGTTTCAGACCTGACGATGATAAAAGACATTTTTTTCTTATTTTATTTTGGTAGTCTCTTTCTTTGAACCCTTTATACTCTCAGGGATGCACAACACGAATGCAAAGATGCATAAGTGCATTCACTACATTTTAAAAAAGAGTGCTGCTATTTTCTCGTTGATGTGGGAATCTTTTCAGACCACTTACAATAAATACATCGTGCAAGGTCAAGTCAATTTTGACTTCAAAAGGCAACCCATCACACTTGAACTAGAAAAATATTTGTTATATAATTTCTTACCGTAATAAGCAGGAATGACATATAGGCGTTAGACGGTCATAGAGCAACACTGCGTGAAATTCTGATTCTGAATGTTTTGTTTTAATTATTTATAGTGTGTAAGTTCCTAGTGATAGGTGGTTTATTTTTATGCGAGTCTAAAATGAGAATATATCAAGATCCCCCCTTCCTTCCCCCTTCACAAAAACCGACAGACTGTTTATGTTATGGCTCTACCCTCCGGTCGGTGACCCATGTCGCTCTATGGTTGCCTTAGATGAACCTTAAAGTTCAAAATCTTGTAAAAGTCGTATAAAAATATACTATTTCGACCTTGCGCCCGAAATATGGCTATGGCACCAATCGATTATGTGGATTTAATTTATTACAAGTGTAGTAGAAATTAACTAAATAACGTATATCATCAGTTGGAGGTCGGTCGCATCATCGCACTTTGCAGAACTTCCGTCCACCTGTTTCAATTAGAAAAAGAAAGCGTTAATAATAACAAAAATATGTAAAAATGGCATGACAACTTTGATAGTTGAAGATATTTTTTAAGGGACATAACCTACGCTAGAATTCAATCCTATGTCGAGGGGGCTTTTACTCAGATGCTTGATACTCACAAAAAGAACACCCTCGCGATAATCTTTAAACCACAAAATGTTGTCTCGTGTGGATTTTGAACCCACACTCGTAGCATAGTAGAAAGTGGCAAGGTGACCGCTTACACTGTTGCACCGTTCATGCAGTAAATTTTGGTTTTCTTCATTATTTTCTTCTTTATATTTTCGACATTACAAAATAAAAAAATATATGGAGGGCATTTATAGCGTAAGATAATTGTGTAACCTGTTGTATGTGTAGTGGCTGTCAGCTCTGAAGAAATAAACATGGTTTTTGAATTGCAGCTTGAACACAAACTCTTTGTCGATCCCATCCTCCGAGGTCGGTGTGCAAACGCTGTACCTAAAAGTTATAAAATATAACTCGTTAATATTGTGGTCTGAGCTTAAACAACTATATAATACACAAAAATGGTTTGTTCCATTTTATAGACATGTATGTTTTATGGACTTCTTATTTAAAATGCCAGTACCTGGATCACCGAGCTTTACTCGGTATTTTTTTTTTGCTAAGTTTCCTAAAAGTGTATCCTAGATAAATCGATTTATTGTCCCCAAAACCCCCTGCTTTCGAAAGGAGATTCAGAATTTCTAATTTAAAATCATTTATTCAATTAAGGCACTAAGTGAAATTTAGGAACGTTGAACTGAAGCTACAGATAAAAATCATCATCAGACGCCACAAATGTACAATATAGTCAAGGTGAATAAGGTGAAAACGCCTAAATCCACTGTCTGCCTATGTCAATTCATAGCATCTAGTTTCCAAACTGCGTAGAGCCTTATGAGAAGAACACTGGCAAAGAAACTCATGACCACTCTTTTTAAAAGTCAGCTAATCAAATACATGAAATAGATTACATGAAAGGTAAAAAGCAGGCAAGTTGTTACCACCTGATTTTCATTTAATAAAATTTTATTAAAATACTCCAAAAACTAACGTGCTGCAAATAACAATAATACTTACTACAGAAAATACAAGAATTGCTGTGTCATATTTCTAAATACAATTTAGAAGCGAACAAGAGGCAAATGTTTGTTAAGAATAATGAAGTATTATTTACTAAGTGATGTGTCGACAATTTTTTTTTTTTCCATAAATAAAAATGCATCACCAAAATGTATATACGCGCATAACTTTCGATTGACTGCACGAAATTGGATAGTTCTTTCAAGTCAAGTCAAGTCGTCAGGACAAATATAGAAGAAAACTGAAAGTTTTATATTTTCGAAGTCGGCCACTGTACACTAGCCGTGAGAAACTGAGGAGGGTATAAATACTAACAAATTTTTTTTCGCAAATTTAGAAAATATTCAGAAAAAAAAGGATGACGGTGCGAAATGCGCTGGGTCAGCTAGTTAATTATAAATGTCAAATCATCAGCATCAGCCATAGGCAAATTGCGATAGGTAAATTAATGGGAGACCACCAAATTGTACATAAAAATGCAATTGTGCGCCTTTCACAAATAAAATGCTAAATAAATAATAATTTTCATCTTCCTAGTTTTTATTACTCCCAAGATTAATTGGGTCGGCTACTAATTTAATCGGTTTTACCTGAATATCAGTTTTTACACGGAGCGACTGGCATCTGACCTCCACAACCCTCAGGGTGAACTGAGTTCGAATATTTAACTATTTGTCAGTATATTTGAGGGCACTGACTTCCAACGATTACCATAGATGTTCATAACAACCGGGACCGACGAATTAACGTACTCCGAACAAACCACAGACCTCTTGATCTGCAGCCACTTACGTCAACCAGACCAATGAGGCAGTAAATAAATAAATAATTGTTAAATGAAAATTGAAAACTTGACTTACCCCAGCAGAGGCAAAGAAGCAAGTGGTGTGTCATCTTGCCAACTCTTATAGAAGAATAGTGTATACACGGCGAACACGACCCACAGCTTCTGCCAGCCTGGCGATTTCTTGAACTTGCGCAGCAGGTACCCCGACAACTGCGTCTGAAATATTCGAACACGTAGTTGACTAGTTTAGTAAATATCTTATCTAATATACAAATAACTTATGTTACGTTGTTTGTAACCATATTCGACCGATTTCAATACTGTTTTTTATACATTTGGGAGGTATGCGACGCCCTTCTGCCAGATTGTAAACTAATGACAGAATGATATAAAAAAAAAGCTGTTTGGAGTCTGATTTAAGTCTCCGAACAGCTTTTTTTCTATGGAAACCTGGTTTCTAGCAAAGAAAAATGATTATGTTTATCGGTCTTCTTGTCAGATAAAAAATCATCATTCTTTCTTGTTGGATCTTATCTCAGCGAGGAGAAATGACACTGTGTAATGTCGTGCGATACTACATACATGGAAAGGTCACAAAAATGCTCGGACTTAAAACAATTTGGGGATCACACAAAGTGTCAGTCTCGTGTGGGATCGGAACCCACAAAATTAATTGCAGCACAAAGTGACCGCTTCAACCGCTAGGCCATACAGTCAGACAATAAATACAAATAGTGAGTGTCGGTTACCCTCATGGCGAGGTGCAGGTGCGAGCGGTCGAGCGACGTGACGCGGTGCCAGCACACGTGCGCCAGCCCGCCTCCCACGCAGCTCGGCGATGACTCGCCTGCACGAATCAGTAAAGTTACAATTAATATTAATAATAATTAATCTATTGTACCAGATAATTATTAAGGTTAACTTTTTTTATTTATTTTAACTTTTTTGTCGATTACCTGTAGTCGAAGTTTTTTTTATTTCCTGTTTATTTTGAAAAGATACAACTTACCTTGAACCTCTTGTTCGTAAGGCGTCAGTTCCGTGTCCACTTCTGGGTACAATTTCTGAGCGAGTTCCAGAGTCGCCTGTAGAGCGTCACACCAACCTTGGTACTCGATATCATTGGGTGCACTGAATAGAAGATTTGTATCTGGACCTAAGAGAAAAAACAACTTTTGATACCAATTATCTTTTTTAAAATTTAAACCTACAACAACACTTCTTTCCCTAAACCTTACTTACAGTGGAAGAGCCACGCTTTGGCATGAATGGGCCAGCTCGACAGGAGTGACAGAAAATCGCCTCACAGAAAACCGGTGTCAAACAGCGCTTGCGCTGTTTCATCGAGTGAGTGAGGATACTAGAGGCCCATTTTTTGGGTTATAGATTTGTATTGCTGTTGCAGTATTTTCCCTTTGGGTATGTACATTACGCAAACTTGCCAACGTCTACTCTCGCCAACGGCTCTCGCATCACTAAAGTGGTGCGTACGAGACTATTCATCAGTAGCAGTGAGTAACCGAATGAAGTGTCTGGGAGACGCATACACTACAACTGTAATAGGATAGTTGACTGTATCGAAAAATAAATACCCATGTCTCCTTCATTAAAACGAACACTAAAAAACATATCGGAAAATATAATTTTATTTCTATTACAAATTTTAATATATTATAATATAAATATGTTGCTCAATTGAGCAGTCTAAAACAGTGACGTCACAGGTAAATATTAACTGTTTAGTACACTTTTCATACAAAGTTATCGTTTTGACAGATGATAAAAAGTAACTGATTTGACTATGGTTTTGCAAATAAGATTAAAAAGAAAGGTGAAAGACGGTACCAGTGAGTGTGAAGGAATGTGGCAGGTCGTGCGGGGCAGTGGCCAGCGAGTGCAGCGCCAGGGCCGCGTGCGCGCGGAACGTACTCGCGCCGCACTTCGACGTCACCACCAACACGTCGCTGAACTGAGGAACAACAGTGACATATTAACGACCGTTTCAGGTAAATGATTGAAAACGATATAGAATTTTCCTCAAAAAAAAGTATTTGTTTTTTGACGTGATAAAGTCTTATAAATCGATGAACGCCGGCTCATTGTCGCGTTCCGCCCGAGCCGAGCGTGCGAGAAATAGCGCGGAACAAGCGATAGAGAGGCAAGTGAGGCCTACGCGTTCGGCTTGTGACGCATGTTTTTTATGACGTTATAACGTTAAATTATCGTCCGTAAACCAACTTCACAGACAACCAATTTTTTTACAACTAAAACCTGTCACAGGTAAAGAAAATAATGATTCTGTATAACAATGAAACTGTTGAATAAATTGAAAAACATACGACAAAATATAGAGACTATCCACAGTTTTAACCATATATTATGTCAATCGATCAGTTCAGCTGAGATGAAACTTAGCTCACCAAAAACAACATCCTCTGTTGTAATCCTCGCGACGAGTGTTTGTAAACACAACCCATTCTAATAAACTCTCTTTCTGCAACTAGTATCTTGTCGTATCCTGTAAATTGTAAAAGTGGTTACTATTAAGGGTCGATGGTTATATATCACATTACATACAATATGAATTTATCTAAACCGTAAATTTCAACATTTCAATAAAACTATGTATCTCGTTTACATCTTTGCAATATTAATGTATATTAATGTCAGTATGGTAAGACCTACTTACTCAAACAGGAATGAATCGCCATTTTATATCAAAAACTCTGTTAAATGTAGCTAAAACTTTCAAAATACAAATTTATGATCTTCATCAAAATGTTCATATGATTGAATAAAACATATTATAACATAATGTTGTACCTATTATATTTAAAATTCTGACAAAAATAACTATTTTACATAGTTTGTCTAATTTTAAAAAAGAAGAAAGAATGAAAAAACGAAATAATTAATTTACAAAAAATGTATATTTGGCAAACTGCCTTTTACAGTTTATTGCAAATAATAACTGCCTCGGTGGCGTAGTGGTAGCGTATACGACTGTTTGAGGTCTCGGGTTCGATTCCCGGGTTTGTTGTTTTTTAGGTAAAATAAGTATGTATTTACAAAAAAGTATTTATGTATACTTATATGAGTCGCCTAGTACACTTAATACAAGCTCTGCTTAGTCTGGGACTAGATGGCGTTCAGTGTTACTAGTACAGTGTATTAAATTAAATATTTATTATTGTTTAAACGTCTATAATTCTTAAAATGTATGATCGATCAGCCGTGAGGAGTGTAAGTGCGTGGTCACCGGAGATGTCCCGCTGCAGCTGGCAGAGCGCGGCGTGGTTCTCGCCGTGCTGCAGCTGCTCGCTGGCGTGCAGCGCCACGCGGCTGCCCACCTCCAGCGCGCGCACCGCCGACGCGCTCTCCGACGCGTTGTATAACTCTGCCGGTAACACCGCGACATCTACACTTCTATTATAACCGAAGGAAGGCGCTCATAGCCCAGTTGCACTCGGTGATTAGAAACAATCAGCGAGGGCAAGCAACGACGGCGCGGTCAGTACCTGGATGGGTGACCGCTGGTGGCATTACCATGAACGTCTCCGTGATTCGGAGGTCACGTTAAGCAGTCGGTCCCGGTTGTTATCATACGATAACAGTCTTGAAGCTTAGTTGGAGGCCTTCGGGCGGCTTAAAAACATCCAACGGTAAGATTACGTAGCCACAACGTTGTCTTGCCAGTCCCCAACCCGCACTTGGCCAGCGTGGGGACGTATGGCCTTAACCCTCTCCTGAGAGGAGACCCGAGCCTAGCAGTGGGACATTATGGGTTGTTGATTATAACCGAACCCTCTTTTTAATACTCGTTTCAATCCATACGATTTCCTTTAAAAACCTTTTGACACTAAAGAGCCGTAAAAGAAAGGATTAATATGACAGCTGTTGCGACTTCCATATTTGGCAAGAAAAACCTACTACCGCCCCTTCTTTCGTAGACATACCGAAGTATGGAATAAAACAAATTGCAGAGTAACTAAATTAATGACTATCCAACATTAATAATTGTTGAGCCGTGGTTCACCAGGCATAGTGACCTGATCGGGTCGGAGAATCCTCCATTTGTTTTGGACGGAAATGACAATCGTTCATCCACAACGGTCTCATAGAAAACCAATGTCAAACGATTATTTCGCTGCTTTTCACAGAATGATTGAGGGTACCGTAACTCCTTACTCAGATTCTGGGGCCATAACTTCGGCAGCAACGAGACACTGTTATCACCCAAAGACGATTAAGAGAGCAAACTATGAAAGATAACCTCACTGCAAAGAGAAGAAAAACTTGAAACAAATTGTATACCAACCTCTCTGGTCAGCGTGGTATAACAGAGCAAAACTTCCTTTCTAAAGAGAAGCCTCTCTCTGGTCAGCGTGGTATAACAGAGCAAAACTTCCTTTCTAAAGAGAAGCCTCTCTCTGGTCAGCGTGGTATAACAGAGCAAAACTTCCTTTCTAAAGAGAAGCCTCTCTCTGGTCAGCGTGGTATAACAGAGCAAAACTTCCTTTCTAAAGAGAAGCCTCTCTCTGGTCAGCGTGGTATAACAGAGCAAAACTTCCTTTCTAAAGAGAAGCCTCTCTCTGGTCAGCGTGGTATAACAGAGCAAAACTTCCTTTCTAAAGAGAAGCCTCTCTCTGGTCAGCGTGGTATAACAGAGCAAAACTTCCTTTCTAAAGAGAAGCCTCTCTCTGGTCAGCGTGGTATAACAGAGCAAAACTTCCTTTCTAAAGAGAAGCCTCTCTCTGGTCAGCGTGGTATAACAGAGCAAAACTTCCTTTCTAAAGAGAAGCCTCTCTCTGGTCAGCGTGGTATAACAGAGCAAAACTTCCTTTCTAAAGAGAAGCCTCTCTGAACTGTAAAAGGGTTGATGATGTGTGGTTACCGATAGCCAGTCGATGGTAGTGCAGCGCTCGATGTAACGGCCTCAGCAGTAGAGCGGCCAGCGGTAGCGGCGAACGCGAGTCGAAGTCCGCAGCCACTCGCGCTGCGCTGGCGCTGCTGCGCCTCACGCTCTCCACCACACCGACTAATGACCCCGCTCGACTACTATACCAGAGATATGCCTGAAAATACATTTACACAGATGTTTCTTTTTTATAATAAAATCTGCCAAGAGAATATTTTTAATTTTATTGCTGTATAAATTCTCTCTATCCAACAATAGTGGTAATTCTTTTATTGACATCACTAAACTTAAATTCACTAAAATTTGTTGTTTGATTATTTACATTAATTTCATTAGCTTACAGTATGTCTCAAATTTTATCTGCGACTATGTTTAGTTCAGTATCAAATAAAACTTGATCATAGGCATACGCTTGTTTAGTTTTAAAAAAAATTAAATTGACTTTGGGATAACAAAAATTACTTAAATTACTCCCATTTTTAAAATTTAAGTGAATTGTAGTTTAGTGATGTCGACAACACTATGTTTGCTTTGTACGTAGGTATTGTATTGTAGGTTATTTCATGAGTTTCTTTGCCAGTATTCTTCTCATAAGGCCCTACGCATTTTGGAAACTCATTTGGATCGACACAGGCAGGCAGTGAATTTTGGTGTTTTCACCTAATTCACCTTGACAATAGAGTACAGCTGGCGTCTGTTTGTGTCGATCTGTGATTATTATCTGTAGCTTCAATTTAACGTTCATAAATGTCACTTAGTGTCTTAATTGAATAAATGGTTTTGAATTTGAACATATAACACATATGTGTAACATTATACTTGGAAAACTTCCATTTTCAAGATTACATTTACGTTACGAAGCTTTCGTTTCTAAATAACGATTTTTAATGGGTTTATTACTACAAACAAACTTTTGAAATTCCCCATAATAAATGAAAATATGTAAAAATCTGTAATAATACACCTAAATTTAAGTTCAGAAACAATTTTAATTCAAAAGCCTAACAAATCGATTTATATATATATATATATATATATAAACTATAAATACTTTATAAGAGATTTAAAATAGTTCAACATCAAATGACTAAATATGAAACTTACCTTATCTGTGCTCGATAGATGTTCGTACAGCACATCGGCTATTTTCTTATACTCCGGTTCCTCTCCCTCTAACAAACAAATAACACATTTGAACTGTTGTTTCAATACTGATATATTATTATGTAATTTAATGTTATTTTTTTAATTTTTAAACATTTATTATTGTATTATTACTATATTACTACTATATTATTGTATAATTTAATGTTATTTTTTACATTTTCAAACACTTATTATGGTATTCTTTCTTCATTTCGTCCTCGTATGTTATATCTCTGCATTATTACAAACGGCGAAAAGATATCTATAAAATTCATGTTAATATAATATATCTAATCACTATTATCTACTATCTAATATTATCTAGAAACTTGGTTTAAATTAGGGTAGTTCTTTCTTTCTTTATTTTAAAAAGACCACTACTGCACAAGGAATAAATCCTGTGTTGCGGGGGAATTTACAAATATATATGAAACGGGCACAAAGAACACCCAGACTTAGAATAACAATTTGCGGATCACACAAAGCGATGTCTCATATAGGGTTTGAACGTGCAACACTTGGCGAAGTAGGAAGCGACGTGGCAACTGCTAAACCACTAGGCAATACGTGCAACTATTAAGTCTTCGTACGCACGTATCAACTATGCTTAAAACACGTCCTTGATCACACTTTAAAAACTAGTTGTCAGTTATGTTGAATGTACATACCATCAGCTCGGTTCCCATTAGCTAGTAGCTTGTCGAGCTTGGCCAACAACTTGCCGTTGGGCAACGCGAGAGGTTCCAGCGCAAGGCAAGCGCGGGCAAGCGCAGCGCTCGCCTCGTCACCAGAAGACGCTAACTCCGAAACACATGCGCTCCATTTCTGTACAATAATAATATTTTACTAACTTCGGAGTATCGATTAACTACGCGAACAGTTACTAAGCATGAAATTTAGGTGTTACTCTATCTCCCCATTAACATATAACACAAGACAAAACAAAGTGAAGACGAGCTAATGTTGTTCAAGTTGTTGAGAGAGATTTAAAATTTTGACCTGCAGGTTAAATGTGATCAGACCTTTACCCTTTTTCATTAATGGTCCCATAAAGAAACGTACAAAATGCACGACCAGGTCACTAAAAATTGTGTAAATAAAGTTAATATAGTATACAACTTAATTGAGATTCGATATAATACTGCCAAAGTTAAAACTATAACAAACTATAAACAAAAATTACCCAAAAATTTGTCGTGTAGTTATTAAGACGAGTTATTGCGATACATAACGATAAAATCTAGTGGTTTTATTCATGTAACCATAGTGATGCCTATTACAATGGTTATATGAGATGCACTTACCACTGTGATAAGCTCCAAGTCCCTTTTGTACGTCCGTTCTGTCATCAGCAGCTCCTTGGCTACAAAATAACTGATATCCATGTTGCGTTTACGAGTACCATCACTGACACCTTCGTGAAGCGTGCCGAGCAGGGTGGACGTAATGCTAAGACAATAAGAATGTAAGTATATGTTACCGGCAATCTGTATAATCCGGTTGTATACTTACCTAGATAATGTATACAATATCTAAAACGTGTAGGTAATGTGTGAAATATTATATTACACTTTGCCTAGGTGTTCTATAAAATGCCTAATGCGCAGCCGGTAATGTGCTATCTACGAGAACAGGTCAATAGCAATCCATTCCAACTCATCTAACCCAAATTATTTAACAACACAGGGATCTAGAGTTGTCACTGTTCTAACCTAAACTTAGATGACTCGGATTGAATATTTCGGACATCTAACACACAACCCCATCTAGTCCCAAACTAAGCAGAGCTTGTATTATGGGTACTAGAAAACTGATATTAATACATAAATACTTTTTTTTTGTAAATACATACATATTATACATAGGAAAAACCCAAACTCCGAAACAAATATTTGCAGATCATACAAACATTTGGTCCGACCCAGGATTCGAACCCGAGATCTCATGAACAGCAGTCGCGTACGCTACCACTGCGCCACCGAGGCAGTCTAAATGATTAGGGGGTCTGGATTGGTCACTGTTCTAACCTAAATCTAGATGACTTATCTAATCCAAATGATTCTAAAACAACACAGGGGATCTGGAGTGGTCACTTTTTTATCCTAACCTAGATGATCTAAATAAAGTTGATTTAAAGTAAACAGAACAAGTTTCCTTTGCTCATCATTTTATAAGTAAGTAGTTACATAAAATTAACAAAAAACAGACCAAAATGTATTATTTTCACACATTGCCAGTGAGACTGTAGGCATTCTGTACAATCCCTAGGAATAGTAAAGAATACCTAGGCAAGGTATGTAATGGACAATAATATTTGTAATATTTCATACGTTGGCTGAACGTCTCAGGTATACAATACCTAATAATACATTGCCTAGGTATTGTGTGGAACACCTGAATTATACACATTGCCGGTGGTAACATATAACGAGGAAGGCATTTTTATTCTGAATGTCAGTACCGTTCTAATTAACCAATTCACAAATAAATACCCAGATACACAAATTTATTTGAGATGATGTGTATTTATGTATCTTGAGGAAGACCTCAAGATACATAAATACACATCATCTATTGTAAGATCTATTGTAAGAACAATATACCTAACGTATGGAACATTCTACCTACAGGTATAGTTTTGCAAACTTTAATTATCTCATAAAATATCTATGCACACTATTGAAATTAAGTTGCATTTATCTACTCACCTGTTATTGTTTCGCCTTGTGAGGGTATCGCCAGCGTCGCTTTCGCCACCACTTAGCACATCCATGCTATTCACAGACTCTGAGACCACAGGCACTGCAAGTTAATACATATATCTGATATAAAATATATTTATACTATATTTTCTATCTAGACCATAGGTTATAAAACTGTAGTAGAAGTAACCATATTTTTAAAGAACTGTAACTACTTAGCTGTAATATATTTATTTAGCTTTCGAATAAAAATATGCGTCAGTAAAATGATTCCTAAAGATGGCATGACTACGTCACAACTTGATATCAAGATTCAATTCGGAAGCCGAATATTTATAACAAAATAATGAACACTGCACGCTTACCATTAACATTTCCATTGACAACGTCATTATTGTTGACACAAGTCTGTTTGTTATCCACAACGTCGTGTCCGTTGGTGAGCGGTTTGTGCACGATGGGCGTGGACGCACATACGGGCTCGCCCGCAGTTTGATCGCACACTGAAGTCGGTGACATACACAGACTTGCAGAAGAAACTGTGTTGTCGTCTTCTTCGGGGGATACTTCGTCTGTATAGCAAAGTGGCATGTTAGTTTTATTGAGCAATTTTAAATATAACATTATTAAATTTCATTAAAATTAAATAATGTAAAGAAAAAATAAGGGACAGTGTAAGTCGTAAATCAGTTCACTACAAGTAATTTCATTCTTACATACTAAATGTCGACAGCTCAGTAACAAACTTCGTTATCATAATACTCAGAATAAGGTTAGTGGTAATAAACTGATTTCTTTTCACTAAATGATATTACAACTATGATAAAAAGTTTCGCATTCAACATCAGATAATTCCAACATCTAAACATATTCAGAACTGATCACAATAATTCTCATTATCATAGTTATATGAAGAAATTATTAGAATACATAGAGATTAAGGGGCAAGAAAGATAAAACCGGCCAATCTTCGTATACAAGTTTATATTCAATTAATTAACACGATGACAGACCTGATTTATCTTTGGGCCTAGAAACACGCTACTTTGATTTAAAATCGTGTAAAAATTAAATCGAAATAATATTATTTGTGCCGTAAAGGATATAATCATGCAAAGACAGAAAAGAAATGATGTGCAAAAAAAACCTGAAAAAAATAAATTTAGTAAAAATCTTAACTACAAATACAGCATTACAATATTTAAAATTAAACATAAGAAAGCGTGTCAAAATAAAGTACTTCATTAAACGACATTACATTAAAACTTACATCAAGAATCCCGGCTGCTTAGTTAATTTTAGGTTTTAAGAAAACATAAATAGAATATGACATTAAAACTCGAGAAGTTTTTATTTATTTATTGTTAACTATCCCCGAGCAGGGCGGGGTAGTGCTGTGTATTGCAGGGACACAGTACACTTACACTCACATATAAATTCAAAAAGGAAGTAACGTTTCAATAAATCGAAACAATATTTAAATTACATGTGACAATAACGCGTCCACGTCACAGATTACGGCAATGAATCTTTGGCACTCGTTTTGTGTTCGTTTAAATATTAGTTATAGAAATGCCTATACCGAATACCTTATACACCTTACAATTGCTGAGTTTTAACGGTAGTAGGTAAGACTGACTATAAAGAATTCTGTTACATAATATATTAAGACAGAATGCAATGGAAAATGAGCGGTAAATACATTTCAATTTATGCTATTATTATTATTCAGAAAGCTATTTTTAAGGACAATATGCATTACCAATACAAATAAGATATATTTTATGTATAACCAAGTATAGACAGAATGCTTGCAATAAGATATTATAAGATAAAAGAGTGGTGAAACCATCTCATCTTACTAGATGAGGTTACGGTTACTGCATTACAGCCTGGAATAATTTCAACAAGTACGTTATACTATTGCTGAGGACATACGACCGCAGTATCAAATGCCTGCCCATTGGTGTTATACCGTAAGTAGATAAGAGGGTTAGTCAAGTAAATATTACTATTAATATTATACCCACAGTTCAAGCGCTTCACGCATTACTGCCTGCGGTTAACAAAAATAATTGTTTAAGAATAAATATATCTCGTCATCTCTTTCTATTTTCTAAGTAAATAATAGAAACACATTTGATATATTTTGTCAAATCTGTTTCCTGGTTTCCTAGTCACATATTCCGTCTTTAGAAAATGCATTGGATTGTTTGAAAGGAAGAACCTACTCCACATTTATATCTAATAACAATGATGTATTTTACTTCATCGCCGTAACCATGCAAATTGGACACGTCAAAATAAACAATTTAGTGAATTTATAACATTACAGTCTATTCGGGTTGTACATTCTTAATCGAAAAGTCGAAATACTTAGGTGCTAATTTTTTTTTTAATATCTTACTGACAGTTATTGCGCTAACTAGTAGAGGCTCACGAGAGCTCTGACATACTAATAGTCTAAAATTGCTCCGTGCATACACATATGTACCGCTCAAAACTTTCAGTACGCGGTCTCGGAATCAACGGGAGCGGTAGAAAGCCATGAGCTACGCGGTAATGGTAATGTTGGCTCACCGCCCGCCTTCTAGGCCACTCCCATATTAATCTATGCATTGGAACGTGTCGTTATCCGCACCGTCAACGCCACCGCCCCGCTCCCGCTGACTTCGTGTCCGCGGCCTAAGAACTCATCTATAGTTGAACACTATTTAGTTCACGTTGATACATATTGAACAGAATACGCAGTACTGATATGCAAGTAGATTAATTAAAAAGGCTATTTCAAGGCAGTACTCAGTCATTTATCGATGCATATAATTTGTTCAAAAGGACAGATTTCGCAAAGTGATCTATGAGGTGGAACCTCCTTGCATATCAGTTATGTTTTTAAAACATAAAATATACAATGATGTGGAACATTTCTATGTAATAATATTCTATACGTACACAAAAAATTAACAAACTTTTTAACTGTTTAGGTAATATAAGTTTTTCTGTGTATGTTTGAACCTTAAAACCTTTAGAGTAATAATAGTGTATTAGGAATACAAGCCTGCTTCTTCTTGAAAAGTAGAGCAAAGCTACACCAGTTTGCATAGGATTTATGTGTTTCTTATAATGGGCGAAGACACTGACTTCTGTAACACAGGTCATGAGCCTAACTCAGGAGCCAGGGACTTCAAGCATTGATGTACTTTTATTGTAATAATACTAAATAAAAAAGCTACAAATGAGCAGAACGCACAGCAGCAACAGCTACATATGAGCAGCATTTTATATCTGGTAAAAACAAAGTTTTGATGTATATTTATTCGCACACGAAAATGTTAAAAAACTTTAATCCGACTACGTGAGAACTTTTGATAAAATTTATATAGCCTAAATCACCTGAGCCATTATTACGAATCTATTGACACCTTATTTACAAAAATCGGTTTAGTAGTTTAGGCGTTACGGTGGAATATACAACCATGCGTAGACTACCAAAATCGGGATAATGGTTATTTTAGTAGTCAGGTAAAAAACATGGAATGGGTCAACTACATCAAACAAATATTTTATAAGAATAATGTATAGATAAAACCTCACTGTAGCTTCACTTGTTATACTCTAAGTGAAATTGACCCTTATAACATTCTAGAATTAGGATCCTTTTCGGTTGGCATCTGTAACTCTTTTTATGCACTCTCGAGTGCATAAATTCATAGCAACACTACTCTTATTACTGATTTTTTAAATAATAAGAACTATACATAAACAGTAATACAAACTCAATATATTTCTATTTCAGAATAAGTGATGCACCCACAAGTGCATAAAACCTTGCTTAAAGAAAGCCTTACATACCAGGAAACAATAACACGGATAGGTTAATCCGTACGTAGAAATCATTCTGTACTACTCATTTTATCTTCGTTTTTTTAAATCTATTTTACTACAACAAACGTTTTTTATGTATATTTAGATACCATACTAAATAGATATAATTGAAGTACATACAAACGCGAAGACGTTCATTTTTGAAATAAGAAAACTGTTATTAATAATAGTTAGTTTAGGAAACAAAACATTGATGTGCCTAGAGACACTTTAATTTAAAATTTAAATCCTCGACTTAACTAAGACATATTATAAAATATTTTCCTAATGTTCAATATATACTTAAAGTACTGCCGAGACAATCGAGAGCGCAGTAAGGCGTAGGTGTCATTGATTATTGCAGACTTGGAACGTATGTGAAACGAACTTTTTATTACCTAGGATTCATATGTGTGACCGCAAGCTCCTAGAGTATGGGGACCTCTGATAGCTGATTAATTGATGCGGTCAGCGATAGGGAGAGGCCTGGTCGCAAAACTGTAGTCAGGCCGCAACATACAATGGTTGGGCCGACAGTCGGAAGAAACTGAGGCTTCCCCAGGATAAAGTCCCTATACACGAGGCGTCGTTTCTGGGTGGGACCTGAAATAACATGGTCCGGGTCTTCCTCAGAACAGGGTGCCTGAGACCGGCGCAGAAGTTGTTTTAGGAGAATCACCACATACCATGCTCCTCAGACTTTCGCACGTTCCTTTCTCAAAACCACCTTTTTGACTAACTGTCTTCTCCAACGTCAAACAAATGTTTGAACAGAAACATTGTGTTTTTACTGGAAGAATGTATTAATATTACCACTCAATAAATTCACATGCGAACCGACAGACATAACTAGTTCTAAGACCACGAAAAAGTCGCGTTACTTCTACACCGACACACAATTCGTCTACTTGTTCGATTATTTATTCCTATCTAATTAAAAATTCACCGTTATATAGTGATTACGGAAAAAAATTAAGAATACCTTTTAAGTTTAACCACAAATCAACATTTTAACTTAATTTCAGTTTAATAAAATAGCTATTAGTTGATTTTGATTATAATTATTCAAAATCAAAACGATCATGAAGCCAACGGCTTACTGTTGGTCTTTGGTCTCAAAACATCTATTTGTTATTATCCTGTAGTCCGTCTATTGCATGAATTATTTTCACAGTACTACGGAACGTCAACAGTTTGGCAAACAAATAAAAACTAGAATCTCTAAATTCTATCTCGAAACAATAAATAAATTTATTTACCTTTAAAACTCATACTAGGTACCACAACTGATTCAGACATTTTTAAGAACAGAAGTCTAAATGAATAATTCAACTAAAATTATCATGGAAGACTGATATACAACACTATTTAAAAAAAAAAATGTAATAAATAGTGCATAACGCATAATATTGTATATGAGTGTTCTGTGTTTGAAATATACCACAAAACTATGTAAATTTATACAGTCTTTTAATTTCCCAAGCATGCATGAGAAAGGGTTAGAATTAGAAATTTGAGCGTGTTCTTTATAAATAAAACTTTTCACAGTAATCCACACTATACGAAACGTAACGCATGTTCACGGATGTTTTTTAATATTGAACTTGTGTAGTAACTCATAATTAAGTAAATTAAATGCTTCAACGACTGCCTTCTTTTAATGTTTTTTATGTATGGTGATTTAGTAACTATATACCTTAAACTAGAACGAAAATGTATATTGCGTTTGAATTTTTACAAGTGTTTTTTTTTGATTAATTACTTGGTTATGCAATAATTTACACTATTCAACTAATTGTAAAGTTTAAATAACAAAATGTATTCAATCATTAATTCGATGACTGTGTCTGTATTATTCACACATTAGTATTTTTTACACGCACACATACACACGATACGTATATACTCATATCTATGTCAACTATAACGCTTAAAGATTTCAAAATTCAATATTCAAAATTACAATAATTTTTTAATTAATGAAGTGTCAGAAAAGGTTGAGCAGATTTGCCATGAATACAAATCCTTTGTTAGATTTTAATCTAATACGAGTATATGGTATATGGGATGCAAGCAAATTAATATCTGTTAAACAAATATTTCGATCAATTAAAATGTTCTATGTGCGGTATTTATTTGAGCAGTAAATACCTAAATAAAACAACCAAGATCTTGGATCTCACCACCCAAATTAATCACAGCCATTACGATAATAATACTATTCAGAAGACAAACAATTTAACTTTCATAAAGATTGAAAACACTAAAATATTCGACTAGATGAATTTGGCACTATGTACTTAATATACCTGTATTGCATTTCTTTGAAGCTTCAACTCTAGCTCTAAGAAACTAACATAATAACCAACAACCAAGACAAATTTACACTTCAGTTGCATGGATAAGTATAACTTGAATAAAATTTTAATGACGTATAATGTAGATCAATACGTGATACATAACTACATCTAAATACTTAATAAGCTTATAGGTTTACGATCGCGTACGCATGATAGTCGAAAGGGTCGCGCTATCCGGGAATTGGCACTAAACATTTTAAGTCATTATTTGTTAACTATTCAAAGTGACAATGTAAATATTCGATATAATGTAATATCTGATATAACAATAATTGCATTAGAATTTTAATTTCAAAAGAAGTCGGCGCACGCTCGCACGAACAGAACGCATGACGACAATACTAAAAATGAAACTGAGTTATACCTCGGCAACCTTTGATTTAATCGTTGTCGTCGTCGGAGCACAAAGGCGGCGGTAGAGTGGAAACATCAAATTTTTGCTCAGGGCTGTCACTAGAGGCTTGTGAGTCTACGTAATGACTAGAGTAGAATCTCTCTACATTGTTCAGACTGAAACGTTGGTCTAGATCCCGAGAATAACGATCCTGATTATCACACCTACTCTCGTGGATATCGTGTTCGTATTGCGGATAACATTCTTGCGTTTGGAACATTACTACCTCTTCGTAATGTTCCGGATAAGGGCTGCCTCTGTAAGGTTCGTATTCGTCCTTATCTGGGGGCAGCTCTGTATCAGAATAAGCAACGGATTCCCCGCGCTCAAACAAGTAACTGCCTGACTTAGGCACTTTAGGAGCCCGCTTTATAGTATCAATCGGGTAAGCATAATCATCAGAATCATCTCTATCACTCTGGTCATCATAAAAACCTCTCTGATGATGCTGACCAGATGGTTCCCCGAGAGTTTCCTCAGTTTGTCGATAATTAGTAGATTTGGATCTTTTCAAAGACGACTGGCGGCTACTTTTATTTGAATAAGAAATACGCGGAGGACTATCTTCCGATACATAAGGCGGTTCCTGTGAGTCAAGGTAAGGATGACGTAAACGACCTAATCTATCAAACCGTGGGAATCCCATTTCATCCTCGTCAGCAGACGACCCAAAACCTTGGAATTGCATAGGAGCAATGTTAATAGGGAATTGTTGTGACTCGTAGTTAGCGCTTTTATATTTTGCATACTCTACTTGTCCTTCTTCATCTTCGGAATAACTTGCCTCCTGAATTTCATCATTTTTAGAATCATTTTTAGACATTTCCGAGGACCCAGACTCTACTCCAGGTACATAACTATCAGAACATTCGGAACTTTCCATGCGCCGAAGAGATTCTTCAACGGCCAAATATTGACCACCAAATTTATCACTTTCAGACGAGTACTGGCTTTTGGTTGAATCTTCTTCTAATACATCTTGTATTCTCTCTTGCCGTTTACGAGCACTGGTTACCTGTTTTTTACGCCTAAATGTCTTCATTCGTTCTCTAGGATCCCGTATAACATCAAGTGAGCTATCAGTGTCGTTACCACTTGGAGGACTCTTAAGAGAAATGTTTCGGACCAGAAGAGATTTTTTGACAGGGGCTTTTAATGGCTGAATGGGGGGAGACTCAGAACTTAAACTACTGGAGTAATAAGGTGAACAACGTGACAAAGGAGTTTTTGCTGACCTTTCAGCGGACTTCTTTTCCGTCAATTCTCTATGTATTGATGGTATCTCAGGCACAGCTATAATGGGCAAATCAGATGACGCAAGATAATGTTCATGGAAAGACCAACTTTTAGGTTTACTGCGATACTGCTGTGAAGTCTTGTACTCTTTTATTTGATTTTTGGAGAGAGTCTTATCATCGTAACTTGCATGTTTAGCTAATGGTTTATAGTCTGATCTTATAAATTTACTGCTGCTAGCTTCATCACGTAATATGTTTGAAAACTCTTGACTTTGATACCGTTCACTGTGCTTTTCTTCTTGGCTGTAAAGTTGAGATGGCATATCAATATCCAACTCCGGTTGAGGACTTACAAAATATGGTTTGAAACCACTGTCTTCACTTTGACAACGTAACGTTGGCTTTGAATACCTATGGGTCTGCTCCTCATAACTCAAACTCTTTGGTGGTACTTTCGGATAACGTTCATGTGTACTATCTTGTGCTGGAAAACCTTGGTCAAATCTTAACACCCCATTGGCATGCTTTTGTAAACTGCTTAAGGAACTCGAGCTTGATTTGTCTGATTTATCACTGTAGCTGATAGAGGAAGATTTATCTGTTTTGCCAGTATACGACGCAGTCAGTCTCAGTACGGGTTCTTTAGCATCTTCGATTTCAGGCGGAGGTGATGATACTTCAGTGATAATTATCTCAGTATCTTGTTTCTCCTCAGCCTCAGGCTCCTTTACTACTGTATTATCAGATCGTGTATTGTCTGCTACCTGTTGATCCTCTCGAGCAGTTGGGACCAATGTATGGCTGGTACTCGCAGACCAATCAGATATAGACTGAGCTAGAGTTAAAGTGCTATCACTCTTTGTGCCTGAACTACTGTCGATGCACTTTCTAGAAATAGTTGTTTCTGAACTACAAAGTTTGTCATATTTTATAATTTCAGAGCTCTTATCGAAGCTACTGCTCTTAGAGCTCATTTCTGCCTGTGATCCTATGTTAGGTTTCTTATCAGACTTTTTAGAAACTTGAGATGATGAAAAAAGTTTCGTAGATGCTTTATCTGACTTATCACTCTTGTTAATTGAAACGGCTGATATACTCTCGGAAGCAGATAAATTGGCGTATTGGCGCACAGTATTAGTTCCAGTAGACCATTCTGAAATGCTCAAACATATTGACGTGTCTTCAGAGTGAGAGCTGTGTGTACATTTTTTTTGAGGTAATCCAATTTTGACTGTGCCATCCAAATCAGTGTCAAAAGAACTGGTTTCCTCTTCTGAATGACTACTGTGACTGCATCTCTTGCAAGTCCCAGCACTGCTAACACTTAACTTAGTCACTGCTCTAACTGTATCTTCGGCATTCGTTTGTGAGAGAAGGTCGTCAATGGAGGTGTCAGAATTGTTTGACCCAAAGGAATATTTTTGAGAACCCAATTGCGAAAAACCTTTGTCAAGATCAGGTGATAGAGACTTGCTATCAGCCCCAAACACGTCATCACTATACAGATGGTCGTCGTCAAGTATTGGGCTATGGTTTGTAGGAGACTTCAGTGGTTGATTTATAATAACTTTGTCATCTAAGTTACTTTTGACATTAAAACCTTTGTTTTCAGAGCGTGAACAGCAAGATCCAACATCACCCATGAGACATGTGGCCTTACTTATTGTGCCACTCAGACAAGATTTATCATAATTGGGAACGACGCTTTTATGACAATTATAGTCATCGTGCTTTTCTAAAGGCTCCACCATATATCCAGACTGGTCATAAGGAATAACTTTAGAACTTTTCGGAGAAAGACCCTCGATCGACTTCTCAGACTTAGATTCTGGTATGTCTTTATCCAGTTCATCATCGTTATTTAAGGTGTCACTGTCGTCATCGGAATCTGCAAGGTGGTCTTTTGAGCTATCTGATTGTAATGTTACTTTTGTAGGTTGTTCTGGTTCATTACTCATGTAATAAATATGCACTTTTTCTATAATAGGAGTTTCTAATAGACCCGTCGGCGGGGGCGGCCATTGATCCAAATCACTATAATCTTTCCTGCTCATTTCAGTTTTAACGGCTACTTGTGGAGGCAATTCTGGCAAAGGCCAGTCTTCAGATTCTTGACTCTCACTAGCCGACGATTGTTTAGACGGTGGTTTGGCTATAAGTGTGGTAATTTTTGTAGGGCTTTCTTTACACTTCTTTGAATCCAAAGCCTCGTCAATTATTTTACCAGCCTTTTCCACCTCTTTTTTTGATTCATACATTTCACTTATTTTAGTTTGATCTATAGGAATTTCAGGCATTTCAGCAGAAGTTCTTCTGTCCGCATCTGATATATATGCAACATTTGCATTGCTAGGTGGATCAGAGCTAAGACTGGCCTGATGATCACTTGAGTTAAGGGACTCCTCGTTAATACTCTCTGACCGTGAACAGGCTTTGGTAGAGTCTTCGTCACCACTAGTTTTTTCAGAAGCTGTACTTCGTTCCGATATCCGGGATAATGTGCGTCCAAAAGTTTGACCATAACCTATGACAACATCGTTCGTATTACTTGAAGAAGTAGCTGGATATAAGAAATTCACAGGAAAATCGTTAAGATCATCGGTAAAATCGGCTTCAGTTGAATCTTTGGAAGTATTAGCCGATAGAGGAGGATTTTTAGAAAATGTTTGAAAATCATCTAATACTCTTTGGTTGCCGTATTCAAAAACTTCTTTATTGAGGGTCAGACTTTCATACCCTTCGTGATCTTGGGGTATCCAAGCTTCTTCGATACTTGTACTGTTTTCACTACCCGAAGCGCCAAAGAATGGTCGCCATGTGGGTTTCAGTTCTTCTCCACGACGATAAGCTTCGCCTAAAGATCCAGAAGTTGACTCTGTTGTTTCAAAAGAACCTCTTGATTCTACACTTAGTGAACCCCTAGAGTCCATACTAGATTTTGATGAACTCTTTTGATCATCTAAACGACGTCTCCTAGATGACGAGTCGTCAACACTAAGAGATCCTTTAGAAGGAGTAGTTGTAGTTGTTGTGTCTACGCTCGATTTCGACGAACTTTTCTGGTCTTCTTTAAGCGCTCTTTTCTTCAAACGTAATTCTCTTTCGAACGACGAAGTTATTACATTTCCATCGTCATCGAAATCTATTGTAGTACTTTGGTCCTCTTGTGATATTGTTATAGCGATTTTTGTTTTCTTACCAGGTTTCTGTATTTCTTTTGTGGCTTCTGAAGTTTTGGATGCTGCCGATTGACTGGATTCTGATTCTTCTATAACACATTTACCAATTTTATCAATGCCAGGCTTCCTGGCGTTTGGTTTTGAGAGTTGCTCTACAGTTTTGTCAATACTTTCTGAACTAGATTCTGAGTCAGAAGGTGCCTTTTGTGAATCTACTTGACCTTGCTTTTCTAACGTAGGCGTTGGTGACTTTCGGGCACCATATTTCGAAGGACTCCTGGGGCTTTCAATACGTGCGATTTCGGCAATCGGTGAAGGAGATTTAGAATTTGACTTTGAATGCTCGCTAGACAATGTATGATGGGAAAGTAAGTGCTCTTCTCCGTATTCCATAGCCTGTTTTAACTCTTCTAAACATTCTCGATCCTTCTTGTTAAGCTTCTCAATATCTTGTGAAATACCCAAGGGTCTAGCAATTGAACAACTAACACTTGACTCATCATCAATGGAACTACCCTTTATACCGCTTGATGGACTGACGTCTTTTTCTACACTGGTCCATGACGTTGACTCGGAACTTCGTGACCGTTCAGCACTCAGCTTGAGAAGTTCACTGCGTCTTGATTTAGCTGTCAGTAAGCCCTTTTGGTCAGGTTTTTGTTCAGTGGGAGATTTGTCACTGCCAGAACTACCGGTATGTTCATTTTCTGATTTATTAGATTTAGAAGTGCTCGAGTCAATGAAAGGTATGTTCTCTATTGTAGGACTGTTTTCTTGTGGTGGTGTCACTATTATTTTACTAGCCCATTTGCGCGACAAATCGATAGATTTTGGTGGTTCACGGCATGTTCTTGATTCATATTCTGGGTCTGACATTGCTTGCGATATAGATTCCTGCTTAAGGAATTCTACTAAGCTTGCGGATGATTCATCAAATGTCCCTTGGGGGTCTAAAGTTCTTCTTACTTTAGCTTTACTGCTAGTATCAGAAAGTGGTAGATCAGTATCTAATGTAGTTTCTTCGTAATCCCCAGTGATACATGAGTCAGAATCACCACTTTTGCCATGAATCATTTTCGCTTTCTTCGAGGTTTGATCTTGATCTGAAGAACTATCTGCGTCAATATATGGGAGTGAAAGAACGAGCATGTGACTTTCATCGGAAACTTTCAAATCACTTACCTCAGTTAGGGACTCTTCTTCGCTAGTTAAACGGGACAATTCGGGTTTACGTTCAGATGATGACGTGACGAGATCATTTACGTCTTGATTACTCCTACTTTCTTGAAGTTCCGTCTGTCGTTGTTTATTGTAAATATCAATTTTACGACGTTCCATTATTACCGTCTGAGTATCATTTTCAATGACAGTATGTTGAGAACTAGTCATCCATTCTATAGAAGAATCATCCTCAGTTTTTTCTTTATAACTATTCGAAGGCGAAGTATCTTTAGTTTCTTTTAACAATACTTCTGTTTCTTCAGCTACAGTTGGATGGACATCAACTCTGACAACTTCCTGTTTAAAATGTTTCTCATTATCTGATGGCATCATTGATGCAGGTGTCACATAGTTTCTATCTAAACTTTTAGATTTTGTCTTAGAATCTAAGTGGACATCCACTTTTCGATCCAAACTCTTAGATTTAGCTCCAGGGCTTATTTTTTGATACACTACCTTACCTTCAATTTGTTGTTTCATCTCTTGCTTCTTAGATAAAGTTTTCGGTGACTTTTGTAATGCAGCAAGATCATCAAACTTATCCTCCAATGATTGACTAGATTTATCATCCATGCTCTTATTCAGTTTATTATTTGTTTTAGTGGTCTTTTGATCTTCAAAACTTCTACTCATTTTGCCAACTAGTTTATTATCCAACTTTTTAGGTGATTTTGCTATGAATACGTGATCTTCAGCTTTGCTATTAATTTTAGTTTCTATAATAATTTTGTCACCTTCTGTTTTCACTAATATTTTATCCTCTGGAGGTGGGAATGGTGGTAATGTATCTTTGACCGGGCTGATAAGAGTTTTAGTTTGTTTCAAAGCAGCTTCAAAAAGTAACTGCTGTTTCTCTTTACGTTTGGCTATTTCTGTGTCAGAATCTTCTTGAGACTTCGTTCTTTCTTTGCTACTCCCTCGTTTGACCTCCATTTTTTCCAATGATTTAGACTTCTCTTTCGCAATTTTTTTAGAATTTTGATCCAATTCTTGACTTTTAGCACGTGTAAGATCCAGTGGAGGTACAGTCAAGAAATCTGGACGGTCCTTAAGTGATGAAGGCAGAGACTTTTGAGTTTGTAAAGCTTTTATTTTAGTAGCATTTGTATCTAAAGACCCTGCTTTATTCAGTTTACTAGATATTTTCTGTTTCTCATCAGGTTTAGCTTTCAAAGTCAGTTTTTTCTTCTCTTTGCGTTTTATTCTTTCCATATCTGGCACTATTTGGTCTTCACTTAAATCTGAGAGCTTCCTAATACTGCCTCTTGGAGAGTTCAAAGACGAAGTAGGCGACCGAGATGGCGATTTAGACAGTGGTGACCTTGATAGTGGTGATCTATTGAGCGGTGAGCGAGAAGCTTGAGAGTTCAATTTACTCAAATCGTATCTGCGCTTGAAGGATCGTGGACGTCGTTGTTCTACTAAATTATCTAATAATGCCAACTCTTCGTTGTCAATCACAACAGATTTTAATTCTTCTGCTTCACCAACAGCTTCTTCTTCAACTTCTTCGATTTTATCAATTGGATCTCTCTTAGGATTAGGGGAGCCTTTTGATTTGTCATCGATCAAAGGTTTCTCTTCTAATATTTCACCTTCTTCGTTAATATCCTCGACAGTATCATCTTTAGAAGAAAAGGCATTCATAGGTGGAAGTCTATGAAGCTGTATGACAGGAGTGTCCAAGCTTTTGGCTCTACGGCTAGCTGTAGGAGAATCTTGAGTGGCTTTCTGACGTTGAAGAGCAAACACTGAACCTTCGGACAAATTTAGTCTAGCGTGCGCAAATAATATCGGAGTACCACCCGGTTTTCTTAACATTGGAGATATTAGCTCATCTCTCAAACTTTTTTTAATATCAAGCCTGTTAAAATCTTTTTTGTCATCCTTATCCTCAGTTTGATTTTCAGATTGTAGGATACCCGTTACCTTAGCTATCTCTAAATCCGCCAAATGTTCATCTTCGGATTTTAAAAACTCAGTGCTCTCTAATATTGGCGAAGGTATATTTTCTTGATACTCCCAGGGTACATTATCATGTTTAGTCTCCGGAATTTGCAAAGCGATGTCATCTTCAGAGCTCGGGATTGAAATGGAACGCTCTGAAATCCGACGCAATTCTGTAGCATTTCCGCTAAAACTATCAAGAACTTGAGGATTATACTTCGCTTCTAGCTCAGCCAATTTTCTACACTGTGGCGGTGAACCTTCAATTTCTGTAGAACTCATAGTTTGGCCCCTGTGCCATGCCCCTGATGTAATTTTGTCATATTCTAGTTGCAATATAGGCTCTAAGTCTTTTCTAGATTGCGGAGGTGAAAATTCTAATTTTGGAGCCGCTTCTGTAGTACCAAAAACATCATCTGAATCTACACTCTCGTCATCAGACGAAAAAGATGTAATTCTGATTTTATTACTGCTCTTACCTTTTATTTTACTACCCGGGCCCTTTTTTCCAGAACCTCTAGTCTTTTGGCCTCTCTTTGGAGGCATTTTTTCTGACTTTAACTTTATATCGGCTCTCAATTTTTCAGCTGCGGACATAGGCTTAGGATCTTTACATATAGGAGGTTGCTGTATATTTCGGCCATTAATAGTAAATTTAATGTCATGTGAGTACAAAGCCTCTTGTCTGATACTATCAGTCTTAGAACTAGTAGCTGAATCACTTTCAATTTGGCTTAACTTAGAATTGAGAGTCTCCAGTAATATTGGGTCCAAATTTTTCGTAATATCCCTTTTAGGACTTGGTAAATGTTGTAACTGTCCGCTTTTATCGACTTCCAAAGTAATTGGGTCTACTTTGGAAAGGTCGATATTTTGCGTAAAAAGAAAATCACGATTTTCGACTTCTAAAAATTTTGAAGAATGTTCCACTTGTACGCTGTTTCGAGGCGACTTTGGTGATTTAGGTGATTTTGGTGACTTTGGAGACTTAGGCGACTTGGGTGATTTAGGTGATTTTGGAGACTTAGGCGACCGTGGCGACTTCGGATGATCATGGTACTTGCACCTAGGATGCGCACTGACTACATGACATCTTCCATTTTGAGGTGGCATCATTACTATATCTGGAGGCTGTCGCATATCATCCATCGGTGATGGAGCAGTCCCATTCATTACATGCCGCTTATGCAATACATAGGGAATATCATACCCATCATCGACTATCTTTTTATCCTTAAAGCCTGCTTTGAAGGCATCAAATTCTTGAAAATAGTTTTTAGGCAGATCGAATGGAGGTCGCACATGATCCGGCACCCTCGAAGGTAACTCAAAGTGAGATCGCTTAGTAGCAATAGGAGGCGCACTGGGTATTTGACGGAACATATAATCTTCATCGCTCGACTCCGCTGGAGTCAAGTCAATAGACTTTTGGTGCATTAGAACATGTCTACGAGAACTAACGCTACTGAACCGGGGTCGGTTAGCCAAACTATTAGGATCGCTTTTAGTACGCTCAACGGTCGGGTGTGTGTAAGGTACATTGCTATCCGCCAAACGGCTGCTAGAGCTCGTCTCGTGAATAAGCTTGGGATTGTACTCATCAAAATGAGTTTTAGCCATTAACTCTTCTTTTAAGTTTTCTTTACGAACAATATGAGTGTGAATCTTACCCCGTTTGTCAAATTCAGATTGGAGAATCGACACGGTATCAATTGCAATTATAGCTGCTTTAGCTTTATTCTTGGCATACTCAATACTATCCATTGCAGGCAAAATCCTCACATTGACGTCAGACTCATTAGAAGATTCCTTAACGAGATGAGATGGCGGCGCATTGTCCTTGCTAATAGATCTCGTCAAGGATTCTATTTTCTCTTTATCGAAACTAAATACGGTATCAGAGGATCTACGCCGTTGATAGCTATGTATTTTAGCAGACCTACTGTTATCAATTTCTGTATCGAGGCCGACTATTTTCTCAGGCCAAATATGTGTTGTTTGAGGATGAATATCTTCGTCTTCCGTAGAAAGGTCATCAACTTTCTTCGGCGGACTCAAGTCAGAGAATTCTCCACTGTACTGTTCCAGTTCAACATTTTGCAAACTGGCCGAGTGCATTGGACTCGGCTCTTTGTGGTGTTTACTATTACTAGGGAAAGTCGAATATGGAGTCGAGATATGATAGTAATTAGGAGAATTTGCTAAATTGGCGATTAAGTCTTCATGGGACTTATCGAATAATGTCTTCTCCATATATTCGGGTTTCTCCATACCGATGAAAGTGGGTTGTGTATCAAAGAAATCTTTACCTGAATCTGGACTCGAGGGTGAAATGGGTTCAAAGGGATCAATGTAAGCATTCTGTATACTAGATACACTACGGCGTCTTATGCCGATTTCGTCAGGTTCATACAAGTTTCTTTTACAATCGTAATAATCGGACTTGGAATCTTGACTAGAAGTTCGCGACCCAGATCTGTCAGAACTTTTACTTTTCAGCGTTTCGCGAGATTTCTTACTATCGGTGTGATAAACACTGTCACGAGATTTTTTACTGGATTCAGCGCTACTTTTAGAATGTTTGGAATCATAAATTTCACTTTTAGATTCTTGACTAGAAGTACGCGAACCGAGGGCACGCTTGATTTCTTTATAAAAATTGCCATCCGAACGCACCGATAGTTTCTCTCGGGGCAAAACACGCGGATCGTCCACGAGAAAGGGATCTAACGGAATGTCGTTATCGCTACGGTAAAGAACGACCGGTTCGTCTAACTCGTGCTCGCGATCATCACTTTCAGACAAGTGCGAAAGAGATCGGTCGTCATCGGACGGAAGGTCGTTGCCCGAATCCAACGAGCACGATCGCGTATGCGCTCGGCCCTGCGGAACCGCCCGCGCGTATCGTCGTTCAGACTCGTCGTCCGATCGCTCTATCAATTCGTAACTATCGTGCGAAATGTCGTCCTGCGAACCCGTGCGAGCGAACGGTACATCCAGGCGAGCTTCGCCGATAGCGCCGGGAAACGAGGACGAGTATGCTCGGCCGAGCAACGCCCGGGCGGAATCTATGGAATCGCGCTCGCCGAAGACGAACGCTCTCATGCGAGCTTCGTCGTACCGCGTGATGGGAGAGTCGAGGCGCGAGAGTGCGTCGAGGTCGGCGAGCATAGAGCGCGCGTCGCGGCGGCGCTTGGCGCGGCCGGCCGAGTCGAAGCTGTAGTCGCGCAGGTTGCGGCACGACGCACTGCGCCGCCAGCCGCGCGAGCGCGCGCCGCCCGGCCGCGGCTCCGAGCGCTCCGAGCTCTGCTCGACGGGCAGCGAGCCGCCCGAGCGCGACGAGCGCGTGGACGGGCACGCCGAGTAGATGTTGCTCTGAGACAGCTCGTACTCGAGGCGCTCGGACGACTTCTTAAAGCTCGAGGAATGCTTCGCCAACACGAAGTCCGGGTAGCCGCTAGAGGCGGCGGGGAGGGGCGCGGGGGAGTCGGGCGGGCTCTGACCTGCGGGGCGCGGCGCACGAGGCGGCGGAGTGGGCGCGCGGCCGCGACCACTCGCACGGGGGAAGCTCGCCTGGCTCCATGTACTCTCCGGAGAAACCTGCCAATGATAACGGTGGTTAACATACTGTTTCTATACACTGGTGACCGATGGTACTAGAAAAAGAGATGATTATGATGTTCCCCTAGGTGATTTCAGTCAACCGGTCTCATTGGAGAGCAGCCAACTACGCAAACTCAGGTGCACTCTCGGTTCCCTCACTCTCACGATCCGATAGGCCGGATATTCAACACGACCGGGGAAAAATTAGGCGGAGGACTGACGGCTTTACGTGTTTTCCGAGGCACGGGATTAAGACCCAACTTCTAACTCCAGGCTGTTATCAGATATTTCTATAATCAGAAAAACTTAATAACACTTTTGGTCTGAACCGGGAAACGAACCCGAGTCCTCTTGATTGGCAGTCACATACGTCAACCGCTAGACTAACGAGAAAGTAGTAAAAAAAGAGAACACAGTATCAGTCAATAGTCCGAATCATCGGCTAGCGAGTGGGACTTAAATGTACGCTAAAAATAAAAACATTAAAATTTACGGTATATTCAATCTATCCGCTTTCCATTAACTATGATAACATATAGAAAAGAATAAACATTCAGAGAAGTGAAAAAGCAACAAACCAATTGTGTCGTCGTCCGATGAGGCAGAGGTGAATCCGCCAAATCCGGATGATGATTGACCTCCGCATGGGTCACCAACTCGGGGGGCTAAAACACAGAATATGCTATTAAATTATAATATTTCTAAGCCTAACCATTGGGTTCATATTATAGTGTAGTAAAATGAGCTTCCAATTCAGAACATACAAAGAAATCACTTGAAGTCAAGTAAGTATACTGTCACTGCCATAAAAACTGTCGTAGTTCTTAACAAGATTATTCTTAAGATTGATTTTTGTTGTACATTCTAAAAGCCACTATGAGAATTGAATGATTTTTATCAGGTAAACATGATATTACGTACAAATTGAAAGCACAAAATAAGACATACACTATAATATGAACTTTAACATCGATTATTCTGCTCTCGATTAACATTGATTCTGTTGTTGATACATTGAACATCGAACAATAGAATCGGTAAAATATAATATAATAGTATGTCTGTGAATGGATGCCCGTGCCGTGCGTGACGAGAAAGGTGTGAGATGACCCGATGTGTGCATTTAACATAGCATATAATAAACCTTATCCCAAAAAATATTAAGAACCTTCAACACTAATGATGATATTACAAATGAAAATAAAACAATATCGTTGGACATCACATACTGTGCTTAACATATGGATTAGATATTGAAATCATTAAATGAGACCCACGATCGCTAAATCATTCTCTCGAGTTCTAGTTCGGTTACACATGAACCACACCTTATTGTTTTAATATATATAAATACTAGCGACCCGGTGCGGCATAGAAATCCTAGGATTTCTTCTTCTATATATAATACGCATGTATTTTTATTAAAAATGACCTATCAAAAATGAAAAGATAGATCATGGAACTAAATTTTATGAAAATCGTTCGAGCCGCTTCCGCTCTGTTTAAAGATTTTGTATGACTGAAAGAGACTAAGTACAAACAATTGTTCAAAGGCTAAGATTTCTATATGAGTATAAACATTGATGCAGCGTCTCTAATTAACGACCTAAATAATAAACATTAATATGAGACTGTTAAGAACAAGATGTACCTTGTTTTTACAGTTCTTCGTGTCCATATACTTAATTCAAATTCTAAATGGAATTATTCATACAATAAATCAGTGTCGAGTGGCTTAACCTCACGCATTTTAACAGTAAGGATGACACTGTCTAAATCATCTCATATTTGTTTTTCAAAGGATTAATAAAACCCAAAAGAAAGTGTTAATAGTTTTGCAGTCTATGTATGTTTGTATGTTCGTTACTGTGGAAGCCTTGACTGAACCAATTTTAATGGATTAAAGTGTCAATTCATTCGTTTACTTAATAATAATTATTATATTTACGTAATCGGGTTACGGTTTTTCAGTAGTTACTTATTTTTGTTGCAATACCTACTAAAAATATTTAAAATACTAAAATTGCTGAACATATTTTGTATTTCAAAAAAGCAATAGTAGTTACCACAAACATCTAACGTGTAACCAAAATAGAATAAGTGATCAATTTCACTTGTTGTTGTGGATATTGCGTCTCATTTCTCTTTAATCTATTTCGTAAGATAAGAAAGAGAGAGAATTAGTAATTAAAAAGCACTGACGATTTGCAAAGGCAAAATATATATTACACAAGTCTCTCAGTCTTTCTTTGTTTACAAATTGAATAAAAATGATACAGAGGGGCCAATCCTAAAATGATATGCCACGAAGACTGTTAGAATGAATCATTCAGCAGTTTAGATACAAAACAATACAATTAAAGCCAATTAAGGGACCCTTACGATTTGATCGCAGTACAGTTTTGTCAGCTGAAATAAACACAAATTCTATTGAAGTCAAAATAAGATACGAGTATACACAGTTCAAGAGGATAGATAACTTATTGATAGATGAAAACTAATTTTAGTGAATATTATGACTTTGTGAATATTTTATAATAAACACAAAAGATCCAGATAAATATTTTATCCTTTGAATATCTATCAACTATCTTACATATTGGCATATAGCGACATCCTGATGATTTTATTTTTATACGTCGTAAAATTTGTATACATATACCGAGCTATAAAAGGGACATTAGAGAGAAGATTTTGTAATTATACGACTAGGACAGTCACAGCACTGATAGACGCAGTGCGAAAGCGGTGACTGCATTTGAATGAGAATGAGGAAATGTTTGTCTGGTTGGCTCGAAAGACCAAGTGTAGCGTACCTTGTCCCTCGTGGCGGCATAGGCGGTAGCTGCGAGCGGTGGGCGAGTGGCGGCCGGCGGGCGCTTCTCCCGCACCGCTGCCGCGCGCGCCTCCTCCGCACTGTAGCCCTTCATCATCAGAGAAGCCTCCAGGTAGTGAGGTTGCTTGTCCCACTCCAGGGAAATCGCTGTAAAGTCAACGCATCTTTCATTTGTGAACGATAGGGCTCCCTGAATTAAAGTTAAGGTCAGGTCGTCAAGCAGGCTCGGACGCGTGCAATTTAAGAAAGTTTGGCCGGCTTAAAGAGAATTTCTTAATAAATAGTTTTCCAGCTCATTGACATCGAAAGGGACTAATATTTATTATAAGAAAAAGAAAATAAAAGCATAAAAGCCCACCCACGTGCATTATTTTCGACTAATAATCTCGAATGCGTTATTACAATATCTGTTTTTAGTATATTATACATTGGGACGGCTACGAGTTTTTTTTTATATGAGTTTGTCAAAGTAACTCCACTTTGTCTGATGGAACGAATGAGCAGAATCCAACAATAATGGTCACCATATTCATTGCGACCGTAGGCAACGCAAAAATGGAGCATGGTGACGTCGCACAATATTGCATACTGCTGCGATAGGAACGACAAGATACTGGCAATAATTACACATCTAACGATAATAACGCACCTGTGTGGCAGAACCTTTAACTAGTATGAGTATTGAGTTGTCAGAGAACAAATGTGTCGGGATCGGGAGCGTGTGTGGGTGGCGGGCGGTGGGTGGGTACGTACCGTCGGAGCCGGGCGGCAGCGGCAGCAGCGGGTGCGCGGAGAGCGAGGCGCCGAGCGGCGGCGGCGGCGCCACGTTGGCGCGCGACCCGCACACCGAGCGCGACGCGCGGAACGACCCCGACCTGCCGACATCGGGCAGAGGATGGTGACACACCAGCTTTTGATTCCGTCCCGAGCGTGCAACGGACCAGCCCGCCGACGGCTAAACTTTGCAGATGCCCGCGCGGAATTAAAACGACCGTCGGTCAAACGAGACCTCATAAACTCACGAATAATACGCTTGCCGTCTTACCTTGAAGTGCAATGAAAGAAGGTAATTTGTGCTATCTTGAACTTGTTCAATTAGAGTGCCTTAGTAACAAGTTTATTCATCTGAGGCTATATCACAACGGACCGTATAATACGGCAAAACGATTAGTTAAGATGAGATGATATTTGCTCTAAGATGGTGAAGGACTAGAATTTTATTTTTAATCTCTTGTTTTGAAGTGTTCAATAATTTAAAACTTATGTAAAATGATAAGAAAGTACAGACGCGTACACAAAAGATATCTGCACGTGTTTGCGATTGTTTTCGACCCGGTGCACGCAAGCTTGTACTCGGGCCTGCTCTCCTCAACATTCCCCGTGCCAGTACGTAAGCGGGCCGAGGCCGACCATACACTAAGTGTCCGTCTTAACAGCTAATACGTGTAAGTACATTTATTTAATACGTGCTATCAACGCAATAATACCGTTACAAATTAAAATTAAAATTTAAAAAATGCAGTGTCAATTTGTCAACGACTTCTAATAATAAATAAACAGTGATTTCAAATGTAATCTATCAGTACATAACTAAGGTGTGTACGTATACGCGACAACGGTTCGGAGCGCTTGAAGAACAATGAGAGCGCAGACCCTGAAGTAGGAGCACTAGTTCGTTAAGGCAGACCGACAGCACCATCCTCCGACCGATAGTCACAATGGCGTCGCAACGCAACGCACTCTCCAACTACACCATCACACTCTCTCTTTCAATTGGAAGAAGCGGAAATTTCAACGGATACAGCGCATGCTCGAGTTTATGCTAATCACCATCGATAAATATACAAACTATATCGAAGGTTCACTCTAACCGAGTCGTTTTAAATTTAGTCGGTTTAATGGAGTCTTTCAAAGTTACGTCATGCAAAACCTAATCGTTACCGAGTCGTTCGCGTCGTCACACAAAGACAAGACAAAATCAAAAGCTAGTGTCTCCCAACCCATGCTAACCACTCACCTTGGTGTCTTACTATAGAGTTAACTTATATTTAGTCTATATTAAGAACACGAACCCAAAACATGTACGCTCAACAATAGTACAATGTACCATGGCCTAAATTACATCTATAAGCATCTAACTACACCTAGTGTTTAAGATAATGTTACATTTAGAAAGCTATCCAATATATCTGAAGCTTTAGTTGTTAAGTAATATATTTTAAACATGCAGTTTTGTACGAGATAAAGTTGAAACCGTAATAGGTGTAAATTTAACTGTAGTAGAAAATATATATTCTTATAATAGCAAAGATCTTCCAAAATTGATGGAATCAAACAGATCTTATTCTCAATAATCAGTATGGTTAAGGATTAGATGAGGTTGTCTGTTCTCCTAACAGGTCTTGCCGAAAACATTTTATTTCACCGCCTCCAGCTAACAACATCAGTTTTAACATTTTGATGTCCGTTTTCGCTAACTTTTGCTAAGGGAACGGTCTATTTAGACTTATCGGGTAGGACTTGGCCAATTTGACTTAGACAAGAAGTACGTACGTGAAATTGGCAAACACGTATTAAGGTATAAGAATTTTCTTCCTTAAAAAAATTAAACCCGAATTACTTGCTTGAAATCATTTGAGGCGTAACATGGTTCCTTGGCCCATGATGTGACCGTAGATGTTTTCATACGTTCAATAAAAAGGTCTATTAGTACAGTCAAGTTTATTTGAATCACCGATTCAAATATTCAATCGCTCTATTAGAACAAATTTTATAGAATATTGAATGTGTACTACTGACTGATCATAAATCCAAGGATGAAAAAAATAAATTCACGTGTGTACTAATGTATCTTAAGAAAACATTGTTATCAATTTTATCTCGTGAACTTTTATAATCTACACAGCTGCTTAGTGTATAATAGTAGCTAAGCTTAGATACACAATCGTATTGTAATGAGAACGCACCTTTGGAATGTTTGCCGTTTCACATAGTTGTCCCGTACGTACTCCACGATCTGCTTCTGAGTTTTACCGCTATACCTGTACAACAACACAATATATATCTGTAATTAAAGCATTCTATACAGAAACAAATCTTTATCCAGTATAAAGATTTATTTCAAAATTAATCTCAAATAACTGTCTTAACTTGAGGCGCTCATAGCCCAGTTGCACTCGGTGATTAGAAACAATCATCGAGGGTAAGCAACGATGGCGCGGTCAGTACCTGGATGGGTGACCGCTGGTGGCATGTTACCATGAGCGTCTCCGTGATTCGGAGGTCACGTTAAGCAGTCGGTCCCGGTTGTTATCATAGGATAACAGTCGTGAAGCTTAGTTGGAGGCCTTCGGGCGGCTTAAAAACATCCAACGGCAAGATTTACGTAGCCACAACGTACTCTTGCCAGTCCCCAACCCGCACTTGGCCAGCGTGGGGACGTATGGCCTTAACCCTCTCCTGAGAGGAGACCCGAGCCCAGCAGTGGGACATTATGGGTTGTTGTTTTTTTTTTGTAACTGTCTTTAATGATAAATGAAAAAGTGTTTTTTTTTATGGAACAGGGGGCAAACTAGCAGACGTATCGCCTGTTGGTAAGCGATTACCGCTGCCCATGGATCACCAGAGGCGAAACAATTGCGTTTTGGGAGATGGGGAGGGGTATGGGGTGAGGGGTTAGGTATGGGCCTCCGGCATCCTCACTCACTCGGTGAAACACAGCGTAGGCGCTGTTTCACACCGGTTTTCTGTGAGGTCGTGGTACCTCAATTCAATTCAAAAAATGAAAATGTTTTTTTTGCATAAACGCTTCAGTTTATTGTTACTTGTATTAATTCATATTCTGACCCTGGACGTCTACTGGTATAAATGGCTCCTAATTTCTATAGTCACATACACCCAGGGTTGATTCCAGACAGGATCAAATTGATTAAGTGACTGAACATGACGATGCTTACCTAAATGACGAGCCTCTTGAGATGACTCTAGTTTTGAGTCTCGGCTGACGCTGCACGCTCGAACAACGGAAGAACCCATGATTCTCGACACACTTCTTCCAGAAATTCTTGCATTCATTGCGACCATCGAAGAAGAATTCTACCACGTCGCGATAGTAGCCCTAAAAGGGACAACAATAATAAAATTAGCATTTTTGATGTAAGTTTTTAAGAAAAGAGTACTTTAGTGAGTTTCAGTAATTAGTCATTGTTGCGGTTTAAATGATACAAAAACCCTTAGAGTATTACAATGGTAATAAAAATTTAACCAATGTAACTATCAATATATCACAGGAATTTTACAACACTTCCCTTGATCCTTTGCATGTCACAAGATATGAGGGTGAAAGCTCTCATTAAGGTTATCAACTTGTTTAAGTGCCGATTGTTGTCTCTTTCTCGCCTATGATAAATACGGGTATCAGAATCAACCATAAAAGCGCACGAAATATCTAAACTATAACTTACATAACCCTCTGGGTGCAATTTAATAAGGAACTTTTTCCTCTTGAACGATATCTTGCGTATCTTGGCCCAACTGAAGGTGTTTATCTTCGTATAGTTCTGGAACACTATGATACCCATGTGCGCTACTGCGAGGTTTAACGACACACCTTCGTGATCCTTAGCCGGGTGCATTTTTATACCTGCAAATGTAATTTTAATGTAATTTCTAATGTAATTTGTAACGTCATTTGTAATGCAATTTGTAATGCAATTTGTAATCACGCTGAATAGGCAGATAAACACGGTTCAATATCGTTTATTTTACATCTCTCTATGTTCTACGTTGACGGATTTTGAATATTACCTTAATTTCACCTCTTAATCTTTAAATGCAAATAAGCAATTTGATTTTTGGAACCAAAAACTTTCATGAGAAATATCGGAATAGAATAAAGTTTGTTTATACTTTTATTTCAGTTAAGAGAGTTACAAAAGAACAACATTTCAGTAAGTCAGGTTACTTTCTTCGTTAACAGTTAAACAAATAGCCCACTGATTGCTTCTATACATAACTGAAATCGTAAGACAAAAAGTTCTAACTGATTGAGGCTGTTGACTTGCTTTTATTAAAGCTTCAGACTTTTTTTGAAGTTAGGCAGTTTTCAACTTCAAAAAAAGCACTTTAGATTTGGTAGACACTTACCGTATAATTCACATCTCCGTGCAGTTTCTAATAAATTTAAATCTGCTTCCGCAGGACTTTGACCACTGTAAGAAAAATGTGAATATATTAAATTAAAAAATATATAGTACATTGCTAATAATTTTCTGCTAGTATTAGACTTTAGATTATTTTAAAAGCCTGAGCTACCAAAACTATCGTAATATTACGTATTTGTAAAAATAAATATACATATCTATACTAGAATAGAATAAACTTTATTGCACACCAGTTAAAACAGTTTACATTTAGGAGCATAACATATAAACGACCATGTACAAATGGCAATATAATATACAATGTGATTAAGTTTTCATTCTTATTTCTGTATTAAACAATAGGATGTTAAGTTAAATTTATTTATACACTATATTACAAGTAAAACAATAGAAGAATAAAACTGACCAATCGTCGTCAAAAAGAGACGCTAACGAACACAGAAGAATCTTAATGTCCTGTGTGCAATTTGACATAGTAGGCATTATAGAACTGTATATTCAACTTCACACTCGTTAATAAGGATCCAGTACCTGTACCGGATGGCGTAAGAAAGCGGTTCCTGGATCCCTCCCTTCTCAGGCGCAGAGTGGCACACCGTGGTGGTTTAGTGGGTAGTCTGGCTGGTGTCAGTCAGGAGTCCCACACGAAGTGGACCCCCTGTACCCGCAGGGGGAAAGCGAAGTGCGTAAAGGCATTCCACCACGTCAAAAANAAAAAAAACCTGTCTCTAAATACTCCGAATAAGCGTTAACGCCGTGCCCATACAAATAAATCTCCGAACAGATCGGATAATGTCCAGCCTAAGTACATTATCACTAGCGGATCCTCTATAAGCGCAACCCTGAGGGTGACTGATGAGGCCATTTGACACCCTAGCGAACCGACCCGGGTGGCGGCGCGAACACTGCAGAGCGCCCTCCCCCTTTTGGGGATAATAACGGGAACATCGGGGTTCCCACACATGTGGGGGCTACCTACAAAACCGTACAAACCGAGATACGTCGGGTACCAGGGTTTTCCTTTCCAGGGTGCACCTGGTTCCCCGGCTTCTAGTACACGCGACGGCGTGCGGTTTTAGTCGGTTCGAGTCCGACGGTGGTATCAGAGGTGATTTCCGTATAGAAAAAAAGGCGGATTTCCGCTAAACTAAATGTAATATGTAAAATACAAAGTAGTGAACTACGGATACCTCAAGCACAGCAGTCCTATAAGCTACCACTGCGCCAACAAGGCATTTCTTTAGATACTTTAGTTTAAAAACCAACAGCTAAATAATATATTGCTTACTTTAATAAATAAAATCAAGGTTTTCACGGATTGTAACATAGTGCTTTAACAGAAGTTCTGGAATACTAACCAAAAAGACACTACACAATACAATCTATTTAAATAAAATTTAAAGAAAACCGGAGGTCGAAAGTTGAAGCGGGCTTAAATAGCAAAAGAAATTTTACGATAATTTACAAAATATTCACCACGAAAATAAATATAGCGGAACTAAGTGGCGGGTCAGCTAGTAAATAATAAATAAATTAAAAATTCCATCATTTAAAAAAACTTAAGATTCAGCATACTGCGTACAACTTTGAATTTGCTGTTAAACGGATCAATACAGTACTCCGAGCATAATTTAATGGTGTAAAATTTACTTTTCCTAAAATTGATGGTTTTAAGATTAATAAGTATATTACTAATAAATTAAATAATACAATACAAAAACAAAACGTTAGGAATACTTTAACTAAATAAGTTTCTAAATTAGTAACATCTAAAACCAAATGATCACTATTCAAAGTCGAAGTCACATTGAATTAAATGTAACTTTAAAATAATCTAATATTTTATTATTCTCTCCCGAAACTTTGCAGGAATAAAGTGAGAAATGAATAATTACTTGAAACGAATTCAACCAATTCTGTGGAATGTAAAGTTTAATGGAAGAATATCGAAGTTTAGTTAAGTTTCCTTCTTCAACTCTTAAATTTCGGCATTTCATGTGATATCATTATGCCCGAGTTTTGAGATAATTTTATAAATCACTAAATCAAACTTAAATTAAAAAATAGCTATGTAGATACGGCGAACTTTGTACCGCCATATTTTCATATCTGTCTCAGCTTCCCAGAGGCAGTGTACAGACACGAATAAAAAAAAAAAATTTGCCCGTTATCTTTTAATTTTTGTTTGTACAGAAACCTTGTTCTTGAAAAAAATTTTTTTTGTTGTTGTTGATATACATTTCGGCGATTCATTTTCATTTATACAGATATCAAAGTAGCTCTTTGTGTCTTTACGCGTTCACGGTAGATTAAACTCATGCGCTGATATCAATTATTTTGACATAGAGATACTTCGATTCTTTAGGAAGGGCATAAGCTACTCTTCATCGCTATAACCGACATACACGTTATAATTGAGAGTTTTTTTTATTGTGTTACATTTCAAATATTAATGTACAAAGGGTTATGGACAGATAATTGCTAAGTAAATGCGTAGATGCGTGCCTGGACTTGTAGGCCCTGACTTATGTATTTTTGTCTGCAAACATTACAGTATTTTTTTTACAAACCAGTGATGGCGTTAATAAATTTACTTACAGGTGTTTCTTATGGTTCTCCATGATCCGACGTTCTGACTCAGAGTCTTGTCCCGGAAAGAATTTATAACCGCTGAGGTAGGTGTGATCTGGATAGTCTTCAGGAACAAAATCACCACACTCCGCTGTAAAGCATACTTCGTCATTATCAAAGAGTATTTAACAGTCCACTGTTGAATATAGGACTATCCTAAGGAAGGTGGGTTTAGCCTACTTAGTTATATGTCAACCTGCTAAACTAAAAAGAAATCTTCTGGAATCAATGAATTTAGGAGAACACAAATTTAGTTTTTTTTTATGGAATAGGGCGCAAACGAACAGATGTATCGCCTGATAGTAAGCCGCACCCGGCCTTTGGGGGATGGAAGGATTAGGGGTAGGGGTTGGGGTATAGGTCTCCGGTATAGTCATTCACTCGATGAAACACAGCGCAAGCTCTGGTTGATACCCATTTTTTGTGAGGCCGTGGTATCATTTCAATCAACCGGCCCATTCATGGCGAAGCACGGCTTTCCTACTTACGCAAGTACTACTGAACTATTTGCAAAAAAATACTGCACTTTCAGGAATAGTAGCATATTATAGTGCAAACATATCATTTCTTAATTAGTTAAAAAGTTGTTACACAAAGATATTAAATATATTTACATACTCAGAATCATTTAAATATTTTTTTTACACGCGACAAATATTTACGCATGTCACTGTAGTGTTATGTAGCTTCCTATGGGCTTATACTAAGAGACCATAATCCAGACATCTTGGCATGTTGACTGTTGTTTCAGGTACACATAAGAACTGGTATTTTAAATTAGAACGTAACACGTGGTAAACCTTAACATAGTATCCGGATTTTTTAAATATATGGGCTTGACAAGCTCTTGTCCTCTGCCTGATTTAAATCATGAGCAGAATCCAAGAGTAGTGGAAACCATACTCGTTGCGAATGCAGACAGTGGAACATGGTGATCCACACTATTTCGGCCTATTGAGATTCTTCTACATCACTAGGTACATTACCAGGATGTTTTTTTTTTTTTTTATATTTAAGCTGCCAAAATGACTCTTCCCTGCCTGATGGAAAGCATGAGCAGAATCCAAGAGTGGTGGTCACCGTCCTCAATGCGAAAAAGAACAATGCAGTATGGTGACCCACACTATGGCGGCCTGGGGGGAAAGGGGATGGTGAAGATGGATGGAAGGGGATAGGGGGCGTTGGATTGGGGTATGGGCCTCCGGTATCCTCACTCACTCGATGAAACACAGCGTAAGCGCTGTTTCACACCGGTTTTCTGTGAGGCCGTGGTATCACTCCGGTCGAGCCGGCCCATTCATGCCGAAGCGTGGCTCTCCCACGGTATAAATTTAAGAAAGACAAAGGAGTTAAGTGTATGAATGATTGAGCCTTCGTAATATTTTTTATAAACTTTACTACAGTATCCTCAAAACAGTGAGAACGCGTGTGTCGTTCTCGTTAAACGCGCGTGCACTTGCATAATCCAAAAAATATGAAAAGCCAAGCTTGAGTATAAAATGCGATGTGTAGTTATTATCTAGCAGAGCAGATAGAAATTTATTACGAAAGCTCTGTAGTAGGAACTGATGGGTAATAATAACTGGACACATCTCATCAGACAGACACACAGTTTAATTATATAAATTGTTATTTTCTTCTTCTATATGAAGATGTAATTTGATATTTAAATATATCAGTTCGCGGATTTGATTGCACTTAAACATTCTCATGAATATAATTTATGTATTCCTTAGGAATAGTCTTTTCCTTTTATATATATATATATATATATATATATATATTATAATACTTATTATATATATTTGCTTTGCATAATTAAGGATCTATTGAGCATTTAAGAGTTAATTTACCGTGTGTGCGAATGGGTCGGCTTAACCGGAGTGATTCCACGGCCTCTTATAAAAACTGTGTGAAAAAGCACTTGCGTTAGGTTTCACCGAGTGAGTGAGGATACCGGAGATCCATATCCCAACCCGTCACCCATCTCCGCACTTGTGCCGCCGCTGGTGTGGCGGGTGTCCTTGGGCAGCGGTAATCGTTAACCATCAGACGTTCCGTCTGCTCGTTTGCCCTATTCCATATATAAAAAAAAACTCACATTTATAAGTAATAATAAAGGTGGTACAAATTCTCTACCTTGTACAATGTAGCTGGCCATGAGTGCTGCCGTGTTCTCATTACACTGTATGCACCCTGTAGCTAGGTCTTTCTTTACTTGCAAACAGAACAAGTAGCGTGTGAACTCCTCCTCTAACCGCGCCGGATCCGAAGTGTAGAACTTCACGCAGAATCGGAGCGTTGGCTCCAGCATTGAAAGGCCCACTTGCCTACACATTGGCTTCTCGATATCTAACCAATACTGTTGAAATAAAGTTATTGCTAGCGAAATATATGTATATCGACCATAAAAAATAATAGTTTTAAAATCATTGGAATCAAAGTCTATGCAGTGACTTTTATTAAAAAAGAAACACTATACAAGCAAAGCAAAAAAGGCAAATAAAAAGGTGTAGAAAAAGGTCGGAAGAACTTGAAAACTTTCTTCAGATAACATGGAAATATATTTTATATTTTCACACTATGATATGGATTTGGAAAAGAAAATAACGTCGAATTGCAGGAATGCCATCTAAACATTAATTGTTGGTGTAGACAGAGCGCAGTGCGTCCCTGATTGTCTAAATATATGGAAAAAATAATTCGAAAATTACTAGTAATTAGCAGCCAAAGAAACGATTGCTACTAAAGATACCTACCCATACCTTTGAGCCATTGGCGTCTTGATACTCCAGTCCGAAGTAATCAGCTTCTAACAGATGTAGTTGCCGACATACTTGATCGAATAGCACCTTACCTAGCGCCTTCGACTGGAACAAATGAAAGATTATAAATAAACATTCATGGGGCTACAAGTCTAGGGACAGCATTGCATGGATAATTAGAGACATATAAATAAAGTACGTATTGTTTTTTGTGTGGTGACGGATTAAGAACACAGATTGTCACCCCTCTCCCCTCCACCCCGCCCCCCATTTATCCCATTAGTGTCGTTAGGGAGCAAACTAGATAGAACATCATTAATGCGAAGAGAAGGAAAGTTAAAGAAGCCCTCAACCAATCAAAATGGTGTAGTAGGTATTCTAGTCTCGTATGTTTTTACGCAACTACGGCAAAGCCAAAAGGAGGAGTAATATTTATGTATGTTGTATGTTCCGTCGTAGTGTTTTAAACTACTGCACCGGCTTTAATGAATGCAAAATTTTGAGCCAATAGATTAGTGGTAATGGCACGGGCGACATAGGCTATCTCAATTTTGTACAAATTCATTGCATCGAGTTACAGCTTTTTAAACTTTTTATTGTTTATGATAATTTATAGAGGGAAAACAAGCGGATAGGTCACTCGGTGTTAAACGACTACCGCCTATGACAACTTAGTATAGCCGCTCTTATAAGTCCTTCTCTCAGAATCATGGGGAGGAGGGGTTTGGCCTAAAATAACCTGGTTCACTTGGTAAAAAGCGACAAAAGAGTTGCTTAACATAAGTATTCAGTAAGGCCGTGGTCTCACTCTGGTCTAATCAGCCTGTATATGGCTTCCATGTACTGTATTGTAGGTAAGGCCAATTGTAAATTTTACATTCTCTCTTGCAAAAATAGAAGTAATATTGTATTAATCGATATTGGTAACATTGATACGTGTATCGGGTTCCGTGGTGCTCCACTAGTAATAGTAACTTGATGTATCGAGTTACCTTTATAAGGTTAAATGAGTCGAGACTCACTTTTATTAATATTACTAAGTCTGGCTAACTCTAAGTTGAATACCACAATATCGTTGCTAAATTGACTTAATCGATAAACAAATGAATATAGTAACAATCATGATGCATTATTATTTTTTAAATGCATTATAATGATTTAACAATGTGCAGAAGAATTGGATGGTCAATATCGATAACGGAGTTACAAGTTCCCATAAAAGAACAAGGAAAAATAACTTTTAGCTGTATTTTTTTTGTATGACCCCTTTATTATGTTATATAATGATAATCTTTTTATCGTCTCATAAAAGAAAAATGTCCTTGAATTGAGGACCAAGTGTTATAGTTAATATATTAGGGTATCGTGTTACGTACAAGCTTGTATAAGGAGCTACACATTGCTTAAATGTTATAAAAGTAAATAAAAAAAACCAATTAAAATTTAGATGATTGAACGTTGAATGAATAATTTCCGTAACTTTAACTCATTCGGATAAGATTATTTTTGTATAAACAAGACGGTTAATGATGAGATATACGCTTAGAAAGGAGGTTTGGGACTTTATAGTATATCTTAGTCGCCTCTTACAAGACCCAAGAAATGATTAGGTAAGTGACACTCTATCTTCGTTCACGCGGAATCGCAACTTTAAACATTTCAAAATAAATTTTAGACAACTTCATTGTTTTGAATAACAGACTGCTTTTTTTTATATTTAATCTGCCAAAATGACTCTGCCCTGCCTGATGGAAAGCATGAGCAGAATCCAAGAGTGGTGGTCACCATCCTCAATGCGATAAAGAACAATGCAGCATGGTGACCCACACTATGGCGGCCTGGGGGGAAGGGGGATGGTGAGGGGGATAGGGGGCGTTGGATTGGGGTATGGGCCTCCGGTATCCTCACTCACTCGATGAAACACAGCGTAAGCGCAGTTTCACACCGGTTATCTGTGACGCCTTGTTATCACTCCGGTCGAGCCGGCCCATGCATGCCGAAGCGTGGCTCTCCCACCGTAAAAAATCTAGCTATCAAGGTGGTTGTTTAAGTAACAAAAAAATATTTGCATAGAAAAGTTCTAGGACTGTTGCGTCATCGCTGCTTTCTTATGGACGAACTAATGAACTATTTTACAACTAAAATCAATTGCATGTAACAAATATTTATAAAGGAGTATCGCCCAGCCTTACATTGAAAGCCTCCAATAGAATGAATCGGGCGATTTTATTAGTAATACGGGACTAGTACACATAAACTCCTTCAGAAACTTGCCATAAATCGAGGAGTGTAGCGCAATTTTATGGCTTTCCTATATCGGCTATTTTGTTTAAATTTTAGTAACAAAAATGAAATTTTTTTTAACTATGGGCAGTCAATTCTTGTGTATATAATTGTGAATATCTATAATGCAAGTAATATTTCGATCACATTTTGTCTGTCTGTTCCAGTCTGAGATAGCCTAGTAGAGGTATTGTTTATATTTAATAATAATGACTTGTTTTTAGATCGAAGAGTCTGTTTTTTGGTAAAAATCAAATGCTCAAGTTGGAGTAAAAACATAATTTTTATGATACGACAAGTTAAATACGAGTGAGTTGAGAAGTTATAAAAGAGTCAATACCTTGATTCGCTATACTGAAAAAGTTCATATTCTGAGAAACAAAAGAAACATTTTTTATGGTAATTCCCAGTTGTAGTATCATTTAAGTTTCCATAAGCGTGTGTTATATATACCTATTATGTTGATTTTGTGTTATTGCTTTGTAGCGTGTCTAACCCGCTCACATTACAATTTATTTTTATATTAACACCTAGAATATTGTCAAATTCATATTTGTTTAAAACTGTTAATATATATATCGAACAATTGGCAGTATTACTTAGTTTACCTTTAATCCAAAAATTTTGTCTGTTTGTTAAGTAAATCATATAAATTAAATTAAACCTATTTCAAGTCAAACCTCTTGCCTAGGGTGTGCACCGACACAATTATTTAACGGAGGGTAGATCGGTAGCGGTGCGCACGGACAGTGAGATCTTTACCGACGAGATACTTACAGCGATATAAAAACTGTGTTAAAAATTAAGATAGAACTCAAAAACCATTCCATAAAGTACACTGTATATCTTGTGTTCATGTGTAGTGAAAATAGATAAATAGAATTACTGTGTGTGTGTGACTTTTATTTGTGAACACAACGCCTTGGCTCCGCTGCACAATAAAAGGTACAGTAAATATCATAACCCCACAGCTTTAGAAACATTTTTTTAAACTGTGACCCTAAAGCAAAAATTACCAGCGTTATTAGTACTCGCTTTTCCTTCATTGCGGTCATTTGTCATCAAGTTACGAGAACATTAATTTTTAATTTTAATTTATGACGTCTCGTTAGCCGAACATCCGGACTGGCCGCACAAAACTCGATCGATACCCAGCCCAAGCAAAATATTAATGGGGTTTTGGTGATCTATTCTCATTTTTTTTGAGAATTTGAGATATTATTATGAATCTTTATTATATATAAGGTTGAGTCCATGGCTTTGCTCGTGTATTTAGTTATTTTATTTCGTATTCCTAACTTTGAACATGACGAAAAAACATAAAAAGCAAGTGGTATGCGTTCTATCTCGATGCATCAGTTAGTCAAGGATAATACTTTTATAATTAAACTAGCAAACCGGCCCGGTTTCGCACGGATTTCTTGCTACTATAATATGCATTTATTAGATACATATATAAACTTCCCTCTTAAATCACTCTTTCTATTGCTAAAAAAAGAATTAACATGCTTTGAGTAGTATAAAAGATGTAAGTGACAAACAGATAGCGAAATCGACCTCATTTTTACTATGAAAGAAAATATCTAATATATCTGTAAAGACATATTGTGTCTAGCAATAAAATATCCAATGCAAACTGCGGAGAAGTAGAGCAATCGGTTTGGTCTACTTATGGCAAGTAAGAAGGTTTACGTACGGCTTGCAACTGCAGATCTGGTAATCTTAAAACGGTTTATCGAACACAGACTTCGTAATACGAGTCTAGATGGCAAATATTGATCGTGGATTCAGTGGCTTTCGACATCATTTTTTTAAATATTTTATGTTTTACTATGTTTATTTATATGTTGTTTACCACTATCTTGCAGTTGGAAAGTTTCGATTACTGTTCTGTTATCAAAAGTAAATATTTGCAGTAGTAGCCTTTGTATTTATCGCTAGTAATTACTATGAAAAAATCATAAGAGAATTATAATTAGATACAGGTGGCAGTACTATGCGTTTACCGTATGCTTTATTTATCGCGGTCATCAAGACAAATTTTATCATATCCATAGTGTATGTACATCATCATCTCAGCCCAAAGATGTCGACGTTGTCTGCGAGCTATGTTTTCTACCCACTGCCACTTAAGTTTGGCAATGTCCGTATACATGTACATAAATAAAAAAGGTTACACAGGTAAAAAACATTACACTTAGAATAATTTCATCATGTAATTAAAAAATACTTCAGAACAAATGCTTTACCGAGAGAATATTACAGTTGCGACACTTGGTACGCGAATAACCTAACAAACTTTATTATTTAGCAGCGACAAGGGGTGTACGATAATTACCTACTCAACGTAATTGAAACGCCTTAGAAATATAAGCTCGAAAGTAAGAGACTTTCTATACTAAAGGATTAGTATAATTAAGTGCATTAACGTTAAGTAATAGCTTAGGCATGCGACTTCAAGAGAATTGGCAGACAGTTATAATACAATACAGCACATTGCCGATCCTCACCTATCTTGTGATATGCATTTAACTTGGCAGAAGGAGTTACAATAATATCAGTAACTTGTCATCCCTATTCCTAGTATTTTCAAGTTACTATCCTCTTACAGAAGACCACAGAAGAAATTACAGCATTTGTAATGTCGTGTTTCGTTGATGAATGCGAGACCGGAGGCCATTTTATACAGAAACATTTCAAGAGAACCGAATCGATTGTCTCAAACCATTTTTACGATATGTTACGAAGGTTTCCCAAAATCTGCGTTGGAACACTGTCTTCCACATAAAGTGGGATTCTTCGATCAATCCATAGAATGCCTTGTGTTCGAGGAAGGTGGAAAGTACGTCATCCCACGGAAGGTCATTTTTCCATTGAACTGACCAGATAAGTCTGCCTTGGGAGGTTCGGAGTACGAGTCCAATAGGATGACCTCGAACAGGCAGCAGTGGCGAAACGTCCTAAAACGCATTACATGTGCTCCTCCCAAAACTAAATAGCGATCACGATCGCTCTGTCAAGATTATACCGGATGAGAAGAACAAAAGTTGTGAATTTTCGTTTATTAATTAAAATAAGCATGTTCAGTGTCCTACAACCGTTTTAAAATGTACCTGGTACAGTTAATTAAGTAATTACGAACAAAAAGCTTGACTAGAATGAAATATGTATAATACTTGGCAGTAATAATGGAGTGACTATTACCCTACTCGTATGTAATTTAGGTTAATACTTACGATTTGTAGATGTAATGTGGCGCTAAGTAACAAAGGTGGCCCATCCCTTTCGTACATAAAATGAAGTTTGATGTTTTATACCTGATGACACGCTACCTCCCATTGAATATTTTAATAATCGAGCAAAACCGTCACAAGGAAATAAATAAATTTTATAACATACTTATCATATAGTTTTGTATGTTATATTTATCGCACGGTTATTCTGTATACTGTATTTTGTCCATAAAAACATGTAATAATAATAAAATAAAATGTAGTACGAAAGGGCGAATGAAACCTTCCGTTGTAATATGAATAATTCTTGCTCAGTTTATTATTGAACGCCCCTCTCTACCCTAACATATTTAATCTAACCGCCCCACCTGTGTATACTCGCTCTACGATGGTCTACATTCGACGTAGCAATGTTCGTAATGCTGCAATAATGTCGGATTCCTTCGATTTCAGAATGCAATAAACATTTAGACATCGATTTCACGGTAAACATTTAATAAGATAGATGCGTTATTAGATGTTGTGTAAATGTTAATCTACGCGAGAATTTCTATTACGCGATTCAGGATTGGTAGTCTCTTGGTATTGTACGTTACTGTCGTTGTGATGTATATCCGGTAAATGGCGCTGCAGTGTGTTTTCTTGTTGCGCGGTATGTGGAAGTCGATACACACATAATACAGGTGACATTGAAAATATTCGTAGTGTTGTTGTAGAAGAAACTATAGTCAAAGATTTCATTAGATATTCAGTTAGATAATATAAAGTTCGGTTAAGTGTCAGATTATATAGTTTGAAACTTAATAATTAAGCAAACTTTTCTGTGTCCCCTAGTCTTGTTAGTCTATAGTATCTACTATGGGACGACTCACGACTTGACTTAGGACGAATATTATGACCAAATAAATCCGCTGTTTAAAGATAGACGTATACAGAAAGAAGTATTTGTCCCAAATATCGAAATTTCGCCTAAATTTTCCTGAAACATCAAAATATTATGATTTTGTGCAACGTTTTTTTATAGCACACTACTTATAACATTTTAGCTCAAATATGTTTTAGCAATAGCCAGTAATGTACGTAATTCCAAATCTCAAATTAGCGCTGTGTCACTATTTGACTACATTGTTTCCCTTACCATAAATGGACATGACCAACACTAACTACTACCCAAAGATTTACGTCATACGTATACATAACAAATAAATATAATTTTGATTGGTCACTGTGTAATTTGTTTGGCAAAAACTTGCCACTGCCATATTAAGCAAAAGAGATAGAACCAATTGTTTAACATACCTACGTACCTTTATTCGATAATAGTGTGTATACATAGGTATGTAATAAATAATTTGTGGTACAAAACTTCTAAACCTATATATTTTAAACAAATTTCGCGAAAAAAAGATCATAAACATCAGAATACATTTTAATAGATCATTTTTAACCAATATGTGTAAGGATTTCAAAACGTACAAAAAATTAAATACGTAAAAGGTGTTACGAGAAGTGTTATCATTTCATCTAATCTAAAAGGTACCGTGTGACAGCTCTGACAGGTTGAAGAATAGGGTGGGGTGGCAAAGAAATCGATCACTTCAATACCCATAATATTTACAAATCGGTTTTTATTTTACAGATTTAGTCTAGTAGTCCTACATGTCTAGTAAGACATGTAGGACTACTAGAGTTGACAGAGATTGCATATTGATAAAGAAAGAAAGAAATTTCCTCTAGCTAGAAACCTTTACGGTTAATATACAGTTGAAAAAGGAAAAACTTATAAAAATTACCTACGTTTTTATCAACAGTTAGATGTCAGTTCAAATTTAGTTAGAACGTTTCTTAAATATAAAGTTTATTATTAAGAAACGTTCAGTTTAATATATAATCTAGATTTTTCGTAGATTTAAACGAATAGTGATATAAAATGAATTCGAAAAGTGTAAACATACCTGAGTACTCTACTTTGAAATGTCGTTTGAACTTCTATATAAAAAAAATGAGGAAGGTGACTGACTAACTAAGATACCCAGAGATCAACGCACAGCACAAACCGCTGAACCTAAAAACCTGAAATTTCGCATGTAGGTTATTTATATAACGTAAGTGAGAACTAAGACAGGAATTTTGGAAATGTCACAATTAAGGGGGTTTTTTATGGAATAGAGGGCAAAAGAGCAGATTTTAAGCATTTTAAGACGTATCCCCTGATGGTAAGCGACTACCGCCGCCCATGAACACCCGCATCACCAGAGGCGTCACAAGTGCCGGCCTTGGGGGATGTGGAGGGGGATGATGGGAAGGTTCGAATTATGGACCTGTATCCTCACACGCTGCAACATAGCGCAGGCGCAGTTTCACACCGGTTTTCTGTGAGACCGTGGTATCACCTCGGTCGAGCCGGCCCAAGCATGCCGAAGCGTGGCTCTCCCACCGAAGTAAGGTAGAATAGTGAATGAAAATATCTACTTATGCGGGAGCAAAGCCGCGGGTAAAAGCTAGTGCTGTTTTACTTAACAAGGTTATTTGTGTGTTATACGCCTAAAGTAGTTGTTTCGTATTGAAAAATATGAAACATCAAGCATATGTTAAGCGATCTTTAGTATATAAACAAGGACTTCTCAAATTAATGCCATATTTGCCGATATATACTTCATCTTGCCACAGATATAAAGTTACAAAGAAAAACAACATTATTTTTCTTGTACGTAACATTAATGTAAAACCATTAAAAATATATAAAGTTTATTCGAAGTGGTGACCATTGGCTGCAATAAAATCCTTTAATTATAGTTATCAATAGTAGCACGCACTCTTTCTTTAGGACAATTCTACACTACCAATCGATGTATTGTTTTAGGGACTCCAAATGTCATTTAGAGCAAGCCTTACTCTCTAAAACTGACCATAAATCATAATTCAGAGGATTAAAGTCCGGAACGTTCGTTTATAACCAAGATTGGGTGGATAGAGCTTTATGACCCGGCGCCAAGTCTTGCTGAAAGGACTATCTTGGTTATTGAACATAGTGTTGTTAAGGGGCTCAACAACCTTCTCAAGTATGGTATCTTGATATACTTGTGCCGATGTTTGATACCTTTTTCCCAAAAAGGACTGCACGGTTGGCCTAGTGGTTTAAGTGGTCGCCACACCGCTTCCTACTGCGCCAAGTGTTGTGGGTTCAAATCTTACATGGGACAACACTTTGTGTGATCCATAAATTGTTGTTCTAAGTCTGAGTGTACTTTGTGTCCGTTTCATGTATGTTTGTAAAGTCCCCCGTGACACAGGATGTATGGTACTAATACGGGAGTAGTCTTTTAAAAAAAAAAAAAAGAAGAATGTGGCTCAGTCACTCATTCATAGCTAATACCCATCCAAACCATCACTGAAGTCGAATAACACAACACAACGGCACAGATTCCGCCAATGTCAAGTGTTTCATAAGTCCACTCAATGCTAGTGGGTAGCTAATATTAATAAATGTATGTAGGTAGGTAATAATTTCTATTATAATATTTTATATAGTATTAAGGTAGCTAATAAACATAAGGCCTCCGATGAATAACGATATCAGCGCCGTTGTTTAGACTTTTAAAGATTGGCAATAGCATTAAATCCGCCTTTGTGGCTAGGGACATTTTAATAGGTATTAAATTATTTGGCTGTAGCTACCGTTACAGAGAAATACTTCAGAAGGAATAGGCAGACTCGATGGGAGCGATATAAAGCAATTATTTTATTGATTGATACAGAGTGACCTCCCAGGTTTTAAGTGGTTCTCTTGAATTACAAGTATCCGTGTCCGACCCAAACCAGCATTCACTCATCAGGTGATCCCTCTGTTTAATTACCCCTACATCATAAAAAAAAACAAAATCTATTATTTATAGTGATGTAGTTTACCGTGGGAGAGCCACGCTTCGGCATGAATGGGCCGGCTCGACCGGAGTGATACCACGGCCTCTCAGAAAACCGGTGTGAAACAGGGCCTGCGCTGTGTTTCACCGAGTGAGTAAGGATACCGGAGGCCCATAATCCAACCCTTCCCCTCATCCCCTTGCCCATCCCCCAAGGTCGGCAACGCACTTGTGACGCCTCTGGTGTTACGGGTATCCATGTGCGGCGGTAATCGCTTACCATCAGGCGATACGTATGCTCGTTTGCCCCCTATTCCATAAAAAAAGCCTTTCTAGACAGGGTCGTATTACATAACTCATGACACAGAGCCTTGCCCTATTCTTAAAGTAAACAATTAGGCCAACCCGTTTTATTTTTACATCGGTCTATTCGCAGATTCGCCTTTGTCATATTAATTAGGTTTAAAATATAATGTACGTGATTTTATAAATATTTACTAAATTTTTATTATTTTATATTAATATAGCTGAACCCCGCGGTGTTATCCGCGTTTGTTGTTGTAATCGCGGGCAACGCCTAGAAAACGTCTAAAAAATATCAGTTACTCCTAATATCAGCTAGATGCTAGTGAATGTGTCATCGAAATCGGACAAGCCGTTCCAGAGATTATCCGGGAAAAACAGACACGACACAAAAATTTAAAAAAAGGGTTTTGCATCAGTTTCTACTAAAATGGATCTAAAATCGCTCTTGTCTAAGTGGTGTTTAAAGGCATCATAATTTAAATGTGTTACTAACTTTTTAATATTAAAGTAAGTTTACTTAAACTCTTTCAAAAATAAAATTACGGGTAAGTGGTATATTACGTGGGTATATACTAGAGCTGTTGCTAGTGTGTTTATTTTTAACATAATGTGATCAAGACAATTTCCCAATCTAGTTGGAATAACATGTGCTGGTAATAGTCCAAGAGAAGCCATATTTAGAAGGTACTCGCTAGATTTCAGGTCGGAATTACTATTTTCTTTAATATCAATATTTAGATATATAAGAGCTATATTGCTAAAGGACTTAAAAGAACACATAACTGTTTCAAGGCTTTGATAAATTTGGGTTAAATCTAAGTGAGATGTCGATCTAAAAACAACCATTACATCAGTATTACCTACACCGCACACCATTTTGCAGCTATAAAGGCGCATTCCTTATATACATCACAACTCCATCGTTCTGGTTTAGGTTTTTAGAAGTACAATGAGATGAGTAATTGTTAAGAGGCGCTAATGAGCCAATACTTATTAACGAACATTCTAAATGTATAATAATATCAAATTCTACTACTAGTTGTCTTCACCGTCACGTTTTCGCATTTGTAAAACAATTATTACTTAGGAAGATAAATGTTTCACAGAATGACATTGTAGTTCTTATCGGCATAGAATTTTAATAGTGTTCTGTAAGTGGTCCAACCTGAAAAGGCCTTTGTTGAATAAATTTAGTGTGGGTCACCACGCTGCATTGTCTTTATTCGCATTGAGAATTGTAACCACTCTTGGATTCTGCTAATGCTTTCCATCAAGCAGGGCAGAGTCCTTTTGGCAGCTAATGCACAAAAAAAGATGCCTGTGGCGACTTCCACATACAGCGGCAACAGAAATATAAGACAGCGTCATTTACCGAAGATATGCTGAACTACGAAGTCATATACTACACAACACCACTAATTCTGAATAGCGCATTAGAAGTTCTCGCGCCGATTAGCATATATACAACTTCCCGACATCAACCATTGGGCCGTTGCCCGCATGGTAGGAGGATACTCCCTTTGTGTTGGAGGGACATAACATGATGAAATGTGTCATATGTAGACATGGCTAACGAAATAATGGGTCAGTAAGTAGAACGAAGTAATGAACTATCAATGGAGAAATTGGCAGTGATAATGCAAAGGTTTTCAAACAATAGTAATTTCCAAATGATATGAGTAAAAAAAGGAGTCATTAACAATTCACGCGCATGTAAACATACGACAAAATAGTTGCCGTAATAACACAAACATGTAAACTTAACCATGCATTTCGTTTGTCGTGTTTACGTAGTACAAGCCTGCGTTTATACTTTGTAGCAAATTTATCATAATGCAAATGTTTTGAACACCATTTTGATCCCAAAATCGTTAAAATTAATTTGTACTTTGCAAATTTTATCTAAACAACCATCATTTACATTAATAAATCAAATGTGTGCTATTGGTATATCATATTAATAAATAAATGAGTACGCAATTTGTGCTAGCGTATTAAGCACCAACGCAAATACTTGCTAAGTGTTTGATGCGATGAATGCTAATGAGCTCAATAATTAATGGCATTCACTAACCGTAATGTCTATTTTAAATAAGAACTCCCATAATACCAGTTATTCAGGTCACAGGAGGCCTTTCATAATGGATCAAATCATGTTACGTTTAGAGGCTTATTTAGGTTACAGATTTTTACTGACTTTCTTCCTTAAAAGTTTTTAATGTTTCCTTTATTATTAAGGACAGAGAATTTTCCCGAGGCGAAAAATTACTTATCGAATTTCAAGTTCAACAGCGAATCGGTACAATAACCCTTAAACAAAATACATTGCAAGGTAGTTGTGCCCCTTACATAATCCTTAGTAAATATTTTTTTTCGACTGACTAGAGAAACTAACATCCAGTTTATTAAAAAATATAGTTATGTTAAAAACTCTGCAAACGTAGTGTAAGGACGTCCACAGGCCAGGAGTGATGATTTGCGCAAGACAGCTGGCAGGAGCTGGATGCGAGAGTCAACTAGTGATTATATAAATTTCACATGTACATTCTATGTATCTATATCTACCTAGACTCTATATAGACTGAATCTATATCTATATAGACTGAAATGTAAGAAAGAAACAAATAATCCCTATTCTTGTACATGTATATGAAAAGCGGGGCGGGCTGTATTAACGTACCTAATTTACGTTACGCCATTTACGCCACGTTACATTGTTTTAAATTTCAAGCTTAAACAGACGGAAAACTGTGCAAAAATAAGTGAAGCTTGAGGGTTAGCTTAAAAATCGAAATGTTCTTGATAGGAAGAAATCCCTTATGTTTTATTTAACACTTATTTGCTATTTGTAAACACATGCTACATTATATTCCATATTTATATTCATTTCCATTTATGTAAATCTTACCTATTCTGGGGAAGTGGTAAACAATATTCTTGTGAGAATACATATTCATATGTCCTTATTTAGGGGAGCAAATATAGGTATGTTTGTTTGTTACAATTTCAGAACTCACCTCATTTTGCATACATGTTAACATCGATATCGAAAATACCTTACGCCATCTTTTCTTCACTCTCAATCCATCCTTATCCATAAAAAAATAAGAAATGTCTTCGATGGTAATAGTATAACAAAATCTACATTAAGAGCTAATGCAAAAAACTAGTTTATGTGGGACAAAATTTACTGTACACAGTTAAGACTTTATAGCTAGGCTGTGAGGGTTCGCGGATGCAACACTCGATTATTGCAAAGTAAACTGCTCGTGAACAAAGCTGAGTGGTATAAATGGGACAGAGGCTATTCTGGCTTTTTGCCATTCTACTTTTAAGCCACTACGTTTCGTTACATACATATTTCAACTGCGTTCTTTTGTTCATTCTAAAAATGCACACAATTTAGACTGGGTTAATGGTACTAATATTCAGATTAGTCCATTATGTGTACAAGAATAATAGGCATGATGACCAATTTTGAAGAACTGTTTTATGATGTTCGGAAGTATCTCCTATTGTCAAAAACAGGTATATTTCTATAAAAAATAAAGTTTTAGTAGGAAAAAATTTCGATTTAAATTTTAAGTTCAAAATTCACGAGAAAATGCTCGGTGGTGTCATGGCGTCTGTTTGTGTAAGACGCGACGTCACCATTTGTCAACCAGTGTCAATTATATCTTCAAAACAGTAAAGTGATCGTCGATTATATTTGAACATAGTGAGCTTTATACAAAAGTCACGTAACTCGCTCCGATTGGTGTTTAGCTTAACATGGCGGATTGCTGTATTTTGTAGTGTTAATTAACTACTATTAATGTCGCTCTAAATTTGAAAATAAATGCGATTTTTATACTCTATGAAGCCCACTTCATTAGATAAATACATAATTTTTTTGGTTATTGGTTACTGTCATCATGCCTATTGTGTACAAAAAAGCATTAAATATGTTCCCTATTACAGAGTACAAATAAAAATTTAACCAATTTTACCATTCTAAGTAGAAGACTCAGAAGTACTCAATCAGTATTTTATCAAAAAAGACTTGCAACAGTCAGTACTTGCTTTCTTTCTAAGAGTTTTCGTTATATTGTAAGTCAATGAATCCTCTTTTTTTATCAACTAACTTCTGCTCAATTTATTCAGTAGATATGTTTCTTTGTTTGACGATACATATATCTCATATATTTGTTTACGTGTGTACACCAATCGATAAACACTCTTAAAATATCATTGCATGTAATGGCGGGTGGTTTGTGTCGCTCTTTACCCTTCGCAGTGCCGAGGGGAACGACGCCTGAATGGGCCCTTACGATATAATTTCGCTAGTCTCTTAGTATAAAAATAGCACAAATGACTTAGTGTGCACGCCGTTTTTTATGGCAATGAATTATAAAGAAATATTTACTTTCGTGACCCAATTTCTAACTAGGGACCATAATTTTTACCTAATTGTTAGTATTGAGTAGCTTATTGACTGCTTCGGTGGCGCAGTGGTAGCGTACGCGACTGCTGTCCATGAGGTCTTGGGTTCGAATCCTGGGTCGGAGCAAATGTTTGTAATGATCTGCAAATATTTGTTTCGGAGTTTGGGTGTTTTCTATGTATAATATGTATGTATTTAAAAAAAAAAGGTATATATGTAATAATATCAGTTGTCTAGTACCCATAGTACAAGCTCTGCTTAGTTTGGGACTAGATGGCGTTGTGTGTTAAAACGTCCGAAAATATTTATTTATTTATTTATTTAAATTGCAAAATAACGTTAACTATTTTGGCTTCTTCCAGATTGCCAGAAATATATTAAACCATTAGTATTAACACAATATTAAGCATTAATATTTTTCTTAGATTCTAGATAAGATAAAAATAAATATTCACACAAGAAGCTCATTAAAAACCTTAACTATTATCATTTTAATCACAGAACAATTTAGTCACCAAATTATCGATGGCAAAAAAAGTAAAATAAAGTTACGATTGAACCAATCCATTAACTTTATTATACAATCACCACATGTTAGTCGTACAGAAAGCGATATACGGAATAAAGTTAGTGTTATTTAGTGTTATCAGAATGTTAAACACAACAGAAACAAATTATACTTATACAAAGTATGTTCTCATCGGTCTATCGCAGCATAGGGAGCTCAATCGTGGGAAAAGTCAATGAATCGTGAATGCCGTATGCGCTACCTATACATACTTAATAAAACAAGAAGTAATTTCCTTCCAATGGTTTATCGAGACTAAAATAATAAGATCGGATATAATGGAATTAATTTCCAGGCGGTTTTTAACATCGATTTTACTGTGAGAGAAATCTTGTATAATTTTTTTAAACGATAAGACTACGTTTAGCCCGATACCTTATACAGAATATCCGAGCAACATTGCTAGTTACTGGGCATTAAATCGAATCCTACAATAGAACTGATCAGAGAACTTGTGATTTAACAGTCCAGTGCTAAAATAAAAACATAATTAAAGTATAAAAAGGTAAACTCCAAATACTATCATTATCATAAGTTGAAACTAGTTAAAAGCCAAGTCAAACTACCGCAATAAAGGCGCAAGACATTAATTTTCTTTCGGCGTCCCGCCGATACTTTTACATATTTCCCTGACATTATGTGTCCTTCTTACATACACAAATTTCGCTTTCTATACAATTGACCACATAAGCATTAAGTGTTCAAAGAATCTCTCCTCCACAATGCGCCGATTTTTCCTTAAGGTTTTCTTATATTCACTTCTTATGTAAATCAAGAGATTCATATCCTTGTGGAAAACAGATTTAACTAATTACTTTTAATGGCAAGTATCTTCTAAAAGCATCATTAGCATATCATTGTTTATTGCTGATTACTGCCTATGTACGAGTGGTCAGTGGTGATTTACAAAATATCTCATGTATATACTCATAAAAGAAAATTAAAAGATTAATAAATAACGCCGATATTAACTAAAATAAAAAAATATCCAATTGAAGTCCAAATGATAAATTCGTATCTATTTATAAAATACGTAGGGAACCACAACCCCGGGTGAGGGCCCTTGAGCCGTAAGCTAAATTCGACTAAAATCGTGAAAAAGATAAGTGTCATCAAGGTTCAACTGCATTCAAAAAATAAGTACGAAATACTCCTTTTTTAATAAAATTCACAAAGATTTTAATGTACTGTTCATTAAGAATAAGCTTCAACTAGACGATAACAGTAATTAAACCTCCCTCTTTCAGCTGACGCTTAAAACCCGATCCAATAATTTATGTTCACTTTGACATTTTGACTTTGACAAGAAGTCAATTAGTGATGGATGACCTGAATGAAACAAATTCGACTTAAAAAAACTATTTTATTTAGGAGGAATTCGTACGACATTTAAATAAGCGCTGTTTCCTTTGCAATATTGAGTTTAAGTCCTACTATATACTAAAATAATGACAGTATGTGGATCACGATTAATGAGGTATAGACACAATTTTCGCGTAATTTTCCCGTATTGACTATTCATTACTTATTATATCGCGTTCAAAATGTTATGTGTAAATCGTTGTTTTGTGTGTTATATTTACGCTGTATTGTCACTGGGAAATAATATAGATAAAATTGCAACAAATACTAAAGGCACTACCGAAAAGGCAGAACGTTTGAAAGACAATAATGATATTAAACAACAATATTTCAAAGTACCGTAATGGTAAAATATTTAAAGCCAAGATAAACCCTATATAACTTTGCGAGGCCCATCCTTTGGGAGTCGTATGTGGCTAAGGCAGTTTGAGGACTGTAGTCGCATTATGCACGGGGCCATACCGTACAAGTAGACTCATTTGAAATTCAAATAGTAAGCGACGACAAAATTAGCTAGTAGAACCTTCATTATATATCGTTGACATATCGGTGCATGGCCGCGAATAATTGCTCGCATCTAGTTTATAAATGGGATACGGAAATACTGGGTGTAAGCTTTGTTTAACAATGTCTCGTAATCCGAGTGGCATGGTCCCCATTTGGACTGTAAATTACTATTCAACCATTCTTATCCACTGCCTAGCACACCATCGTATATTATATATATATATATATATATACATATATATATATATATATATATATATATATATATATATATATATATATATATATATATATATATATATATATATATATATATATATATATATATATATATATATATATATATATATATATATATATATATATATATATATATATATATATATATATATATATATATATATATATATATATATATATATATATATATATATATATATATATATATATATATATATATATATATATATATATATATATATATATATATATATATATATATATATATATATATATATATATATATATATATATATATATATATATATATATATATATATATATATATATATATATATATATATATATATCATTCTATATATATTCATTATAGATAAGCAGTACAGACAGTTACAGTATAATAATAAAACGTTTGCATGCTTTGAAATTACATATTGAGATAGTCAAGTATGTCAATTCATAAATTATAAATTAATTCTCACAATTATAAATCCATAACAATGTCAAGATACATACAAAATAATTGTTAATATTATACAATACTATGCAATTCTATGTTGCAGCTATTGTGTATTTCGACTATACACAATAAAAAGTATGTAAAATTTAACTGTTTAGGAACACACCACAGTTATGCATATTTATCAAAGTTTTTCTACACCAATTCGATACACATGTAATTGAACTATGTTCGTACTCAATTTCAAAAAGTGTACAATAAAAAAAAAACTTTAAAAATCGAGTAGCGATTACGAGACACAAATCAGAATCAATTGCTGCTCTGCACACGCTCCTTGGTCAAACCAATGAGCGCGCGCCTTGGGCTTCCTGTTTACTTTTCTGTCCTTTTTTACGAAATCGCTTTCACAGGTTGCAGGAAAACGAGCGAAAAAGACGCTACAGATCAATAAGTATTTCAGTGATGGTCAATGACAACAGCTCCTCCTATAGATTGTGGAGTTAATTTTCTTACAATTTGTCTTTTAGTGACAAGTTTGCGTAATTGTTATTCACTCAACACATCCCAGACAATTTAAATGTATTTCCATTGTCAAGTTGTTCAAGAATATAAGTACTTCGATTTAGTGAACTTTCTAAAAATATTGGTTCGTTCTTAATATACATTTTGTAATTAAAATACGATAGACAGAGAAATGCTTTGCATAATGTTCCATAAAATTAACAATTATTTTGTATGGATTTTGGCATTGTTAGGCATTTATAATTGTGAGAATTAATTTTTAATTTATAAATTGATACGTATAATATATAATAAATATAATACTTGGCCAGATTGCGTAGTGGGGGTAAGTTCGCGCATAATACGCTTAGTGCAATAAATAAAGCAAACAAAATAGAAGTGTAGTCGACTAACGGCTCCAATCGCTTGCTCGGAACGGTGCTACTACAATCCGCGCGTCCCTCTACCAACCAAGGGGATCAAAATAGGACTTCTGTGCATCTAAAAATTCTGTCAGGTTATGTGCCGGTCTCTATACCATACTAATATAAAAAGCTGTAGAGAAATTCGTTTGTTTAAACGCTTTATTATTACGGACTACCAGTCAGATTGGTTTTTTTTTTTTTATAATAGAATAATAATTTTTATGTCGCAAGGTAATTGTAGTACACAACACATAATAGTTAGCACATAATTAAATTTAGCCATTGCATACAAATACAGTGATTAGAGTGCTGTCTTCTAGATAAGGTTTTGAAAAAATCTGTATTAAGAAGTAACATTTCCAAACCTCATGCGATGCTTAATACTAGTAGAAATCAAACAACATTTACATACGCTATTTTTAACCCACGACTCAAAAAGAGGGGTATTATAAGTTTGCCTTCGATGTCAGTGTGTTTGTGTGCTTGTCTGTTGCATCGTTGCTCTAAAAAGGATAGACTAAAAAGGATTTTTATGTGGTGTTTATTTAAAAGCCAGTTTCCTTGCGGTGGTTCTTAGCTATGTTTGGTTAATATCGTTCCAGCATTGTAAGAATATCTTTTCCAAATTGATGTAAGGCATTTTTGGCGTATGATTACTCGATGAAGTGCTTCAGTAGTGGATTTTTTAAATTTTAGCTTGTACATACTTTTAATAAAACCAGAGTATGTATACAGCAAAATAGAGTAGGAGAGCAGGAAACTAAGAAAATATGGTCAAAATTCGACCACTGGGCGACCTCTAGTAATATTTATTACATCACGGATTTTTTTACACTTATTTATAAAATATGCTTCTGGTGTAGACTACTCATTAAATGAGAGGGTTAGAGGAAGTCCCGAGTCAACAACATTGTTTGATAAAGAAATATAAACAAGCCGATTTCACAGAATTGTCGTATCACCAGTGTATCTAAAAATAAAACGCTGACAAAAGGGTACGGGTTAAATATTTTCCCCTAAAATTACAGCACCGCAGCGGGTGATAAAAATTAGAACAATCTTTTAATACTTTAACTTTATCTTAACATTATTTTAAAAAAGTGAATATTAAAAAAAAACAAGTTATATTACTTGTTAATTAAAAATAAACCTTTAAGCCCTTTCATTTGATACCCTTATTCGGTTGTTCAGAAATATGTACGCCGCCATTTTGTTACGGCGGGCATTTTGGATTATTAATAATACCGATTACAAATATTTGCATTGTCATCAGAATTAAGGACATATTTCAGAAATGGTTCAAATTTAAGTTGCAAGTTCTAATTACAGACAAACATTAGAACAGGTGAAACTTAATAAAAGCTTGTAAAATCGTTCGTAAAAAAAGAGTATTTTGTAAAATCGTTAGGTTGTTTATAATTTCCAATCATTCTTTAGCGAGTTTTCATATTTTAAGAGCTAGGTTTCATCTGTTCCTGATAAAGTTTGAGATAGTTATCTGTTAGATAACACTGTTTAATAAATAAAAGTTGCTGAAGTTCAAACTATACATATATGTCTCTATGTAAGTCATTTTAAACCGAAATATGTAGTTTAAATTAACAGGTAAGTTGACATTAGTCTTTATCCAGCCAGGGGCTTTATCGGTAAGATGTAAAACAGGCCCTTTGTATTTTAAGTCAGTGCTATATACATGAATGGAAAAAAAAATTGTAAACAGATAATATTTTTTCATTTTCTGGAACTAAAGATATTTAAAATTTATCGTCTGTCTTCGTTCTCAAGAACGTTTTCCTTGGTATTTACACCGTTCGCATTGGCGTTAATGGTGTCGTGTCACTGTCGCGTGATTTTATCCACCCATTATAAAATATACACACGTGTTATCACAACATTATATTACATTTCTCAATCCCTCTATAAATGAAATTTATAGAAGTATAGAAAAAAAGCAGTCAAAAAGTAAAAGAAAATTAATTATGGATAAAATTTTGGATGTAGCATCGTTACATTTATTGAATGTAAAAACTTATATAGAATTGATTTCCTTTAAAGAAAATTACGCTCTATTCCCTTGCATTCTTGATTAACAAAACTTCTATGCTAATCGAAAGAAACGAATACTTAGGGCGATCGCCTACGGCGACTTTTTGTAGTGATGCGATGGCATCGCTACCAACGCGCTTTAGCCGCATTTGCAACGCGCTACAACATCACGGCTGTATCGATAAAAAAGCGTGTCCTTCTCGGACGACATCTGGGGAAGAATGGATGAAGGATCGTGTGTCAGTGGAGAACCGAGTTTGCAGCGCGACAGAAGCGCAACAGTATCTCGTTTGCATCGCGACTTAATCGTGGATATGTGGGCGAGGGCACACAGCTAGCGACCGCATCGCGACTGTAACGATGCGAACTCGCGACAGCAACTGTATTGCATTGCTGCAAAAACTCGCCGTGGGTGAGGCCCTTAATACCATCGACAAACTTCATCAACTTAAAGGCTTTGCTTTGTATTCTGATCCTGGTAAATATATATAAAATCTATTCAATATCTTACCTATTTAAAATTGTATTATATTGAATATGATTGTCCGACAAACTATTTATATGTTATAATATCATTTAAAAATGCAAATCATTATAAAAATAAGTTGAACCGACTTCAAAGTCTATTACCAAATACTATGTGATTACGTAAACAATGCATTTTTATGCAATAGCAGCAATCGCTGTTGAATTGTTGTTATTTTTTTTAACTCTCTTTGTTTATCTCCAAAACTAATCATCAGATCTTGAAATTTAAATGATACCATTCAATTTTGTTCGAAACGACGGGTCGACAGGGTTATGCCCGAACTTACATAAAAAATATAAACATTGAGAACCACTATTCTGACGTCTGTTAATTACACAAGTTACGAAGGTCTTGTAAAATAAGCAATATTCGTTATAGATTTCACACCAGTCCTATAATTTGACGATAGTCGCCTCCAGACATTGTATGAAGTTCTAATTTGTCCACTATCCCTTAGACAGGACCCGACCTTATTCAACTTCTAGCTACTGATAATAAAGCTATAGAGGTAAGCTTACGTGCCGTACTTATTCGTATCATTTTGTTCTGAGGTAGGTATATCATGAATTATAACTAAAATCTCAAAAATAACGGTTTTTTTCAATAAGACTCACCTGTATCTGGAACATGGATATTGAGTCGTCCAGCATCTGTACCCTGACAGCCAACATCTTGCCGCCTTTTTTGGGTGTAGCGGGCGGTGTTCGGCTTCCTCCACCTGCGCCGTCCACCCCCGCCGGTGTGCTGGCGGAGTGGTGCATACGTCCTGTTGAAAGATTACAAGTTATCATGATATTAAACTTGAACCTTTTGTGTTTACTATATATAAGATTTTGATGATCGAGTATTCATCGGTCTCAAAGTTAAGGAACTTATAATAGTTTTTGAACCGAATAGTTTCAAATTAAATTAAACTTCGAAATATAAACAGATAATAATTAATACAAACTTGTGTGATTTATACTCTCAATCGTCGGCACTTGATGGAACTTGTTGCAATACATTCTAAAATGAAAACACACTTGTTTCACGGTATTAATTAAAGTTCAGGAGTAAATTTAATTAATATAGTGGAATAAGTACAAGTTTGTTTAAATTTAGAATGTGTTAATACAAACTTGTTTATTACTTTTCAAACTTCTGGTGAAGTATAAATCCACTGTGACTTTAGGAGATCTAAAAGATTTTAATTGGCTTCAAGAATGAGATAGCCTTTATACTCAACTGCCTACACTACTAAGCTACACATTTCGAGTATTTTGAACTAAGCTTACGACGTAAATTTCATGTTATTAAACATTTCAGTCTACTGTTCGATGCAGAAAGAAATATTTTACCTAAATGTTAAATAGGGTTTGTGCTTAGTTACAGGGTATGTGCTGTTGTTCTGGGCACAACAGACCTTTAGTGGGTTCTTACGATACCTACAAGAGTATGAGACACACAAATACGTATTGTACATTAAATAATTATGTTATAATTATTACAGCAATCCGCCATGTTAAGTTGAACACTAATCGGAGCGAGTTACGTCACATATGTATAAAGGTTACTTTGTCCGGATATTATGGACGATCACTTTTCTGTATTTAATACCTACAATTGATACTGGTTGACAAATGGTGACGTCGCGTCTCTCACAAACAAACGCCATGACACCACAGTGCGTTATGGCGTTAATTTTAAACCTAATATTTAATTCGAAAATTTTTCCTTAAAACCTTAGTTTTCGTGGAAATATGTATAACTGTTTTTAACAATAGGAGATACTTCCGAACATCATAAAAGAGTTTTTCCAAATTGGCCATCATTACTTACTTTGCATTCTCGAATGCTTTTACTGTCGGGTGTGTACAAAAAAAAATGGTTTAAGCTTAAGGTATACAGACCGCAGCCTTTAGAAAGCCGTTATATGCAAAAGTTAAATCTCCATCACTTGGATTGTTCGTTGATTGTTGGAGGGCTCTATGACTGTGTCTACAACTTGTAGCGGAGCAGCAATATAGACGAAGTTTAACCGTCGGCAATCATCGCACTTACAAATCGGCGTACCAAATTGTCGTATTCGGTATTGATAATTTAAATTTTCAATAAAAGACGTCATTTCCACCTCATACACTACAACTTACTTAAACCTCTTGAGTGTTTGATACTTAACTTTTGATGCTCGTTTGTTTACCTTTCTCTTTTGTCTGTGCGGTAATCTCCCGGGATAACACACTAGTCGTTATATCGAACCGATCCAACACCGGATGCCGTTTCAGATACTATTATATAGCGTTGAAACCAGGTATAGGAAAGAACTTCCTGGAAATCCAACGTACATCGGCTCATCCACTCATTTGTACACCTGAATTAATTAGTTAGATAAATTTGCCGAGTCGTGATCTATGAACTATGGTATAATTCAAAGTTATTAAAATGTGACACATGTTAAATTCGCATAAACTTAAAACAATGTTAGTTCCGGAACAACACTCGTTATCACACGAATATACCTACATTTATGTGTATTGTGTACACTGAGGAATGTGTGTTGTATAAGAATGATTGATAGAGTGAGTAATGATGAGATAAGAACACTCGTAAGAATTAAGAAATTGAGATTATTTATGTGATTTAAAAAGACCGAGTGAAAACCGCAAAAGTCTCTGTATATATCGGTGCGAGTGTTTCAAAATATTTTTATGGGATAGCTGGCAAACGAGCAGACGTATCGCCTGATGGTAAGCCATTACCGCCATCCATGAACATCTGCAACACCAGAGTGCGTTGCCGGCCTTTGGGGAATAGGGAGAAGGATAGGCATGGGGGAAGGGGTTGGGGTATGGCCTCCGGTATCCTCACTCGGTGAAACACAGCGCATGCGCTATTTCAAACCGGTTTTATGTGAGGCTTTGGTATCACTCCAGTCGGGCCGGCCCTTTCATGCCAAAGCGTGGCTCTCTATATTGGATAGATCGCCAGTATATTGAAATACACACAAGTCACACTACTACATAACGCTTTAAGATAATCTTTACTATTTTTATTTCTTCTTACCTAGTTAAACACCACTAGTTAGACACCACAAGAAAAGCAGAGAAAGTGTAGGGTAGTGACCCTACACTTTCTCAGTTTTTCTTTCCATCTTATGGTTGCCTGTAAAAGATTGCCTCCGGGCGATAAGGCCACCAATTGTACTCCCCTAATTTTAAGGTAAACTTGGAATGAATCTGGTGTACAATAAAGAGATCTATTATTATATTATAAAGGATTCATCAAGTAATATATCGTTCATATATATATTACCATCGTTCTAAATCGTTTCTGTAAAAAAATTATGAAACACAAACATACGCTGATTAACAAGCAAAACGTTACATATTATGCAGATACACTTACATTAAGGGCTTACGCAAAACAGAAAGAAATTCTTATATGAGAATTTTAGTATTGGTAATACATTTTTTAAAGGTTACTTTAACTTATTTCATGCTAATTTTTTTTTTAAATTGGACTGCAAAGTATCTGTTTATATTAGTTTAGTATTCTTTATGATGCACTATTACAATACACGCATGGCAGGCATTCAGACTTGTCAAGATACGTCGGCGGTATAGTACATGCATTACAAGGTTTTACTACAACTGCTCGAGAAATAGCAAGGCCCGTATGCAGTTCTTAAAGGAACTATTTTTCAGCGTTTTTGCTAAAGTTTTCATTGATACTCCGCTCCTTTTGGTGGCAGCGAGATGATATACAGCCTTTCTCAGTAACCAAGGTATATAACACTAAAAGACTTTTTAAAAACAGACCAGTAGTTCCTGATGTTATTGCGTTCATTCAAACAAAATGTATTTAGCTTTGATACTAGTATAGATATAAGGAGTTAAATCACTTACATATCCGAAGTGTGAGGTAAAAGCAGGCATATAAGTATATAAAGTGATATGTTTATTAATGCAAGATTTGCCTACTGCAAACGTACAAACACTTACTTTGAAGCGCTTGTTGACTAATCTAGGTAGATAATGCGATGACATCAGAAATCTATTACTACTGAAACAGTGTGAGTGCAATAACAATATAAATGTACTGTTTAGGTACTTGCACATCACATGAGGATGGGTAAGGTCAGGTCAAGGTAGAGGTTACATCATTCTAAATTTTATTACATTACTACTAGGACCCATAATAAATGTCACCTTTAACCCAATAACTAGTAAGTTTATATTTTTATGTTCATGTCACTGCCGTTTTCTTAACACTTAGATCCTTAAAATACGCAAGGGATTTTTAATGCGGTTTTCATCACCATTTTAGGATATTATATTAATAGAACATACATTTTTTTTATGGAATATGCAAACGAGCAAACGTATCACCTGATGGTAAGCGATTATTGTCGCCCATGGACACCCGCCAAACCAGAGGCGACACAAGTGCGTCGCGGACCTTTGAGGAAGTAGATAGGGGAGGAGTTGGGATATGGGCCTTCTGTATCCTCACTCACTCGGTGAAAAACAGCGCAGGCGCTGTTTCACATCGGTTTCCGTAAGGCTGTGGTATCATTTCGGTCGAGGCGGCCCATGCATGCTGAAGTGTGGCTCTCCCACAGTGAAGTATATATATATACAAGTCAATATTTCGTAAAACCACAGAATTATTAATTACTGCTCATACAGACTAAAGTTACGTACTGCGAATACGAATTGTGTATCTTAAATATCTTTAAAAAATCTTATCCAATATCAATAGTCATATCCTATGGCAATTTATGTGTCTTACTAACTTTTGCCCGTGACTCTGGCTACATGTATGTCGGTTATCGCTGTAAAAAGTAGCTCAAGATTCAAAGAGTCTCCATGCCAAATTTTATTGAAACTAATCAAAGAACAGAGTAGTAACATGTACTGAAAACTACTAAAAATATAAAATTTCTCAAAACTTGTCTTAAACAGTCAACATTGGTTTTTTTGGCAGTGGCCCATGATGCAAATCCTGCATATATTGCATAATGTGCATTTTATTGATTAGAATTAGAACTTGAGCGATTTGAAAAAAGGCTAAAATTATGTGCTGCTAGTATATGATTGATTGGTGATTTGTATCAAGCAAAGAGTACTTTGACACTGCTATTTTCGTTGTAAGAAAACTGGTAAAATACAAAAAAAAACAGTACAGTGATAGCTACAGAGAAGGCATAATGGCTGTTCTAATAAAATATTGTTGATAATTTTTAGTGATTGTAATAATTTACACAGAGCCCCAACTGCTGGAGCTACACACGTGAAGTTTTGGCAGCTGAAGCTTTTTATGTTATGAGCACTATAACGAAGGGTTCTTGGAAATTCGACCCATACAGGGCTAAAATAAAGGATGAATGGTTTAATTGATTGCCTGATGGTAAGTGATTGTCGACAACTTGGACACCCTTAATAATGTTTACAGATATGGAAAGTACAGAAACTTACCTCTATTCAAAACCCAGTCAATAATGTAACAGTGTCTCTTATCTACATATGAAAATCTAAAGACCCTTCATTCATTTATCATCTTACTTTCAAATCGCCTTACAGCAATTTAAACAGATTCAAATGATAAATTAAATGACATTTCATGAATGGAACTAGGGTAATAACATTAAAAATACTGGTTTTGCCAGTGGACTTATCAATAAATAAATATAAAAAATATATGCCTCCACAGTTTACATAAACTGATATCCTAAAATGATACAGCAATAGAATGTGCAGATAAGAGAGGTAATGCATTATACAACCTATATCTAATACCTTAAATGAGCAATTCTTCTACATATCACAATAACTTGGCAATCAGGGCATATATTTATATTGTTAAATGTAATTTGATGCAATAAAGAATTTATTATGGCTATATAATTTTTTAAACATTTATCACACAATGCCATCTAGTCCCCAACTATTGATTATATATATCAATGGTACAAGTTACAATTTAGGAAATGGCTCCAACGATTTTCATTAAATTTAGTATGCAGGGGTTTTCAGGGCCAACAAATTGATTTAGGTAGGATGTTAAGAGCAACCAAATGTGATCATCCAGGTTGACTTTAAGTGATTTTGTTTGTAGAAATTTTACTAATGTTATAAAGCTGGAGATTTTAATTTTTTCTTTGTTTAGTTCAAGACATAAATCTTAGGAAGTACTCATTGGAACCGAGTATTTCTTTTAGTTCTCACTAGCTCATTTCTCAGGGAAGGCTATACAACATCACACAAAGACTAATGGGAGCCGAAAATTAATAAGAAAAGTTGCAAAAACAAGCATCATTCCTTTTACAAGATTTAGACAAATTTGTGGTTATGGAGTTTTTAAAGATATAAATAAAGTCATAACAGCAGTATATATTTTATTTAATTTATTTTTTTTATTTTAAAACTTCATGCACACTTCATGTACAACGGCGGGCTTAATGCCCAAGGCATTCCCTACCAGCCAACCTTTGGATGGTGTAGAAATTTTGTGGTATATACTATCTATCCTACTTAGCTTTGGCCGTCTATGCCCAAAATCTTTCATTTACTTGGTATAAAAAATATGTTATAAACAGTCTCATATCAATCAATAGTCTCAAATCATTAAAAAAATGCTGATCCCTAAGCAAGATAGTTCGACCATCTTAAAACTTATAACATTCTTATTGGTAAAATATTCTCATAAGAATACCACACATACTGTGTTTGTATTGGGGTAGCATTTTAGCTAACTAAGGCACTTTAACATTAGTATGTAACATTTTAAATTTTAATGTTTGTTTTTATACTACAGTATTTTATTACCCACTTTTAAAATCAACATTTGTATATAAAACAATATTATATATGTGCATTGTTTGCTTCTATTTCACTTATTTTAATTAAAAAATAAATTATTTTCATAACAGAAAATAATATTATTTCAGGTATGTCTTTTAGGTAATAAAGAAAATCTTAATAAAACAAAGACTATCAACATTAATATTAAGAGTACTCACCAGGCAGAGTATGGTATCCAATAGTGGACAGATGTCCAGTGGAGTTACAGCTACCAGGTGGCAGTTCTGAGTCCATCATATTGCAGTTTCTTCACCCATACATGAGCTCAAATTCCAGACAGGCACATTACATGCCATTATACTAACTACACTACACATTTAGCACTGTTTGTCCACTATTCTTTGGCCTTCTCAATATCTATGACAATTGAACATTTTCGTTATTTTACGACTTTTATCACCAAACTTTACCCTACATCATTAATAAATAATCACCTATACTTACGTAGTTTAACAGGATTAGTGAATTCAAAATAAATTATTGCACTTACGATGCAAAACCGGCGCCCCACTTAACACCCCAAGACATAAATAGTTAGGTTGAATGCAATAACCAGAAAATAGGTCAACGGAGGTGTGCCCGGTCGCCGCGAGAGAGACAACAGACGCACTGCCTCCGACCTTCCTCCTAGCGTCGCATCATAACCACAATCTAATAAGAGCCTTTGCAAATTTAATTACTTATACTACTGTTTCATGAGAACGTCGTACTAGACATCAATAGTGATTTAATTAATTATCAATGAGGACCCACACTTTCGACAACTACGTTCAACCGTACAACATACAAATAAACATTGCTTTACACGCATTTTATCTTACTTTCTAACAAGCGCAGATGAGGGAGAAAACCGACGACGCATCGAAGCCCCAACTTCTGTCCTACTTGGTCTACATATCAACCACCGTATTTCATCCTAAGTCATTGATCTAATTAGCCGTTACCGGTATGGGCCTTTTTTTGCAGTTAAATAAGTTAATAGCACTCTGCAGCAAAATTCTAAGTTATAAATATGATACTATAAAGTTAGATAGCGCTAGGATTTTACTGAAAACCTTTAGCACGCCCTGATGCTACCACACGCAGCCATATTTATTTACTTACTCGATGTTACCATTTTATATCCTGACAGGCGCAAGGCAACTGACATTGACAAGAAAGAGCTTAGATTACGTACTGATTATAACTGCTTCAGCGTAGCCGACCGCAAAATTCCCGATTATAATTTGAAAAAAATTAAGCTACAAGCAGCTGAAGGAACGTTAATATAATTATTTGAGGAATTAAACTCCGCGAAAAATATATGTTTGAAAATAGTGCGTTGCAAGGGTTCAAAGTATGATGAAAATAGCAAAAGTTTAACATTTTAAGAACAAGTCCAAATACCCAGTTTTCATATTTTCAAATTCATCTGAGGACTTAAAATGATCAACTTTTTGCAAAAATTATGTATCACTAGTTTTTTACCCGCGGCTTCGCCCGCAATGGAGCCATTAAATAAGTATGAGAGATAAAGGGTAAGGGTATAATAGAAATGAATCAATATGATAACTAAATTTTATTGCTTAGCTGAGATCAACAATTTTTAAAAATTGCTACGTGCAATGAAGTTTCAACTCCTTAAAATATGCTTTTGAAGTAGCTAAATTTGACGATTTTTTGACAGCCAATTTTCTTCTATTTCGTAAAAAAAAGTTTTTAATAAAAAGTATCCTATGTTACTTCTAATACTTTCAAGAGTATATGTACAAAGTTTCATGATGATCGGTTAAGTAATTTTTGCGTGAAAGCGTAACAAACAAACTTACATTCGCATTTATAATAGTATAGGGATTCCAACACCACCATGACAAAAATGGCATCACACTTGAAAGGATACGATACAGTGCCATTGTCGACAGGACGTCTTAAGGACTTTTAGTCAACTTTCCTCAAACAGCATCCCCGAATTTAATTAAATATTGATAATAATTTTTTGTATTTTTTTGTTTTAGTTTTAAAATAGCTCCAACGCCAAAATAATGCAAAATAAATTATGGTTTGTTTTCTTTTTTCAATCTCGGATTAATTCAGCTGGGTTACATTGCTGATGATTGTTGTATTGCTGTCAAATAATAGTTGTCAAATAAACTTCGCGTGTAGAGTTGTTTTTGTTGCTGTCTTCTTTATTTATTGTAGTCTAAGTAATACAGAAAAACAATAACTTCATAATTTATGAAACTAATGTAAAAAGTGTGGTGAGAGTAATCATTATAATACTAATATGGAGACCACACCATTGCTGACGCGTCCAAAAAAGAAATCGTTATGGTCAAGGTAAAAATTTTGATTATTCTCTTTGTTTGGCGCAGTAATTACGCTGATATTAATATCCTAAACTGTTTTAGATTACAATTTTGGAGATTTCGTAAGAAGTTGAGTTCGAGAATAATACATTTAGGATATCTACCTGATGAAGAATTTCCACCCAACTATGTTTGTAATCAGGTCAGTTATAACAATCAATATCCTTCTTCAACAGTCCCTCCCTTAAACTTTTTCATCGAAACTTAATTAATTTAAAAGAAACTTTTCATTAGTGTATGATAAATGTATTAGTGTATAATATCACAATAATTGTCATTAATATTGATTAATAAATAAATAAATATTTCGGTCATCTATACACAACACCATCGAGTTCCAAACTAACCAAAGCTTGCATCATAGATACTAGACAACTGATATAAATATATAAATACCTATATTAATAATCATAATATGAAACTAAAAGGCTTAAATCATGACAAAAATAAATATGGCTCTAGCAGAGATCAGTAGTATGGCTAGCTTTTACTAGAAGCTTAGTACAAGAACTAAGGATAATAAATACAAGATGTTAGCCTCATCTCCTATTTCCTGTATTAGTTATAATTTTTTACATATTTGTCTTGTTTTATCTATTTTAAAACGATGTCAGGAAAGATAATGTATTTATATGTTATATATATTGTTAGTGTCGGACCACATACAGTCCTTCACTGCATGCAAATTATATTTACAATAGAATGCTTTGTTCGATATGAAATACTGATAATTACAGACACTGAATGATGAACATTGAGTAGAGTTGTTCAGAATGATAAAGTACAAAGTGTTTTACATTCTTATGAATGATTGAATACTGTCCGCATTGAATAGTAGAGGTGAAGGGTTTGTTTTATTTATGATCATTCTGTAGCTGTACCTATGTACTACATAATGATTATTATTAATTTGAAAGTAACACTATCTGTCTATTAAACTTTTATGGCTAAACCATTGCACCTATTTAAATTAAATTTAGCATTTAGACACTAGGATGCTTGACAATACACTACACACACAGGCTACTTTTTACAGTAAAAACCAACAAACATGCGGGCGGAGCTACGGGTGAATTCTTGTTTGTAATTATATAATTTCATATTTGATTATCAGTAATTAATGTAATGGGAGAACTATTTCATTCATTATAGATTATCAAAAATATCAATAGTAATTGTTAATTATATTTGATTTTCAAATTAGTTTAATATTGTAATTAATTCAAAGGTTTACTTTTGTAATGCTACCAGAGATATCAATAAGTGACAATATATTAAATGGCTAAATGGCTATCAGAGATATCAATGGGTGGCAATATCTTAGTTGACCAAATGGCCTATTTTTGTACGAAAATCCCCCTGTATACCACTGGACCGAGTTAAACTACACACCATTTCGGATGCTAGAAGATGGGGAACCAGGGCACCTTCGAAAGGAAAAAGTTTGTAGATGGTACCCTCCTGCCCAGAAACCCTGTGTTTCTTTTCTGCTCGGACGTAAGCGCTTGCTCAACCACCTCGACCTCCTCCTCTTCTGCTAGGGTAACAGATGGCTTCACTTGTCACCCCCAAGCTTGCACCAATGGAGGACGGAGATTATTCTATGACCGTCTGCGGCACCAGACCCGTTCCCAGGCCGATACCGGACGATTTCTATACCGGTCCCGCTCCGCGGTTTCCTTTGCAAGCATAACTTGCTCGCAGAAAGAGACGGTGGAATTCCACGCGCTCTCGCTCCGCAATATGACCGTAATCATGTTACTGAGCGCGAGGATCCCCACCCTGACGACCGCTGCGAGATCGCGCCTCGGCTTCCCCCACGCCAGACATTCTGCCAACGTGTGGAGCTACGTGTCCACGGTCTGGCCATCGCAGGCGTTGGCGATCAGACACAGGTTATCTCCGAAACATCCTTTTCCAGTGATCACCTGTGTCAGCCGGTATGAGAGGGTCCTGTGATGCCTCTCGAGCCAATCCTCCATAACGTGTCTTACCTTCGTAATAACGGCGTGCCTAAGGCTAAATGCCTATTCTTCTTCTTAGTCACTCATACTCTGACAAGAGTGCCGTCACTCTTATCAGAGTATTCATAATAACTGTTCTCTAACAGCTGTATCCTGTTTGCTGCACACCCATGACTAATAAATTCACAAAACGCCTATAGAATTAAAACAAGTCTAATAATGAAACATTTCTAGTACGCATTTGTGACTCATTTTCATTCATTCTTCTTGCCATCTCACATTGGCATCATTGTCAATATTACTTAAAGTTGTTTTATTTGAAGCAATAGTTTCAAAGATTGCCACAGTCAACTAACAAACTCTCCAGCTTTATAATCCATTTAAATATATCGAAAGTAAGTCTTAATAATTATTTTTCACAGGAATTAACGCGATCACTCATTTAAAGGTATTAAATTCCCTTGAAAATAATTATTATATCATGAAACTCTGAAAGTTTAAAAGTTAGAGTAACTCTGCCTTGTGTCTTGTCTTGCTTCACGGCAAACCGTCATACCGATTTTAACGAAATTTCTCATGGAGATTATTTGTTTCTGAATCGGAATCTAGGCCAAGTTCGAAATTAACTCTGTCAAAGTTCGAAAGTAACTCTGTCTGTCAAAGTTCGAAAGTAACTCTGTCTGTCAAAGTTCGAAAGTAACTCTGTCAAAATTGGAAAGTAGCTCTGTCTGTCAAAGTTCAAAAGTAACTTTGTCTGTCAAAGTTCGAAAGTAACTTTGTCTGTCAAAGTTCGAAAGTAACTCTGTCTGTCAAAGTTTGAAAGTAACTCTGTCAAAGTTGGAAAGTAACTCTGTTAAAGTTCTAAATTAACTCTGTCTGTCAAAGTTCGAAATTAACTATGTCTGTCAAAGTTCGAAATTAACTATGTGTGTCAAAGTTCGAAAGTAACTCTGTCTGTCAAAGTTGGAAAGTAACTCTGTCAAAGCTCTAAATTAACTCTGTCCGTCAAATTTCGAAATTAACTCTGTGTGTCAAAGTTCGAAAGTAACTCTGTTAAAGTTGGAAAGTAACTTTGTCTGTCCAAGTTCGAAATTACTCTGTGTGTCACGTTTTCGCGGTTAAACCGATACACCGATTTCAATGAAATTTGATATGGAGATAGTTTGATTTTTGAGGAAAAACATAAGCTTCTCTTTACCACGATAATAAAACTGGTATAAGTATATAGTATTCTAGTTACAACTCATATCATTAGAAAATTTTGACTTTAATCCAAATCTTAAAGATAAGCTTGCTTGTAACATTGCACGTCACAATTTTACAAGGAAGTAAAATAAATGACTGAATATTCCGTCGACGATATGTGCTACGATAACATTTTTCATTATCGAACGTAGCATACTTTTTTACAATTAAAATAATAAAAACTCTGATTAACTTCATTATAAATGCAAATAAGTCAATGCCACAAACAGTGAGCACTAACACTTTTATTTAAAATGCTTAAATGTTGACCATAGCAGTGTATAGTAGTTTAAGTGGCCATCACATCATCATTTACTGCGTTTAATGTAGTGAGTTCAAACATTCAATGCAGTAAAAGAAATGGGCTGTACTTTGTTAACCACAAACTGTTGTTCCGAGTCTGGATGTTCTTTATGTACATTGTAAAGTCCCCAGAGACATAAGAATATTCTTAGTGTAGTTAGTCAGTAAAAAGTTATATTAAATAAGAAACATTACAATGAAATAAAAGGGTCTTGCATATAGATACAGGTGCATCTACAGAATGATAAACATCCTCTCCTCCATACATTAGGAAATATAAATATCCAAAATACACTTAATATGCACCCACACAAGGTATTTAGTTTCTTAATAGTCCAATTTCTTTTCAGAAATACAACATCATCACATTCCTACCTCTTGTGCTGTATGAGCAGTTTCGTTTCTTCCTAAATATGTATTTCCTAGTGATGGCTGTGAGTCAATTTATCCCGAGCATTCGCATCGGTTATTTGTACACATACTGGGGACCATTATGCTTTGTACTGGCTGTGACTTTGATAAGAGAAGCTGTAGATGATTTCAGAAGACATAGGTAAGTGTTTTCACTGATATAAAATATATATTAATAAACAAAAACTTTGTACCCTCTTTTACGAGCATTATGCGAACGGAAGAGTATGAAATTTGGCACAGTTGAAGTTCATATAGAGGAGGAGGTGCAGAAAGCTAAAAAACATATTGCATGATGGTTGAAATTCGACCACTAGGCGACCACTAGTATAAACCACACATTTTACATACAACCTTCTAATCCCAAACAAAGCAGAGTCGATACTCTATAATATACGTACAGTAACGGGAGAGCTGATAAAAAATAATTAAATCAAATCCAAATCCAAGTGCGAGTCGGACTCGCATAGGAAGCGTTCCGTACCATTAGATATACATTTTAAGCGTTATCAGTATCGAGCAAAAGGAACGAATCACATTTGTTGTATGGTCTGTTTTTTAGTATTTGTTGTTATAGCGGCAACTAAAAATTTCAACTATCTTAACTGTCACAGTTCATGAGGTACAGATTGGTGACATACAGACAGCGAAGTCTTAGTAAAAGGGTACTGGTTTATCCTTTGGGAACCCTACTAACTACAACACTATCTAAACACAGAACAAATGATAATAATGATAATACTCTCGACATTATTTATCTTTGGTGGGAATCAAATCCACTATTTCTGTCTGTCCCACTCAGTCAGCCAGATCTAGTAAGAATTACTTTACAAACAAATTTTCGCACTTAAATATTTGTCAGGATAGTTATACAACTTTCTTAATACTTTGTTATGATTTAATAGAGCTAATTTGTTTATAAAATAAATTATAACGTGTGAAAGTAGCAATACGCATTTTTTTCACTACTATCGCGTTCAAACAACCCCGAGTACTGCCATTTTTTACAAGCTGGATGAATTTACCTTGTTTTGCAATATTTTTCAATGATACTTTTATCTTTTTTAAAAAAGACAACTCCCGCATTTGGAATATAAGTTCCTGTGTCGCGAGGATCTTTACAAACATACATGAAACGGACACATAGTAATCCCAGACTTAGAACAACAATTTATGTATCACAACAAGTGCTGTCCCATGTAGGATTTGAACCCACAACACTTGGCGCAGTAGGAAGCGGTGTGGCGGCCACTGAAACCACTAGGCCAACCGTGTAGTGTAGATACTAAAATCTTAATGATTGCAACGTGATATTTGCGCCTAAAAACTAAATTAATTATTCAATTCTAAATAGTAGTAGTTCCTGAAAATAGCTTCATCTTTATAATATTTGACATATATCTATGTATATAAATAGAAATGAATGTACGCGCATATCTTCCGATCGACGTCGCCAATTTGGATAATTATTTTTTCTGTGTTCGTTATTATTAAGACAAGGTTTATATACAAGAAAATAAAATATAACCGGAAAAGTTAATTTTTATCCGCGACTGTACAGTAGTGAGTAGCTGAGGCTCGCAAAATTACTAAAACAAATATTTTTAGAAAGTCTTTACGAAATAAAAATATGGTGGTACGAAGTTCGCCGGGATAACTAATTTGTATAAACATGCCTTACAGAATTTGGTTAAGTAATGTTCTTCCTTTATGAATTGTTTCATCTCTCAAGGTAGTTAATACGTAATGACAGAAGCTGTGGACACATATTATCACCCGACTGCGAAAGGAGGACTACTACTACAGATAGCATAGATAGATATAGATAAAAACATAATGCATTTGCACATAGATTTTAACAAATATTTATTTATTTATTTTTATTTATTTTTTCGGACATTTTAACACACAACCACATCTAGTCCCAAACTAAGCAGAGCTTGTACTATGGTTACTAGACAACTGATATAAATACATATACTATACTTATTTTCTTTTTTGTAAACATAGAAAACACCCAAACTCCGAAACATATATTTGCAGATCATACAAACATTTGGTCCGACTCAGGAATCGAACCCGAGACCTCGTGCGCAGCAGTCGCATACGCTACCACTGCGCCACCGAGGCAGTCATAATATAACCTGATTAATATTTTTGACCACTTCTAAGACGGATAAACACATTCAGATGTAATTCAAAGCACAGTTAGGTTTATGACCTGGATGCTCATAAGTGGCAAACGAGACCTAATCTGCTCATTATTTACTATCACTTTAAAATAACAATTTCACTCTTTAATGTAGTAGTAAAATGTAGGCCAAGTTATGTTTCTAAACAGTCACCTTTCATACTTATTAATATGTTCGAAAGTGACTGTCTGTCACACTTGCGCGGTTAAACCAATGCACCGATTTTAATGACATTTGACATAGAGATACTTTGAATCTTAAGGAAGGACATAGGCTACTTACCGCGATAAACGATGTACACGCGGACGGAGCCGCGGACAAAAGCTGGTCTAAACAAATAATTTAAATTGGAGTGTCAGTTTGTAATATTAAAATAACCGCTTTTTACTAAATGCATATGTAAGTATAAGCCAAAATATTTTTATCACAATTTTGTCTGTCTGTTTGTTTCGGCTAATCTCTGAAACAGCTGGACTGATGATTTGAGGGGACTTTCACTGGCAGATAGCTGATAATATAAGGAATAACTTGGCTACTTTTTTAGACTAGCTAGCCCGCGGCGTTACCTGCAGTTGATGTTATTCCACGGGTAACACAATTTTGTATAAAGCTAGTTCAAAGTATAGTTATAATTGTTTGAAAATGTTAAAATTGCAGAAGAGATAAGGAAGTTAACCGACAACGCTACGAACGGATAGTCCTAGATACAACCGAAGATGGGTACCGGCCATTCATCACAGAACAAGTTGCAGCGTCTAAGCTGCGTGTTGGTGATATTGTTATGCTCCATAAAGGGCAAAGGGTCCCCGCCGACATGATTCTATTGAGGACTAACGAAACTATGGGCACTGTGTTCATAAGGACTGACCAATTGGATGGGGAGATCGATTGGAAGTTAAGGTACTAGATTTCCTTTTATGTATGATCCTCTACAAAACTATTTTTAAAGGTTTATAAAAATCTATTTTAGTAAGAAATTGATAAATCTAGCAAAGTCTACCATAACTTATAGTTGACACGATAACGTGTACACTATTTGATTGCGTTCTGAATTAATTATGATAAAAACTAGCCGAGTGGTTATTAATATTTGAAAATAAAACATGGTTCTATTGAATGAACCAGATTTTGAATTGGATGTGTCACTCTATGAAAAAGAGTCCTTCTCGATTCCAAAACAGTTGCATTACTCCGAAGTACGAGTACACACTTGAATAAAATCAATATGTCTTTAATATATAATACAATACCTTGTCGGATTAAATTAGGCTCAGGGTTTTATGCGACTTAACACTACACTACACTACACGAGGCGCTCATAGCCCAGTTGTACTCAGTGATTAGAAACAATCATCGAGGGTAAGCAACGATGGCGCGGTCAGTACCTGGATGGGTGACCGCTGGTGGCATGTTACCATGAGCGTCTCCGTGATTCGGAGGTCACGTTAAGCAGTCGGTTCCGGTTCTTATCATACGATAACAGTCGTGAAGCTTAGTTGGAGGCCTTCGGGCGGCTTAAAAACATCCAACGGCAAGATTTACGTAGCCACAACGTATTCTTGCCAGTCCCCAACCCGCACTTGGCCAGCGTGGGGACGTATGGCCTTAACCCTCTCCTGAGAGGAGACCCGAGCCCAGCAGTGGGACATTATGGGTTGTTGTAACACTACACTAGACTTGACACTGTGTGAAATAGTATTTTTATGTTGCTATTCTTACATTTTGTTAAATATTGGATACCCAGCTTGTTGCCATCCGATAATAGTTGAAAAATATTTTGTTTATTGGAATAATATGTTTGTTTTATTTTTATTTTTGTGCTTCATGCGTTGTTTTAGTGGTAAACCATCTGCCCATTATTCTAATAAAACCAGTTTGGGGCACATTAATTGTCTGATTTACCAGTTACAGCAGAAAATATAATATCGATCAAAAAATATTTAAAAGTAATAGAATTTTTTGTATTTTAGTTTATTTGTACTCGTAAGTCAAGGATGTCCACTAACTATAAATAAATTTTCTTTAACGGACATATGTAGAATCAATTTGTGTTATATTTATAAGTATAAAAATAAAAGAAAACAAAAGTATTAGACGCCAATTGCAATTTATTAAAATTTTACTCCTCTAACTTCGCCCTTTCAGAATTCCGTTACCATCGATACAAAAACTGCCGACAGACGCCCATCTACTGGACATCAACGCACAGATATTTATCGAAAGTCCCGTAAAAGATATACATTCGTTTATCGGCACCTGCACTAGATCGGACGAAGAGGAAAGTGACTCTCTGGAGATAGAAAATACGTTGTGGAGTGGATGCGTCGTGGCTTCGGGACAGGCCACCGGCCTTGTTATTTATACTGGTAAGGTTTGATACCACTTGGATAATTGAAAATTTTGAACTTATTTTGTTTATAATACTAGTATTCTCTTCAGATAATGCTTAAAGATAACTCTAATACCAAGTATAACTACTGCCTTGAGTGTATTGTGGGTTCAAACCCCATATAAAACAATACTTACTACCTAGCTGTCCACCGTGGGAGAGCCACGCTTCGGCATGAATGGCCGGTTCGACCGGAGTGATACCACGGCCTCACAGAAAACCGGTGTGAAACAGCGCTTACGCTGTGTTTCATCGAGTGAGTGAGGATACCGGAGGCCCATACCCCAATCCAACGCCCCCTATCCCCCTCACCATCCCCCTTCCCCCCAGGCCGCCTTAGTGTGATTCACCATGCTGCATTGTTCTGTTTCGCATTGAGGATGGTGGCCACCACTCTTGGATTCTGCTCATGCTTTTGAGGCGACGCAGTCATTTTGGCAGCTTAAATATAAAAAAAAAAAAAAAAATACTTTGTTGTCCGTTTCGTGTATGTTTGTAAAGTCTCCTATGACTCTGGAATATCTATAGAGAGGACGTTGTTCTTTTTAAAAAAAGTTGTATCATGACCAGTGTGATTTATGACTGACAATTGGAGGCCTACAGGCATGTTGGAGTGATAACTTGCGCAAAATTGTTGGCAGCAGCCGAGGATCGAACCAAGTGCCACGCAATTGGAGAGGCCTATATCTAGTATAGGCCTTGACTGCAATAGGCTGATGATGATGATGAAGTTAAATCAGTATAATTCAAAACGATAGAGACGGCACGATAGTTAGAATGAAATATCATGCCAAAACGTGATGTATTAAGCCAGCTATAAATAAAATTATTTTCAGAACTGATTTGAAAATACTCGCAAAATTTTTAATTAATTAATTCATAAGATGTATCATTTAATGATTCATGCGAATTAATTTATTGGAAGGATACAAGAAGGAAACAAATTAATATAATTTACTTCCTCTTATTCAACTAAAACTTTTTTATTTCATTCTCCAGGTAGTGAAACCCGAAGCGTGATGAACAACGCAACACCTCGCTCCAAGGTGGGACGGTTGGATTTACAAGTGAACGACCTCACCAAATTACTCTTTGTAGCTACCATGTTCACATCCATATTGCTTATCATATTGAAGGGGTTCACGGGGCCTTGGTTCGGCTTCCTCTTCAGATTCGTACTCCTTTTCTCGTACATTATTCCTATTAGGTGAGTACTGTATAAAAGACTTGGTTTAAAAACATAGTAATTTAATTTTTAACATCTTGGTAGTACACTATGTAGCCCTTAGAATACACAGCCATTATCTTCCTAGCCTTTATTATTTCCAAGAATTGGGCTCGGCTACTAATTCAACCAGTTTTATCAGAATATCAGTTTTTACATGGAGCGACTAGCATCGGACCTCCACAACCCTGAAATTGGACTGAATTCGAAGGTTGAACTAGTTGTCAGTATATTTGAGGGTACTGACTTCCTAATAACGATTGCCATAGATTTCTATGACAACTGAGATCGACGGCTTAACATGCACTCCGACGCACGGGCGAGAAACACCACCATATTCCATACTCCAGGCTGAAATTCAGAATCTCTTGTAAGAAAAACCGAACAGCAGTCCGACCCGGGATTCGGACCCGAGAACCCTTTGTCTGCAGTTGCTTACGCTAACCATTAGACTAACGTGGCAGTCCTTAGAATATACAGTAACATTGCTTAATCGCGCTCATAGCCCAGTTGCACTCGGTGATTAGAAACAATCATCGAGGGTAAGCAACGATGGCGCGGTTAGTACCTGGATGGGTGACCGCTGGTGGCATGTTACCACGAGCGTCTCCGTGATTCGGAGGTCACGTTAAGCAGTCGGTCCCGGTTCTTATCATACGATAACAGTCGTGAAGCTTAGTTGGAGGCCTTCGGGCGGCTTAAAAACATCCAACGGCAAGATTTACGTAGTCACAACGTATTATTGCCAGTCCCCAACCCGCACTTGGCCAGCGTGGGGACGTATGGCCTTAACCCTCTCCTGAGAGGAGACCCGAGCCCAGCAGTGGGACATTATGGGTTGTTGTTTTGCTTAAACGACAAAAGCAATATAAAACAATTGCTTAAATCCGATTTTCTTTAAAACTGTATCACTTCAGTTTATCTATATCCAATGTTATGGATATTATAGTAAAGTTCATTGTTCTGTGCCACAATATATTATTATTGGCACTTAATCTAGAATCGTGCGGCCAAACTGAGCCTTTGTACCCTTTTCGAACCATCGTGAAGTTTCGTAACAATATAACTACTGTTTACAGCTTGCGAGTGAATCTTGAAATGGGTAAAACTTTTTACTCATGGACAATACAAAGAGATAAGAAGATCGAGGGCACAGTGATGCGGTCCACTACAATCCCTGAAGAGTTGGGCAGGATACAGTACTTGCTTGCTGATAAAACTGGGACCCTGACTAAAAATGAGATGGTGTTTCAGAAACTGCATCTGGGAAATGCCCTTTTTGACAAGAACAATTTCTATGAGGTCAGTATACTGATTATCCAAGTTCATTGACCCTTGACTATCGACTCATATGATTATATGTGTTAATATACATTTTACTTATTATATATATTATTTATTTTTGCTGTACATTTTAATAAATGTATACGAGGTAATCCTCGTGAGTCACATTACACTTTTCAGTTTATTAGCAAGTAAATACCAGTAATAAAAACAGCAGATAAGATGATATCGATCAAAAACATTTAAAAGTAGTAGACATTTTTATGTATTTTGATTATTTGTAGATCAAGGATGTCCAGTTACTCTATAAATACATTTTTTTTTTTTTTTGAAAATGCTGATTTTACAAGTAATCTTATCCACATAGTATATTTGTTCTTAATCCTCTAATAATTTTCTAGTTAGATTTACTTCGTTACATTTCATCGATCAATGGTAAACCATTGGTAAGATGGTAACAGTAAGGTTTACCGAATGAAACACATTTTATAACATATAGAATGCAATGTAAATTTTATAAAGTTTAATTGAGTAATATAATTTGTAGGTATTGTAAGACTAAAATAAAAATTGTTTGCATTACTTTATTGCAGGTTGAAGCTCTTCTAACTCAGTATGTGACGAATGACGCCCCATCTCTCCCTACATCGCCCACGACGTCCACCAGTGAACTGTTAAGTGCGAGTCCTCGTCAAGTGTGGCAGGCCGTGCTCGCCATAGCGCTGTGCCACAACGTCACTCCTGTATATGACGTCACAGAGACCGAGGAAGCCCAATCAGGTAAACAAAATAACAACCGTAATATGTATTTCTTCACTCACGCCTAGGGCAGGCATTTAGGAATACTATAACGCATTCAACCTTCGCATATTGAAGGAGGCCTATGAAGTCTACATTTGTGCTGAAAATACCACCATTTTTGAGAGATGAAGATCTAATGACAATGGATTAAGTTATTAGGATTAACAAGTCTAAGGGTTTTATACGACTTTTAGACATAGAAACAAAGTGGGTACTTCTTGATGTAGTATGTAGCCTAACATAATACAGTATTTTTATAAATTATACTAGTATATAAAATATTTTGATGTTCCTGTGTTTCTGGTTCCTGAGGATCTAGTATGAGTTTCTTTCACATCGATTAGCTCTCGTCGGCAAACGCGTTAAATATATCAGTGTGGGCCCATCACGGTCACCATTATGTTGATGTGAAGTTAACTCACACCCACCCTACACTACTTGCTACTAGTTCGATGTATGATGTACTATTTATATACAGATATGAGTGGCTCGATAAGCTGCGGTGGAGCAGTCCCACAACAACAGCTGTGCGAGTATCAGGCCGCAAGCCCTGATGAAGTGGCCCTCGTCAAATGGACTGATATGGTTATTATCTTATTTAATTATGCTATAGCTTACACAATTACTGGTGTACGTGCAAGTTTACGTGCGAGTACGCATGCGTGTACGTGAATGAAATTAATGTTTCATAACTGTTTCTATTTCATTACAAAATACAAATTAACGATTCGAGATAGTTTCAACAGTTTTTGATGTCACTGGTTCCCTTTTTAACGAATGCAATACTCGATCTGGCTGTTATATCCAAAAATCAACAGTTTAAACAAAAAAAGCTCTATATGATATTCTCGCCAACAAAGTAAGTTAATACAATGTCAACAGATGGGTGTGTCGCTATACCGTCGCGATCTACACAACATCTCATTAAAACTGAGAGCAGCTAACGAGATCAAGCAGTATTCTATCAAACAGATATTCCCCTTTACCAGTGAGAGCAAGATGATGGGTATTATTATACAGGTACGTTTGTTATCTTTACTAATATTAGAAATAGGTAACATCGATAACTTCAAACCTCTAACTTGTTTATGTACAAATTGAATAAATAAATAAATAAATAAAGATAAAGTTTATGACGTTGTAAGGGGTAGGTATCTCTATATCCACTGAACCAATGTTGAAAACTCTTCTTCTTATAGAAAGCCATATAATTTGTGCGTGTCATTATCGCGATAGCCGACATACAAGCTGACGGAACCACGGATAAAAGCTAGTATTTTATATTAAAAAAGAACGGAGCTCCGTTACTAAGCTTCTGTTGCAAGGCCACCTGCTTGTCAGCTAGTCCTCATACCTACATACAATATTATAAAGTCGCAGCAATAGTTAAAGGTCGTTTATGAGAAAGCAATGCAAATCTTCTGTACACTATAGGTATTTTCGAAATTCCTTATAATGGAACTCTTGTACTGATAATTGCATCACTTTCTGGATTAGTCTAAACCATTTAATTTTATTCTGTTTATTTAATATTGCTATGTTTTTTATAGCATACCAATTCTAATTACTGTCGTTTATATACTTGCTCTGCTATTTGAATTAAAATTAAATGTATAAAATATGCGGGTAGGAGGAAATTACGGGTGAGATCACGTACTACGTGAAAGGGGCGGATGTGGCGTTGTCTCCTCTCCTGAACTCGCAGTGGCACAGCGCTGAGTGCAAGAAGCTAGCCGCCGATGGACTGCGGACGCTCGTCATGGCAAAAAGAACTTTGACTGAACAAGAGTATGAAGCTTTTGAGGTAGGTATTTCATTTATTATTATTCTATTTTCAAAATCTCGTTTTCTATGGTATCGATAGATAGATAGGCAACAAGCTGTAGTAAAAAACTCTTGCCAGATCAGCTGATCTTTTGTTCTACCTCTGATTGTTCTACCGTATAAATTTTCCAAGAAATCGAAATTACAAAATGAAGAATTACTTTAAGAGGGTGAAAAGTACTTAAGGAACTATGTTCATAACCTACCAAATTTATAAAAACATTCAAATCAGTCTAATCATTTTGGGTAAATGCGACCAAAAACCGGTGTTTCAGATCGCACTTCTTCGAAATGGTTTTTCATATTTATTAGATAAATAACAGTCAAATATCGACTGGGATCTCATAATCGAAACATTTCTTCAACAGGCCGAATACAAAGAAGCCCGTCTATCCTTAACAAACCGTGGCGAACGTACAACCGCTGCGTTGTCCAAACTACAGCATGGCCTGACATTACTGGCGGTGACTGGAGTCGAAGATAGACTCGCTGAGGATGTTCCTAGAACTCTTGGAATGCTCAGGACTGCTGGTATAAAGGTAACAATGGGTCACCTGATATAGTTCTTTCTAATTATAGGTTATCATCATGCTTCAATAGTCAATTGCTGGATATGCGTTGTCCTTAGAAGAACCCAACCCTTTTTTTATTTCGTGCTGTAGTCCCCTCGCATTCCACCTCCTAGTGGCATCTCAGACTCAAGCCGACTAAAACCGCACGCCATCTCGGGTACTAGGAGCCGGGGAACCAGGTACACCTTAGAAAGGAAATCCCTGGAACTGGTCTATTGTACCCTGGTGACCAGACGGGTTGGTAACGGATTTGTTTTATGTTTTCTTTTCCTTAGTTAGCTCTTACGGCAATCACAGGATGAACAAGAGTGGTAACACTTTCTCACTTCATGGATTAACATTTAGGTACTAAACCTTAGAACAACGTTTGTGAAAGAAACGAAATCAACTGTCTGAAATTGTTAATTAAAGAAAACATGTTGATTTTTATACATGGTGTTTGTGGAGCAACGGGTGTCATGTCCCTCCAACACTAAAGGAGGATGCTTCAATCAAGCGAGATGATCATGCCTGGCGGGGCACTGCCAGGCGGTTGGTTTTAGGATGTTGCTAATATTAATCAACGCTAGAACTTCTGTACTACGATTCAGGATTAGTAGTTGCTCCGTTTTGTTCGTTACTCCGTAGTTCGGTGTATCTTAGGTAGATGGCGCTGTAGCGTGTTTTTCTGTTAAACTGTATGTGGAAGTCGCCACAGTGTTAACAATATTTACTGGTATGCTTAGAGTTTACAAATAAATGCACACTGAGCGACCCTTAGGTTGGGTCAACGTCATTAATCGGATAACAGTTGTGACCGGATCCCTTCCATCTTAGGCGGCTTTTAGTCGGTCCGATTCAAATACACCATCACTGCAAATCGAAGTGTGCGTTGAAGGACCATTGGGCTTTCCAACACGTTAAAGATGAAAAAAGGGCAACTTCAAAGGCTACGCCGCGACACCTGGTATAGTCAGTCTTCTCACACCTTGCGTATGTTAGCACAGATCTGGATGCTGACGGGCGACAAGCTGGAGACGGCGCTGTGCATCGCTCGTTCCCTGCAGCTGGGCGGCGGCGCGGGCTGGCACTGCGCCGCGGCCGAGCGCGCCTGCACCTCGCGCCACCACGCCTACGTGCTGCTGCAGCAGCTCACCACCGCGCCCGACGACATGGACCTCATCATCGAGGGGGAAACCCTGGAGGTCAGTCGGTCATGTACTCGCATGTGTGCCAACTACGACCCGTTTGTGCTTGATTTGCAATAATTCTGTCCGACTTTCGATCAAATCTTTGAAGTAACCTAAAAACACCCAAAGAGTTGCAAAATTATATCTTGGCAATGTTTATGCTACTTTGATCTTGATTTATCTGGGGAGAAATTAAAGCGAGCGGTATTTGATAACCCGTAAGAGGCACGTAAAAATTTTCATTTACAGATTCACGATTCAGAGACAAAGATTGTGCTATAAAACATGTCCGTGTAAGAAAAGAGTTCATATTTCTACTAACCTTGAATTCGTTCCTGAATAAAAAAAATGTATTATCCTCTATACTTCAATAATAAATTTTGTTTGTGCAGACATGCTTACGGTTTTACGAAGACGATTTCGTGGAGCTGCTGTGCAGGTGTAGCGGCGTAGTAGTAGCGCGATGTACGCCCACACAGAAGGCGCGCGTAGCGAGACTGTTGCGGGCGAGGAACTACGTCGTAGCCGCCGTAGGGGATGGCGGAAACGACGTAGCCATGATACAGGAGGCGGATATCGGTCAGTTATTGTGTAATTTGGTGCTAGTGTAGCACTTTCATAATCACTTCGGAATAAATAGCTACCCTCAACTATACTGACACTGCGGTCTCTTCGAAAACTTTTCAGTGATTGTGTCATCGTTTTTCACTGAGTAAGGCTACTGGAACTCAAACCTTCAAACATCATACTTATTTTGATTGTAGAGAATTGGGATTTAGCATCTATATATAATAATAATATAATCATTTTACATCTCTTACACACCATAAATAGACACCCAAAAATATAACGTCCTTGATCATCACACAAACATTTATGCGGGGTGAAAATCGAACTCACGATTTCTGAATTAGTAGTCACTATCACTTACCACTGTGCTAATAAGCTAGTATCTCTATAAAAAGGGAACAACGTACTTTTACCTCTCTTGACTCTCTCTCGACTGACAGGAGTTCATAAGTTTCTATCCGCAAACGAGCAGACAAGTCGTAAGATGGATGGATTGATTTGATTTATAATCAGCAATGAGATTATTTAATTGTAACTAGTGATCGCCCAGTGGTCGAAATACCATATTTTTTTAGCTTTCTGCACTCCACCACTATATAAATTTTAAGTGTGCCAAATTACATACTCCTCCGTTCGCATAATTTTCGTAAGAAAGGGTACAAAGCTTTTGCTTAGCTATTAATATATAGATAATACAACACTGTTATATATCTGTACGTTTATCCAAAAATAACTGAAAAGAATGTTAGGTATATATGTACGTTACAGGTGTGGGTATCGAAGGGGCGGAAGGTCGCGCGGCGTCGCTGGCGGGCGACGTGAGCGTGCGGCAGTTCCTGGGGCTGGCGCGCCTGCTGCTGGTGCACGGCCGCCGCTCCGCCATGCGCTCGGCCGCGCTCTGCCTCTTCATCGTGCACAGGGGACTCATCGTGTCCACTATGCAGGTACAGCCCCTCGCCTCCCACACATACAGACACTGTATACTCATCATCTCAGCCGAAAGACGTGCTTGCTACCGACATCCGACCATTTCCTGCGACCTTTACCAGATCACCAGACCACCTTGTAGGGAGCATACTCACACTCAGTTCCCTACTGCAGACCTCGACTCACAATAGGCCTTATAAGAAGGCTCTCGATCACACAAGGAGCAAAAAAGACGTCGATGCTCAACGTTTCTCTGCATAGATCACATCAGGAACGGGCCGTTCGTGTAAATTATTTATTAACACGAACGGACCGGTTCGACCGAAACGGTACAACCCTCGCACAGAAGATGAACGTAAAATGACATCTCTCGTGCTTCGTTGGTGAGTGTGACACCACAGACCCATTGATGCATAAGCATCACTAGGCCGCCTTGATGATGCCTCCACTCTTAGGTTCTGCCTATGCTTTCAGGCAGAGTAGATTCGCTTTGGCAGGCCCATACATGTAAAAAGAATAAAAAAAGATGAGAATCACAGACAGTCACCGGTATTGCCCGGAGAATACTAAACTTAAGTGGCAGTGGCCGGAGCAAATCGCTCGCAGACGAAACGGTCGATAAAGCCAGAGTATATCGGTGAAACTTAAAGTGACTGAAAATGGACACCTGAAAACTGATATAATCTTCAGATATGCTACGCTTTTAGTCTGGTAACTCCGCTAGTAGTGATAATCTCCGATATTCTCAATCTTTACCTAAAGCATACCTAAAATTAAGAAAAAATCTAATTGTACTACTTTTCCTATTGCAATACACAATATATACATTAATATCTTTTATTCCCAGGCTGTATTTTCTGTGGTGTTCTACTTCTCGTCTGTATCTCTGTACCCTGGATTCCTGATGGTTGGCTATGGAACTGTGTATACTATGCTTCCTGTGTTCTCATTGGTAAGTATGGATTAATGTCATATTCAATCGGATTTCATATTCTATTGAGAAATGAAAAACATGCAAGACTCTTTCATGTTCCGTGCTTTAGGTAATAAATTTTGAGTCGTAAAACTCCGTCGTTTGTGCTGGTATGTGGTTGAATTATTAAAAGTTGAACGTAAAAGGCGCATACAATAAATAATAAATGTTTCGGACATAATTGCAATGGAAAATGCGAATATTTGATTAGATATTTCTTTTCTGATAATTATTTATAATTGTGTATTTCTATCTTTATAAATTTATTACTTATTGTACTTATTATCTCTTTGCATTGTATTAACGACAAAAATTTTGTAAAAAGAATATATATTGTAATATTGATATTTTTGTACTGGTTCTATAAACAGGTGTTTTTACACCTCGATAGAATTCTTTACCAGAATAATAAAAAAAAAATTATTATTATTTATTTATATGTCGCAGAACAGACAATCGCTGGAGGAAGCGTGTTTTAGACAGGAAACCGCGTCTTGGCAAACGTAGAGTGATACGCCGTCGAGCTTGATGGCAGGACAACCTACGTAAGACTGCTGGCAATGGATGCAGAAAGTCAGACCAGACTCTGTGGTGTTCCTTTGGAGAGACTAATGTCCAGCAGTAGACTGTAATGGGCTTATGATGATGATGATGAACATAAAAGGCAGCAGCAAATTAAGAAAAGATACAGTTGATTAACAATTTCTTTCTTTCTTTAGGCGCTCATAGCCCAGTTGCACTCAGTGAATAGAAACAATCACCGAGGGTAAGCAACGAGGGCGCGGTCAGTACATGGATGGGTGACCGCTGGTGGCATGTTACCATGAGCGTCTCCGTGATTCGGAGGTCACGTTAAGCAGTCGGTCCCGGTTGTTATCATACGATAACAGTCGTGAAGCTTAGTTGGAGGCCTTTGGGCGGCTTAAAAACATCCAACGGCAAGATTACGTAGCCACAAAGTAGTCTTGCCAGTCCCCAACCCGCTCTTGGCCAGCGTGGGGACGTATGGCCTTAACCCTCTCCTGAGAGGAGACCCGAGCCCAGCAGTGGGACATTATGGGTTGTTGATTGATTGATTGATTCTTTCTTTGCAGGTATTGGATAAAGATATACCTAGTGCAACGGCGCTCAGATACCCACAGCTGTATAAACAGTTGACGAAAGGTCGACAGCTCTCCTACAAAACGTTCTACATATGGACTGGCATATCTATATATCAGGGTAGGACACCTATACTCAAAATATAGAAGCCTCAATTACGATCCAACAATAATAATTTTTGTGTGGTAACGGATTAAGAATATAATATTTCTTTATAAACATTTCGGACATTACACAACGCCATCTAGTCCCAAAATAAGCAGAGCTTGTGTTATGGGTACTAGACAACTGATATTAATACTTTTTTCATCATCATACAAACATTTGAATCGAACCCGAGACCTCAAGCACAGTAGTGCTACCACTACGCCACCGAGGCAGTCGATATGGATTGTTACTTCCCCTATTCATCCCGTGCGTGTCGAAAGAACTGACTGAGAGATTAAATCTAAGCAGGACAACAATAATGCAAAGGGAAATTAAACAATGAAACTTAACACAAACCCGACTGGCTACCGAGATATCATAGGCCAAATCTCATTTCTTAGGAAAGGTGTTACTATTTTACGCTGTTGGTGAATAGAATCTCACTGACGAAATTCTTTTTATTTTATTTAGAGTTTTCTTTTTCAGTAATTCAATAACTCATGACTATTATTGGAATTTTCCTCCTTAAGAAACGATTTTCATATTTAGCCCGTGGTTTGAAAATTTTTAATTTAAAAGTGAGCCGTTAATCTGCTGCTCTTCGTTACTAGTTCTGTCGTCTAACAAACTAATAAAACAAACAGCGCTTGAACGTTTATTATTTGGGATAGTTTTCTCGTAATTTAATGACGCCTTCTTTCAATATAGTATAAGCACAACAACGTGGCTCGTGGCGCCACGCCATCCCCACCCGAGACGTAAACTGCACACGTACATCGCAGCTGACACACACACTTTTATTATCTTACAGGAGGAGTGATAATGTACGGAGCTCTCGTTTTGTTCGAGGACCAGTTGATCCATATCGTGGAGATCAGTTTTACAGCTCTCATCCTCACTGAGCTGATCATGGTCGCGCTGACGATCGTCACGTGGCACTGGCTCATGGTTGGAGCTGAGCTCTTCAGCCTCCTTATGTATATAGCCACGCTGCTCATATTTACAACTTATTTTGGTGAGTATCGTGTAATGGAATTACTTGTGGCGTATTTTTTTTATGTAATAGGCGGCAAACGAGCAGAGGTATCGCCTGATGTTAAGCGATTACCGCCGCCCATGGACACCCGCAACACCAGAGCGTTGCTGGCCTTCGGGGATGGGGAAGAAGATGAGGGGAAGGGTTGGATTATGGGCCTCCGGTATCCTCACTCACACCGGTTTTCTATGAGACCGTGGTATCACTCCGGTCGCGCCGGACCCATGTATGACGAAGCGTGGCTCTCCCATGGTAAAGCCTGGCTCTCCCACGGTAAATTAGATGAAATTTTCAATATTTCGTGATATCGTATTGCCATTTTAAGTGAATAATTTAGATTTTTCTACTATTTCTGCTTTTTGTTTCCACTTTCCACTGCTACAATGCTACCTTAATAGAGATATGAGGTTATTTAAATATCAATATGTCATCAATTTCTTGATCTTTAATAGTTATTTATGCCACTGTTGCATAATAAGGAGTAATAAAAACACGAATGTAGGTTTGTGTGTGTATGTGACAACACCACATGAGTGTTTTAATATCTAATTATGTGCAGTTGCATACAAGACTTTGTCTACACCCATGATATGAATTTTCTATAAAAAGTTCTGAATCAGCTAGTTAAATGGCGAACAAAAATGGCGGGATACGACGTGAGTTCGAATATCAGTTTTTTTTAAATACAGCGCTGTGGCAGTAAAAGAGCGCGTACCTGTAGATGTTCTTTTTTTGAAAAAGGAATTGCATTATGAAATTTAGTACAACATTATAACACTCGTTTGGATGATATTATGGTTACTATGACACAGAATGTTTTAATGTTGGCAATAAGCTAGCTGTTTCAGAAACTTTTATAGAGGATATAGCATATAGCATGGGTGTAAATTAAACACCTATTCTCTATGGATATATTAGTCCATAGTTTTTCTATTTAATATATTATCTCTGGAGAGTATACAATTTTAATTTCTCCATTTTTTACGTTTTTTTTATTGAAGCCTTCCAAAATGACTACTCTGCCTGATGGAAAGCATTAGTGGAAGCAACGAGTGGGCCACCATACTTATTGCAAATGACGACAAACTGAAAATCAGACACTATCTAATATTATACTTGTTCATTTTTTTTTGCTTTTAAACTAATGCATTTTTCAATGAAGATAAGTTGTAACTGTATGTCATTTTTCCCCGTAGATGCCGACTTCATACGTCACTGGGACTTTTGGTGGAAAGTGATCGTTATAACGTTGGTGTCCTGTCTACCGCTATACATAGTCAAATACATGCACAGAAAGTGGAGCGCCCGCCAGTACAAAAATATAAGAAAATGATTATTAGCTGTGAGTTGTTTAGGTCCATATTACAATGTGATTCACTCTTATTGATAAGTCCTTTTGCACACTGTATAAATGATAATAGATAGAAATTTATGCAACTGTTGTATAATAAGGGGTATTATTTTAAAATACGAATGTGGGTGATGAAATTATCACACGATTGTTTTAATACCTAATTATGCACAGTTCCATACAAGTCTTTATCTTCACCCATGATGTGAATCTTCTATAAAAAGTTCTGAAACAGCTAAATGGCGAACAAAAATGGCGGGATGCGACGTGAATTCGAATAACAGTTCTTTTTTTAAATACGGCGCTATGGCGAACAAAAATGGCGGGATGCGACGTGAATTCGAATAACAGTTCTTTTTTTAAATACGGCGCTATGGTAGTGAGAGACGCGTGCCTGACAACGTTCTTTTTTTGAAAAAGGAGTTGCATTATGACATTTAGTACAACATTACAGCACTGGTTTAAATGATATTATGATTACTATGGCACAGAATGCTTTATTGTTGGTAATAAGCTAGCTGTTTCAGAAACTTTTATAGAGGATTTATAGCATGTGTGTAAATAAAACATTTTATATTAGTTACTTTATATTCTAAAAGTCTGTATTACTCCAATCTATAGTTATTTTTCGGGTACTTTTTTTGCGTATTGTGATTTATAAATTTTATTTTCTATTTTATTTGTTGAGTGTAATCTGACAATCGTGGTTTGTTGAAATGATAAAGTCTTACCAGGAAAATAAGATCGTATATTGAAAAGTATCAGAGTTATATAGTGTTAAAGAAAAATCAGTTTATGAAGAATAAAAAAAAAATAAGTTCGTAAAAGTTCCAAGCAATTTTGACACCTAAGAACATTTGTATTCATTGTACTTGTTATCCTATTGGAAAGGCATAACGCTTCCACATACTTTAAACTCATGAAAAAAATAGATCTATTTCAATCTGTTTAATGTTTTACAAAAGCAAATTATACATGAATTCTTTAGTAGCTTTACAGCCTTAGACTCCACACTAGGATTCCCTGTGTTGTTGGGATCTAATCTACGTCGTTCTAAGCACCTAAGTTAGGAGTACTAAGAAACAAGATGACCCACCCATACAGGGACTATTAGTATTATAAATGCTAAAAATACATAAGTACTCAAAAGGTATTAGGTATTTAAATTAAATAGGAGCTATTTTAGCTTACACAGTATTATCTGTAACGTGATATTAATTATTAGAGCGAGGAATTATGAGGTAATAAAACACTATGAAATTAGATATATGTATAAAGGAGTTTATAAAGCCCCTGTGCATAGAAGGGACGAAACGAGCAGGTTCGGCATGTGTATTCATGTCACCAAGGTATTGAAAAAACGGTATTTTACAAAAAACTGCTAAGGCAAAGATATCGCTTATTGTAACCTAAAATCTTAATAATTCACATCATTTTAAATAGTTTTTTTGGAATATGCTAATTGATTAAATACTATTGAGAGTAGCGGGAGTTGCCATTAAAAAAAGTTTTTTTTAAAGTTTGGCTTTTTTGTAAACTTATCTAATAACATCTATACGACAGTCTTATATTTCCTGGAACGGCTCTATTTTTGGTATTTACCTTGTTATTGTTTAAATTAATTTTATGAATATAGTATATAGTAAATTTACATAAAAGATAACATGAAGAGAATATTTGATATCTCTTTCTAACCAATTTTCACGGATGGAGGAATGTGAAACTTTAACACTTGAAGTTTATGTATAAAGGAGAAAAATCTACAATTATATTCAATGTGTGTTATGAATTTAAATGGTTTGTAAATTTATACGAAAATGGTTACAAAGCTAAGGGGTCAAGTATACCAGTGTAACCTGACCTGTCATTTTAAGAAATCTCTTTACAATGATAGTTCAGGTTATGTTGATCAAATATATGTGTTTTTTGCAATATTTAATAAATTCGGCCGCGGATACGAAGCCAGCGTCGCGTTGCAATGCTTACTTTTATATGGAACAGGCCTTGGAGGAAGCGATAAATTCGCTACCCCTACCTTACGTACGGTCGTTTGACCGCCAGGCAATCTCTATCTGATATACTAATTGTTTCTTTTAGAGTATTGTGTATATACAGGCAGTACAGTATTAAATTGTATGTTGCGAATAACTTCTTATATACATACCAGGATTGTTCAGCAATAGGAGATTAGTTGCATTTTACAAGAACTGTGTATGGTCTACTAAAACCACCTGCCCCTTACTTTATATAATTCGTATGTACCTATCATTGTAGAATATTTAAAGAACCATGAGAATGAAATAAAATTTTATTCTATATATAAATAAATAGACCAAAAATATGTGTAAACAAGCTACGTGACATCTTCTGTTATATATGTATTTAATTTAACTTAGAGGAATTCACCTATAATTATATATACGTATAACTACACTGCGCACACAAAAGTTAGACACAGACGTGTGTGTACACACAGAAGAAAAGAATCAATTCCATACCTTCACCGATTGGAATCCAAGCTTTCGTACCAAACGACATTTTCTTTGAACCTGATTGGGTAAGGGGCGGGGCTTTATCGATGCGTCACTATTCTCTTAGCGCGAATGTTATGTTATATAATGCAGCCAATTATTTGTAATATTTTAATTACTCAAGGCTGTGTAATCGCAAAATGATATCAAACAAATTTTACAATTATCGTAATCTGTCAAAATCCTTGTCATAGTCAACTAGATCATGGTCCTTTTACAAAAATTGAATTATGTAACTACGAAGTCCAAAGTTTACGCCAATGGAACTATTGCGTTGCCTCCTCTGTCCGTCCGAAATATTCAAATAGTTTGTATTTCTAATTCTCCTATAACAACAACAATATTAGAATCTGCTTTTTGTCTTTTTTATTTCTACCCTCTAATTCTCACTATAATTCTATCTTTATACAATAAACCAATAGAAATCAATTAGAATTTCAGCTATTACTGCAGATATTTTATATTTGTTACTGTAGTTTAATTCATAATTATTACAACTATCACATATTTGAGATTAATATAAATATTGTTTGATATTTTATTTTAGATAATATATTCGTAGTCTCAATTTTTACCTATAGTTTTAGTTGTGTAAGTTTAACCATTTCTTAACTTTCTTTGTTATTATTATAATAATCACTCTTTACATTCCCCACACTTTCACCCTCCTTATATCACTATAGTTAAGAAAACTAATAGAAAATCAAGATTATTAATATAGTTTTTTTAATTATCGAAACCATACCATTAAAATATCGTACATAAGGCAAATCGATTGTGAGTTGTCGTTCTTACTACATTGAACTGCTGTATATAAACACTTGCAGTATTTAACAATCATTTATGATCTTTACCATTTCCCTCTAAATGTAACATATAATCTAACTGCATTAAAAGTTATTTCTGGTAATTAGTCGGTTATATTCAGAATAATGTAAAAATAATATATAAAATTTGGAAGGCCAATCATTTTACGTCACCTTTTCTAGAATGTCGTTAACTTAACAAAAAATCATTAGTGCCTTGCATAAAATCTTTTGGCAATATTATGGTAGGAGTACTAATAGGCGTACACGTTGCTTTAATCACATCACTCCTGTAATAATATTAATAATATAAACAGATGTAACATTCCGTCCACATATATCTCTAAAGAGGTAATTTCTCGAATTCATTACCTCTTTGATTGTTTATGATCTGCAGTAATGAGGTTTTACTGTCTTACAATATTAATTTAAAAGCGCAACTTCTGGGAGGTATGATCTGCAAACTTCTAAATGGATAGAGCTTAAAACTTGACTGCTTTTTCTAAAGAGAGAGAGGACGTGACATTACACAACGTAGTTACGATAAATGGGGATTTAAATTTATAATTTTAAGGGTTCTAGAACGTTGTTTTTCTCTAAAGAGGTTCATTAATCTTGTATTTTAACAGTAAACTTTTGTGAAATTTAATATTGAAACGAGACACATTTTAGTTAAAAACATTTTTAACTAAAATGTGTATCTTTTTCAATATTAAATCTCTGACTAAGATATTATTTTTGTGTGACGGGTAGTTTAGTTCTAACCCCAAAGGTCCAGAGACTGACGATTAAGAGTACATCAACCAAAACCATCCTTTCAACTTGATCCGTTTCCAATTTAATACCATGTAATCAACTAAGTTTATAAATCGACCTTATTTCAATTTCATTAAGCCCCAACTTACGAACTGTCATATTTAAATCATTTTATGCCTAATTTTCCTGATATTTGGTGATCACGTTTTGTATACTCACGCGTTTCTTCAGATTATATATTTCCTTGACTGGTATTCTCAATTTTAAATATTTACGGTTTTACAATACGAGTCTACTAGTACTGGCAGGTCTCCTCACCCATCGATAAAGAAGTCTGGCAACCCCTTAATCATAATGTAAGTAAAACCGTACGTTAATTAATTATGCGTTCTTGACAATAGCCTGGCTGCGTTGCTTTCGAACAAGGTACAAATTTTGTTAAATGTGATATATTTAATATACAAATATTATATTTATTTGGTTATATGTTAACGTGTACGGTATGTTAATCATAATATTGTGAATATTGAACAGTAAATTATACTACTTTATATATAGTGTGTTTTATTTCAACTCGACTTTCGTTAAGAAATTGTATATTTAGTATTACGTAATTAAAATAGTTGAACCCTTTTAGTAAAGATTTTTTGAAGACTGAAAAACACGCTTGTTGTTGTAAGTAAATAATAAAATTAAATGGAAACAGATGTTATTTGGAACAATATATTCTTAAAAACCTCAAATACTTCTTACATATCCAACATGTCTTATACAATAACATTATACAACTAAAGATCCTACAAATTAAAAGTCTATAAATACCTATGATGGCATACTATCGTCGAGTCGTTGGAGTGGTGTACGTCTGTCCATCCATCTCCGTGCCAGAAGATTGAGTTACTCTACGAGAGTGTCTTGAAATGACATGCCGCGCCCATGCTAAGTCCCGTGAACTTCTAGATCTTTGGCTACGCGACTTTGTGCTTGTAGAAGTAACCGATTTGCCAGATGTACTTGAACTTGTAGCTGACCACGCTGAATCGCTATGTTTCATTTGTGGACAGAAAGTCATGTCCGAACGGGTCAATGTACTCGTGGAGTACATGGGCCTTGAAAGTCTTTTCTCAGACCGGTGGTCGGTTTTACCATGTTTATCGAGTGTCAATTGAGCAATTGGAATATCTATTTTAGGCGGACTTTTCGGCTTACTTTCAGAAGTTTTCGTCTCAGTTTTCTCAGCGCACTCCTCAGTTTCTCTCTTTGACGTTGTCGATGCCGTATCACTTTCTTCGTTATCACTGACTATCACTGTCATTACCTTCTCAGTATTTTCATTCAGATCATAAACTCGCTGCGTTCTCGCAGAGCCAACAGAAGGTGTTTTAGATTTACTATGACGCATCGCTTGTCGCTGGTTGCGTTTGCTATAACACGCTGAGGATATTACGCTACGTTGTGGCACAAGGGCTGAATAGTCACTGGTGTCGATTTTAGCATATGCAATGTCTCTTGAGTAAGACCTCGGTGGATTGTTGGTGCAGGGACATCCCTTAGCTTTTCCAAACATATAGTTATAACAAATCTGCAAGAGGTATATGGCTATTGCAGTACAGATAACCAAAGCAATATATAACAAAGGTGTCCAATCGGTGTCTATCTGAAGGTAAGATTGGGTGAGTCTTCTCCAAGGGTTCCAATTGCTTTCATCGGGCTTATGGTATTCGAAGAGATTGCGTCTAGATAAGCCTTTTCCATAATTTTGAACCGCTGCTGCTATGCGTAATATACCGCTGTATGCTGAATACAGTTTCTTGTCTACTAAATGTGGAGCCACACCATGTTTCATCCAGTGCCACAGTTCATTGTTAAAAGTAATAAAATCTTCATGACGACAATTAGCAGGTGAACTATTTAATATACACCTAGAAACAGTGGTGTAATATTTTAAAAGGACGTTTTCTGACATGGGAGAAGTTAAGCTCACTAGACTTCGCCTTCTAAAAGGTAAAGCCATAGCAGATGGCTCGTACTCATCGTCCATTACTGGAATCGGTACATGAATGCAGTTATTAGCATTTCGTTTGGTTATTAAAATAGCGCAAGGATCTAGAAATTTTCCAGTGCCAATTGCTATTTTAGCAACAGTTAAGTTTGTCCATTGAGGTAATCGCGGGGGTTGTTTCCAGCCTATCCCTTGAGTATTCATCAGAATTTTGAGCTGATCCAAAAAGTTATGGGCTTGTTTTGCACTTTTATATGGGATGTAACCTGCATAATAAGCAAATCGAATAGTTGGTAAAATTTCAGCATTTAAATGTGCACCAATAGTGTCAGATAATGCTTCTTTTAGAATTGAAGCAGTACGGGCGTCTGTATCTCTCTGTACAACTATCAATGCATTTCTAAAATACCTTAGAGTCTTTCTGATGTACCGAGTGTCAACTTTCTCCGGATTCACAACGGGTGGTATTACTTTTTCAAATTCTTTGCGAGCTTGTAATTTCGCAATATCTTCTGCGTTCCAACACTTGAAATTTATTTTTGCACTATCAAATAATGCACTGCCTGCATTTTTATTCGTAACGTATGTTACTTTACAAAATATTAGGAACACCATAAAAAATAACATTGAATTCAAAATGTAACATGTTCGTTTTTAGTTATGACAATGGTGATCATAGACAGAATTCTTCCTTCTCTTTCAGGAAACTCATGGAAAATATCAAAGCCTTGTTTTTAAAAAGCATGGCAGATATAAAAACTTTTTGTATGACATATTTATGAATGTGGATAAAGTTCAAATATGTATTTTTTGGACTGGCTAACAGCGCAGTATGCGACTGCTGTCCACGAGGCCTCGAGTTCGATTCCTGAGTTGAACCAAATGTTGTAGACCTATGAATTACAAATAGTTTAGGAGTTTGGGTGTATTCTATGTGTGTGTTATAGATATCCGATTTTCCGAATATTGATTTATAATTACTGTTAATTATTATCACATATTACTGTTATCGTGTAGCCTCAGATCAAATATTTAAAAAGGTAAATAACGCCGGTAGAAAGATTTTTTTTAATATGTATGACTGAAGTGTTGCGACCTTTTAATAAAAGTCCGTGGCAATTGCATTAAAATATGATAAATGCGAAAATAAACCTATTTGTTTCTTATAAATTACAGTTAAAATGTACATATTTAACACTATAAAAGTACGTGATTATAAAAATTAAATAATACCTATGTCTGCCTTTCCACTTCATTATTTGGCTATGAATTTGCCTACAAATTACTTACCCACAGTTCGTGGCTATTGGGAATACTTACTCCTGTCAATACTCTAGCAGTACCAGCTCTTCTCGTCTTTTACTTGAGAAATGGTAGTCTTTCAAACTTTTGTTCACTTTTGTGTAGTTTTTACACCATTTAATTGCACAAGGCGCTCATAGCCCAGTTGCACTCGGTGATTAGAAACAATCAGCGAGGGCAAGCAACGACGGCGCAGTCAGTAACTTGCCACCAGCGGTCACCCATCTAGGTGATGGGTGACCGCTGGTGGCAAGTTACCATGAGCGTCTCCGTGATTCGGAGGTCACGTTAAGCAGTCGGTCCCGGTTGTTATCGCAGGATAAGAAGCTTAGTTAAAGGCCTTCGGGTGGCTTAAAAACATCCAACGGTAAGATTACGTAGCCACAACGTTGTCTTGCCAGTCCCCAACCCGCACTTGGCCAGCGTGGGGACGTATGGCCTTAACCCTCTCCTGAGAGGAGACCCGAGCCCAGCAGTGGGACATTATGGGTTGTTGATTGATTTATTAATTGCACAAGGCGGCATTTTGTAAATAAACTTACTGTGGGACATCTTTTATGATACTAACGAAAAGTAGAGTAGTTTGTTGCCTGTAAGTGTGTTAACGCGTGTTTTAATATAATTTGATCTAAGATGTAGTTTGTCAGTGTGAATTACGGAAGTTCGTTTATGTACCGAGAGTATCTGTTGAAGTGCCTAACTCAGTAAATTAGCATTATTTTACTCATGGTCTTTGCTAAATGTATTGCTACGTATCTTTTGCAACCTTACAAAGGCTGCCGAAGGAATAGGAGTCCAATAAATATAAAAAATGTTTTATGAAACTTGAATACACTCTGTAACACATATTTAGAAAAGTATTTTTTATGAGAACAGTAGGTCTAATCTTATCACAGACAATGATTGGAAACTAGAAATCAAACATATTAAATCAGTAGGGTGTACCAACCATAGTCTCTTCCAGTGGAATAAGTAACTTGCACCAAAAAACACAGTGGTTGCAACGTGTGACACTGGTTTAGGGATTTTGTCTACTCTCTTTTACAGTCGGACGACAGCAAGACATTATCCTTCTTGGGAATTTGACAGTAAATTGAGGTAAAGATGCAATGTAAAATGCAATGGGCAGGCTTAAAAAAACTAAGATAAGACTACTTTAAGTCTGCGATGTTAAAACGAGAGAGACTGAAAGTACTCAAAGAGGCCAGAATCAATTTATTGACATAAAATAAAAATTTGTTCAAGATTTACCTATGCTACTAGATCTACATAAACCGTTTAAATGTGCAACCAAATTTACTGTTAATAGACTAAACTGGTGATGAAAAAATATATAAAAACTTGATTGTGCCCGCAGTTCCAGCCGCGTGTTGTCTTTTATCTCGGTTAAGTATAGCCTTTTCTATCTTCGAGGACCAAACTCTTTTCATGGGCTCCATGGCATATTTCCTTGTCATAGGTGAGGGGTTTTGCCGTGAGATGATTTTAATCACAAAATATTTTTAAGTAAGCATGTATTGTACATGTTCCTAGAGTTTTTTTTTATTTTTAGTAGAAAATATATGTTCATTTTATGCACTCCATGCAGTAGAATACTCATCTACAGGGGTGTAACTTTATTGAAACTGTCAAGAACGTCAGTGTCAAAACCGTCAAAAGTCGCGGGTTTCAGTTTTGTTGATACTGTTAAATAGTTATTCTGAATCCACCTGGGTTTTCAATAAAATTGTTTAAAGTGTTATCATGCTTATTATGTGTTGATGTAAACAATCACATATTTACATCACAATGTCTAAAGTGAGTATTAATTAAATATTAATATTAAATCTTCACAATTAAACGCAGTGCTGTGATACTGAAATAATATTTTTATAATTTTCAATCAACTTTAGTCTTATAAATGGTATCATAATCATCATCATCTATCCTAACCTTTATTATTCACAAGAATAATTGGAGTCGGCTTCTAGTTCAACCGGTTTAACCTGAATATCAGTTTTCACGTAGAGCGACTGGCATCTGATCTTCGCAACCCTGAGGGTGAACTGAATTCGAAGGTTGTACTTGTTTTCAGTATATTTGAAAAAACGGATATCCCAATAACGATTCCATAGATGCTATGACAACCAAGGGCTTAATGTGTCTTACAAGGCACGGCCGGTAAACACCACCATCTTCTGTACTCTGGGCTGCCATTCAGAATTTCTCATAATTATGTGGCGACTTCCACATACAGCGTCAACATAAATATATGACAACGCCATCCACCGAATATACACTGAACTACGGAGTAACATAGTGCACGAAGAAGCTACCAATCCTGCATTGCGCAATAGAAGTTCTCGCGCCGATTAACATATATACAACTTCCCAACATTAACCGTTGGGCAGTGGCCCGCCAGGCATGATCACCTCGCCTGGTCGGAGGATCCTCCCTTTGTGTTGGAGGGACATGTGACCCGTTCCTCCACAGTGGTGACCCCGACGTGGTTGGAAGCAGCCTTCGTAGGAGCAGATCAACAGCGGCAGCATCACCGCGCCACCATCACGTTCACTCCCACAGCAAGTCTCAGCCAGCCAGCAACCTCGGCCTCAACAGGGATATACCACATGCAGGAAGTGATCGCTCCAGCCTGGTTTACCTCTACGGCCTCAACAGCATCTAGGCACAGCACCCTGCAACTACGGTCCATGTAAGCAGAGCATTTCTCTCCCCTCTATGCAGCAGCCAGCCTCTACGCAGCAATCGCCCCGACTCACTAGGGACCTCACCGCAGCACCGCGCACCGTATGCGATCCCGACTCACTGGGATCAGCGGACTTCAGCCCCGACTCACTGGCACTAGCGGCATTCAGTTCCTACTCACTGGAACTTGCGGCACTCAGTTCCGACTCACTGGAACTACTCACTCCTGGCACTGGCAAGCTCCGCAACAGAGCACAGACAGCTGACTCATCCAGATATCGACCTCCGGTCTTGGAGGGGAGTGATGTGGTGACTTCCTCATACAGTGTCAACATAAATATATGACAACGCCATCCACTGAAGTAACGTACAGAGTAACGTAGTGCACGAAGAAGCTACCAATCCTGCATCGCGCAATAGAAGTTCTCGCGCCGATTAAGATATATACAACTTCCCAACATCAACCGTTGAGCAGTGGCCCGCCAGGCATGATCACCTCGCCTGGTCGGAGGATCCTCCCTTTGAGTTGGAGGAACATGTGGCCTGTTCCTCCACAATTAAAACAAATCGGAAACAAAAAACCCAACAGCTTAACAAAGCGGGCATTGAACCCGAGACCTCTTGATCTGCAGTCTCTTAAGCTTAACTTAAGTTAACTACTGGACCTATGAGGCAGTCATGACATCATAATTAATTACAAATATAAAAAGAATGTGGTTGACTTTTAAAAGGTCAATCTGAATTTGTGTTTGATCAAAACACCCAGATATCTTTATCTTGCAGTAGGTATGCATTAATACTCCTTTATCCAAAACACCCAGATATTTTTATCTTGCAGTAGGTATGCATTAATAGTCCTTTGTCACTGCATAACTTTAGTACAAAGAAATTATATTCTTAAAATTATCATTGATTCGTACAATTGTTAAGTTGTGAAAACATTATAAAAAGAAAATCTACAATGTTTATTTCAATACTTTGATGTTTTTAAATTAACAGCCTACTGCAATCCACTACTGTACATGACCTCTTGCATTGCATACCACTGTGATAAATTTTGGGGTTCTCACGTCAATCTCCTGCTATGCAGGTTAAGTATTATATATAAATTCAAAAATCAAATCAATTTTCTAATCATTTAGTTTCTTGTTTTTTCACTTGGCTATTATATGAAGATCATTGGATTAAACCAAATAATTTAAATGAGCCCCTAATTTGAATTCGAGAGAGCTGTGTGCTGTGCTGTTGCAACTATCAAACTTAGTTTAATACTAGCTTTTGTCTGCCACTCGGTCTGTATGTATGTCCATCGCAGTAAAGATTAGCCTATGTCCTTCTTGAAGAATCCAAGTATCACAATGCCAAATTTCATTGTACAGCAGTTAAGCCTTGATAGTATAGCAGATAAGCTTGAAGCTTAGAAGCTAGATGATGTTGCATATGAATAGTCCAAAATGTTTCAGACATCTAATACACATGCCAAATAGTCCCAAGCTAAGCAGAGCTTGTGTTATAGGTACTAGACAACTGATATAAATATATATATACCTTTTATTTTTGTAAATATATACATCTTTATATATATCTTCTGTGCATATGTAGTGTATATGTGTATTAAACGGCTGAACTGATTTTAATGAGAAAATATTGTACCTGTGGTGTGGCAGGTAGCAAATGAAGTTATACAGCATATAACAGTGGGGCTCATCTAATATTATACATAGAAAATTATACATAGAAAACATCCAAACTTCGAAGCAAATGTTTGCAAATTATTCAAAATATTGTTTTGACCCGGAATCGAACCCGAGATCCGAGAACAGCAGTTGCATACGCTACTACCGCACCACCGAGGCAGGCGATATATATTTTTTAATTTAACCCTCCTCCTCCTTTCCGTTGGTCTTTTATGACTATCTAAATTATGAAAAAATAAGTATTTATACTCAATTTTCAGGATATCAGGTCATATTTTCAGCGAAAAAAGGAACCGAAACCAGAAGTACAAATTGATGATGATGTTATACCAGAGTCACCTGATGTACACATTAAGAGTAAGGTGAGTGTAGACCTGCTACTTATTTTTCACTTGACTTGACGGGATAGCACAGTGGAAGTAGTTAGTACCGCGTTTTACTAGGCTGAGTCTTATGGGTTTGGTGCCCATGTGGGACAACATTTTGTGTGATACTGAATGACGCATTCTTGAGAGCATTACTTTATTATTATTGATGATTTCCTACACCCCTTTAATGTACATCAGAAAAAAAGACAACATGATATAGAGAGAATTTAAAAATGTAATAATGCTGTTTAAAATATTTTTTTATTCAGTCATATTATTATTACTTTTAGAAAAAAGAATCCAAAAAACGACGTGTTCTTGATGACTCAGATGAAGAAATATTCTCAACAAGAAAAAAAAAAGAAGATAATAAGCACAGTAAAAATAAACCAACCAAACCTGCACTCAAAGAAGTTAAACCAGCTGACCTCTTTGGTAGTGGTCCCATCAAAAGAACAGAACCATTAGTTAAGAAAAAGAAAGAAACAGAATCTGGTATCCATTCTGATGAAGAATTTGAAAAAAGCCTCTTAGAAATAGATAATAGTGAATTAGAATTGCAAGTAAAGGACTCTCATGTACCTAGGGGAACTGATAAATCTCCCATCAAAATTAAAAAAGAAGATTTAGTTCCAGAAAAATCTGAAAAAGACTTTTCTAATAAGAAAGCAGAAAATCCATCTTTGTCTAAAGGAACATCAAATAAAACTAGTGAAGTTAAAAAAGAAAAAACTGATTTGTGTGATGATCAGAAACCATCTAAAATTGATAAAAAATCTAAAATAGAAAACAGTAAAAGAAAGTTTTCAGAATTCATAGAAACTGATGTTACTCCTGCTGAAGGCAGTGCAAAGAAGACGAAAACAAATGAAGAAAGAAAAGATAAATCAACAAAAAGTGAAAACTCTGACCTGAATGAGAGTAAGAATAAAAAAGAGAAGAAACAAGATCATGATTTGTATTCTTCTGCTGCTACGGATGTTACAGACAAACATAATAATTCAAAGCACAAAATGAACAAGAGCCTCAATGATTCAGGTGAGAGTGTTGTAATAAATTATCGTTGTTAGAATTGTTGAAGCGCTCATAGCCCAGTTGCACTCGGTGATTAGAAACAGTCACCGAGGGTTAGCAACGACGACGCGGTCAGTACCTGGATGGGTGACCAGTGGTGGCATTTCACCATGAGCGTCTCCTCGGTTCGGAGGTCACGTTAAGCAGTCGGTCCTGTTAAACCAGGATAACAGCAGCCCAAAGGCCTCCAACAGCTTAGTTGGAGGCCTTTGGGCGCCTTAAAATTATCCAACGGCAAGATTTACATAGCCACATTGTAATCTTGTCAGTCCCCAACCCGCAATTGGCCAGGGTGAGGACGTATGGCCTTAAACCTCTCATGAGAGGAGACCAGACCCCAGCAGTGGGATATTATGGGTTAATGATTTATATAGAATTGTTACCTTTTTGAACATAATATTTTTATTTTTTATATAAATACTCGCCAAAGTCACTACTCAGCTACTACTACTGATGGTAAGCTCGAGCAGAATCCAACAGTGGAAGCCACCATACTCACTGTGAAAGCAAACTTAAATATATCTAGAAATATATCATATTTCATACATAACTGACAGCAGTGGGATCCTAAACTAGGCAAAGCCTGTGATAGCCAGACTGCTGATAATCATTCCTTTATCTTTCTAAACCACTCATGGGTTAGATAAATTACACCCAGGTAGAGTGCAAATGATTGTGCTGAATACACAATATTTTTTCTCGGTGCAAATCAAACAAGAGACCACAGCTTGTGAGTCAAGATTCTAAACCACCAAGCTCTGAAGGAAGGAAATATCACATTGCTATGGAATACATTAATAAAACAATCACTGATAATACACACTTTATTTCAGTACTCACAGATGAAGAGAGGCACGAAAGGCGCATAGCTTCAGCAGCTCTGTATAAAAGCTACTTGAATAGGTCAGGACCTAAGCATTTAGGGTCTAAAGAGATTCCAGAGGTAGGTTAAACCAGTTATAGCTAAAGCAACAATCTTTTGCAGATTAAGGACTAGCTACACCACTTAGGTACTGATAAAGATATTGAAATTATAGGCCACATAAATTAGATTTCAGTTTCACAAGTTTTGGATAGAGACATATTAGATTAACATTAATCAGCAACCTTTAAGTCTGAAATAGTGTTTTATGTGTATATATAAAAGTTTTTGAAACTTTATCAGGCACTGGTGAAGATGGCCCTTAGCATATAAATATCAACCAAATAGCACCCTTAAATGACAGCGCTTGTGCGTCGTGTTTTGTTGGTGATTGCGAGAACGGAAGTCCAATGATGCTGAAATATCTCAATAGGCCGCAAAAAAGAAATTACGCATGGTTTAATTGTCTTAAAATACTTTTCAGGGTACACCTAATTGTTTGAAAGATTGCGCATTTTTATTAACTGGAGTATTGGACTCGTTTGAAAAAGACGAAGTTGCGGCAGCCATCAACAAATATGGAGGCAGTGTTAAAAGCGGAGTCACAAAAAAAGTATGTACATATTTATCTTTGTTTGCCCTGTTCTCTCTCTCTCTCACTGAACAAATAGCTATTATAGCTTATAGCTATTGGTTCTGAAAGGAAAGTTGGGCTATGTTTGAACTAATACTCCTACTAAATAGGGTAATTGACTGTATTCTAAATAAATACCCATTTCTCTTTCATTAAAACGAATTTTGCAAACCATCTTTGACAATATTATTATTACACAGTCACAAGTTATTTTTAGTACATTATTCATACAAAGCTATTATTTTGATAGATGATTAAAGTAACTGATTCTTAAGTGGTTTAGGCTTTCAACCAACTTCACAAAAGATTAAATTGGACTATTCCATTATTTTAAGCTTATATATATGCACAAAAAGGTTTGTTGTAAATCGTTATATCTAAAAGAAATTTGATATTCTGTTTAGGTAACACATGTAATAGCTGGTGAAGATGCTGGTCCTGCAAAAATGGCTAAAGCAAAAGAGCTAGGTATCCCGATAATTAGTGAAGATGATTTTCTTGCAATGATTATAAATCGATCAAAGAAAGGAACTGACAAAGAAGAAGTTAAGAAAGAAATCAAGGTGGAGAAAAAGGACAATAAAGGCAAGGATAAATCAAGTCCAAAAGAGAAAGATAAAAAAAATCATGATGAGGGTAAATCTAAAAAAAGTCCGACTGAAAAAAATAAACTGGAATCAAAACCAAAGACTGTTAAGGATTCGGCTTCTAGTAGTAAGTTGGAAGTTAGAAGTACTAAAAATCGAGATAAATCTAAAAGTCCGAAGAAGGTGAAAGAAGAAACAAAATCAGAGTCTAACTTAGAAACGAAGTCAAATTTTCCAGAAAATTCTAAAACTACTATAATTAATGGTAAGTACATCAAAAATAAGATTCCTTTTTTAATAAGAAATATGTTCATCGGCCTAGATCTTATCTCTCATAATGTTTCGTTTACAAAATGTAAGGATATTTTAATTCTTTCTTATTTGTGATGCATTTAGTTATAATTTGTTTAACAAACTAGTAAGAAAATAAAGAGTGGATAGAATATTTTATGAGATTTCTGTCAATTTACAGTTTGCACATATGAGGTGTCAGATCTAAGTCGACGATATATATGAGTGCTTATAGTTGTATTTTTATATTTTTTTAAGTATAGTTTCATATATGAATTATTTTAAGATATTCCTCACATAATAATAATAACATAAATAAATAACTGCACGGTTGGCCTAGGGGTTTAAGTGCACGCCACACCGCTTCCTACTGCGCCAAGTGTTGTGGATTCAAATCATTTTGTGTGATCCATAAATTGTTGTTCTAAGTCTGGGTGTACTTTGTGTCCGTTTCATGTATGTTTGTAAAGTCCCCCGCGACACAGGATGTATATTCCTAAGGCGGTGGGAGTTGACTTAAAAAAAAATATTTTGTAAGATAGGAATGACTATATTCTTTTTAAATTGCAGGCATTATTTAACTGCTTTTGTGGCGCAGTGGTACTACTGCTGTGCTTGTCGTCTCGGGTTCGATTCCCGGAAAGGACCAAATGTTTGTATGATCTGCAAATATTTGTTTCGGAGTTTGGGTGTTTTCTATGTAAAATATGTGTGCATTAAAAAAAAGTATATTAGTTGTCTAGTACCGATAACACAAGCTCTGCTTGGTTTGGGACTAGATGGCGTTGTATGTAAGGTTTTTGAAATATTTATTTATATTATTAATAAAACAGATATCCCAGCCAACGCGTCTATGTGGGTAGACAAATACAAACCTCAGAATGTCAAACAAATCATTGGACAACATGGAGATGCCAGCAATGTTAAAAAGTGAGTGTTGAATTATGCAGTAGGTTGAAATAAGGAGCACTTACATACATAGTATATGGCTATAAAGTAAAACAGTCTCCTGATAGTTAGTTTTTTAATATTGTTATGTGTTAGTGTTCAATTTTAGAAATAAACATTCCGACGTGAAAAGAAACTTTATTAAAAACTGTCCTTAAAATCACAATATCAATTAAAATAACAGTCCTTAAATGACGCCGAAGTTGCTAGGTTAATCACTTTTATCATTCCAATATATATCAAACTAGCTCAAATTGAACTGAACTCCGGGTCCGCGAGATGTCCTTTTATACCGATATGCCGTTATTACTAGCACATTCGAGCATATCGTTGACCGATTCCAAGAATGTGTATTCGACGCAATGTATATCGATGTAAGGTTCATTATTCTGCGACTCAAGAAATCAACTAGAACTTTCGCAATGTTTAGACGTCTCAAGCGTTGTTCTGGAATAATCTTTAGCCTATGTATTTCTTCAAGAATCAAAGTAGCTTCATACCAAATTTTATTGAAATAGGTGCAGCGGTTAAGGCATAAAAGCGTAATAGACAAACAGTTTCCAATTTATTAAAGTAGTATTGATTCTCGATGTTCGAGTTTGAAACATTACCAGATGTTTGTTTTACCATTACAAAAGTGGAATTCAGTTTATGTTTATTTATTTTGTACACTTTCACAAAAAATAAAACTGAAGTGGTCGTTATAATATTTTATAATCACCTACTTTGAGCAATAGCACAAGACATAAGTCAGGCACTTTCGGACGTATACAAATGTCTTATTTTGTAATTTGTGTTGTATTGTAGTTCTTTGTGCAAGATTTTTTTCAAGTCACCTACGAAGAGTGCTAACTGGTAACAGGTCTTGACAGTCTGCATCCACCCACCATCAGTTGCTTTCTTCACATTGTCAGTCCTTCATGCCTCAGGGCACGCTACACTACGTTTGTCTAATTATTCTTAAAAAAGTCTTCAGTACTAAAAGTAAAAAAGTAATGCCTAAATAAAGTGTGGTTAGTATCTGTTTTTTAGTATGTACATTACAAGACATTAGTTTTATACAAATCCTTAAATACATTCTTTCCTTAATAATGAACAGTTACTTTATTTTACTTACTAATTATTATAATTATGTCTTATTTGTTTTAGGTTATCCAATTGGCTGACAAAATGGTATGTGAACAGAAAAGCCAAATTGCCGAAACCAAGTCCATGGGCCAAGAATGATGACGGGGGCTATTATAAAGCTGCTCTATTGTCGGGACCTCCTGGTGTTGGTATGGTCAATTACAAATATTAATATTATGAAATTTAAATTACTTATACTTTAGAAACGTGGGTAATTTAAAAAATAATACTAGCACAGTATTGCTTTAGTTTACAAATTCTTGTATTGATTGAATACGCGACCGCAGTGCATTCTGGTTCTACTATATAGACGCTTGTTTGTAGTTTGCTTAGAAAAGCTTACCATCAGGCGATACGTCTGCTCGTTTGCCTCCTAGACCATAAAAAAAAACTATATTGCAATTATGTCTTCAGAATGATGTTCAGAATTTTTAAGAAAAATAAAGTTAGTTTACGAGACAATAGCTTCATTCCTATTGGGACCAATTGTGGGTGTGTTTTAGCGCTAGAGGTGACATTAAGTTTGTTTTTTTACAGGTAAAACAACAACAGTATCGCTAGTATGTAAGGAGTTAGGCTTCGACATGGTGGAGTTCAATGCCTCAGACACTCGAAACAAAACATTAATTAAAGAACAAATTGGGGAACTGCTCACAACAAACTCATTATCTGGATATGCTAAAGGTAACTTTTAGTTGACTTAGGTATTCGACTAATATTATTTTTATTCATTGATAGCGAATTTAGTATTGTATGTAGTGAAATGTAGGTGTATAGAAATTAAGATAGTCCACAGTACACAAGAGATAGAACGAAAGTTTATTGAAGGAATTACACATACCCAAAAGTTACACAAGAATATATGAATGCTTGATATTAGAATAACAGAATATAGTAACGAAATAGTTAAGGATAATTATCAAGTTAGCGCGGTGAGATATATGATTTAGAGGTAGTAGAGTCTCGCTGATTTCAGCACTAGACTACACAGTTGGCCTAGTGGTTTCAGTGGTCGCCACACCGCTTCCTACTGCGCCAAGTGTTGTGGGTTCAAATCCTACATGGGACAACACTTTGTGTGATCCATAAATTGTTGTTCTAAGTCTGGGTGTACTATGTGTCCGTTTCATGTATGTTTGTAAAGATCCCCGCGACACAGGAATTTATATTCCAAATGCGGGAGTTGTCTTTTTAAAAAAAAAAGAAAAAAAAAGAAAA